>JAVKLA010000054.1:1765754-1804270 GCA_034782735.1 Sagittarius serpentarius | reverse complement strand
TTATCCCAGAGGCGCTACCACTGTCGCTGATGGGCTCGGCCTTGGCCAGTGGTGGGTCCGTCTTAAAGCCGGCTGGCATTGGCTGTATCAAACACAGGGGAAGCTTCTAGTAACTTTTAAAGAAGCCACCCCTGTGGCCCCCCCGCTACCACAACCTTGCCACGTAAACCCATTACACTATTACAACAACAAAAGCCATGTATCCCTTAGAGAATCACAGCATTTTAGAATCTATTCCCCTTGGATCATCACAAGCTTCACCTCTCTTAAATGTAAAACCTATTTATCCTAAGAAAATTTGACAAGAAGGGGAAATACACTCACATTTCTGATCAGCTTAGCCTATAGCATGCTGGTGTATTGCAAACTGCCAGCTGAATGAATCCTGAGGATGACTGAGATGAATAACACATCCACAGGACTTTAAATAGTTAGTACTATATGATATCTGAGGAGCAAGAATTCAAGTTTTGCACATTGTCTTGGAGCTCCTAGCTTCCACTCTCGCTTTCATCTCTCTTCTGGTTAATGGAGTGGAAAATGAGTCTACATTTTCCCCAGGTTTTAAAACTTCTTTGATAAAAGCAAATTAAATAACTTTTATTTAGGCTGCCTTATCAGTTATGATTTGTAGTGTTCTTATTTCTGCTTTCTCAGACTCCAGTCTGATACAGAATGGACACAAAAAGAGCACATACAGAAAGCTTTGAACACTGCTGATTCCTATTTACAGACTAAATGGCATCAGACTTCTTAACTACAAACCATCCGAAGCAACCGTGTTCACCTCTCGCATCCCGTCATTATCAACCATTTGACCAAGGTAATCTGTAATTAAAGATGAATAGCTTCAGAGAATGCCTTTGGGAGGATGGGAAGCCTCACAGATTAGAATGGAAAGGAAAAGAAAAAAAAAAATTTACACATTTTTCACAGACTGGGATTTCACAAAATAAGACAGAGGAAATGGATACACACATACACACAGTAAAAGTAGAATGAACTTTTCAAGCTTCCTTTCCAGTGCCTTAATTCCCAGTTTCTTCCACTGTTGGGTTCTTTGTCTTTATACCTTTCCACCTGTAGGAAAAGGAGATTGACACACCCCAGCCCCAAAGAATGAAGTCAAACCAAGAAACTCCACATATTGCAGGCAAGCAGGCAGACAGCTGTTTCACTGCTTTCCTTATCAAGAAAGTCTTGAAGTCCTTGTGAGAAATTTTGAACCACATTCTGAAGAATTCTCATCCAACATTTGTGTCAGCAAATTGGGAAGATTCCCAGTTACTTCTGGTTAAAACTCTTGCTTTACTGCCCTATGTTCAACTGTTCTTATCTTCATAATAATATGAGCATCACAGACCACACAAAAACTATGCTATTTTTTACCTTTCATAAAAAATGATCCACAGCACACTTACAGGAAATAATAAGGCAGAATTCAATTCACATTACTCTGCTAATCTCAGTTGCTGCTAATTTTGATCAATTTCAATTCAGTTTATTTTTTTAAAAACAGATTATGACATTTAACAGACATCACATTACCATAGCTGGTAAATGGAAGGAGGACTGCAAAGGTGAGTAGCAATGGACTTTTATATGGATGCTGTGTAACCTGTTACAAAAGATGTCAAGAATTTTATCTAAATTCTGCAGAGAACTTTACCCAAACCTCAAGTAAAAAGGAAAGAAGAAAAAAAAAGTGTTATATATGCGCACACACAAAAAACAGTCTGTCAGTCTTCCTCTGAGTAAAATTTGTTCATTACTAAATCCCTCAAAAAATCTGTCACATTTTTGTACAAATCAGTATTTTTAAATTTTTGTCCAGCTCCTTAACCCTATATCTTCTTCCAACCCCTTTATCACTAGTTGAAGGGAGAATACAATCAGAGACTTTTCCCAGCTACAGATCCGCAGTAAATTCAGTCCTTTGCAACACAACTCAGATGTTTACTTCTTACAATTATGCCTGTACTGTTTGTTTATCTGGGGTCAGTGCAGAATCCTGAATGACCTGCTACCAGCAGAAAAGAGCAAGAGTAGTGGCACTTCTATCTCTTGTTTCTTTCAAACTCTTGCAAACCTTGGGCAGTCAGAAATTCAGCTAGGAATAATACTTGCTTGGATCAACCAACACGTAATCCCAGTATCATTCCAAAAAAACAGTCAAGCATTGATACTAAGATGCAATTTTCCTGTGCCTAAAAGGACTAACACTCTGCATCAAATGTCTTTCTAGCACTAGTTCTTTAGGGTTTTTAGGGCCGCTGCTGACAGGTAAGTGCAATGCAGGATCAGCCAACACAGATAATCATTGGGAATGAACTTGTGTATAGCAATGCAATAGTCCTGTTGCTCATTTTGGTGACAAAGCAAGCTCCAGAATCTTTCCATCTCCTGGTAGGTTCTTCTTGGCCTCATCAAAAAAGTTTTGGAAGCCCAGCTCTCCAGGACAGCAATTCTTCACTATGTTTCCATCACTGTAATTCTTCTGATCTTCCATGCTTTGGAGTTGCTCCTCAGACTAAACATTCCTCACTGAAGCTCTGACAGCTGTAGGACTACATCTCTGTTTTCTTCCACGCTGTTTTCCTTCAGCTGTTCAAAGGCCATGTTCCTGTCCTTCAGCTCTTATCTGTTCTGGATATCTATTCAATATATCTGGATAGCTATTCAATATCCAACTAACACCTTTGTCTTCTTTCACACTAAGTTTTTCTAGATCAAAAAATTTCACTATTTTCTTTGGAAAATCAGCATTTTCCTTAAAACACTAGGAATTCATATTTTGCCCCATAGAGCAGCATCAGGAATTTTCTGATGATCGGAATATTTAAGCACGTGAAAAGTAACAGACATTTAGTCCTCACTGTTGACCAACGCTGTGTCGTGTACCTCCTCCCCCCAAACCTTGAAAACATGAACTGTAAGATTAAAAATGTAAACAATGAATAAAACTAACCAAACTGCTCTACTACAATAAAATGTTGTTTTGAAACTAATCCCACAATTTCTAATGCCTAAAGAGTCAATTTTTAAAACCACTCTGGGCAAGACCTACATTTTCCATCCCCTGGAGATACTCGGTCCCTCCTGCTTCTCTTTCAGGTTAGAGGGGCCCCTGTTCAGTGCCCCGGCTGCGTCTGGTAGCAGCACTGGAGCAGACTTGCATGTAGCACATCTGATTTGTTGTTTATATGATCCCACAGTGATCCCATGGCAGCAGAGCATCCTGGAGCCCAGCTGAACATCTGCAAGTGTGTGCCTTCCCGTAAGGGAGGCTGAACCTTTTCCCAGCCACTAGCTCCAGCCCAGCGGGACAGAGAGAGAGACTGGCTGGCAGCTCTTCTTGCTGCCGGAGCTGGCTGTGCCTCCCTCAACAAATACTGGTGCTACAGAAGACACTGTCGTGATGTGCTTCGATACCAGTAGCGGTGGTGTCGTGACTCCTCCCAAGCCCACACCACTGCAAGGCACAAGCACCTGCTGCCGTTTTTCTAGCTTTTCTCTGCTTTATGATGCCACAAGTGTTCGTCTTGTACAAGAATCACATGGCAGATTGCAATTTATCATTAGCAGCTCTAGGCTTCCAAGTCTGAAGTTTCTGCTCCTTCAATCTGCAACCCCAGGCTGACTTGCTGCCAAGAAGTAATGGGGGAGTGTGTGAGTTCTTGTCCATTTTAGCTACAATAAATCCTCAGCAATTCTGATTTCTACGCACTGCATACAGCACCATGACAACCTCTCTTCACCAAGGCACGTCTTCTTGGGCTGGAATCTGTGTCCTTAATAAGACATGTTGAGGTGGATGTTGTTTTTGTTATAAGGGGAAAAGATTCTTTGTCCAGATAAAGACAACTGCACCATCTTTGAGGAAGGCTGTGTCTGGGAAGCAGAGTCAAACTGAATTCTAGTGCTCTTAATGACATCTGGGAGTTCCTGTTTTCAGCACCAATGTGGCTGTCATCATTATCTTTGGCTTTTTAAGCCCTTGGGTCCTCGTGCTAAGCTGTTTCTCCTGTGGCCAGGGCTGGAAGGCAATTAGACCAGCAGTCAGCTGGGAATGAAACCCAAAGCTCTCTGCTGAAAGGTTCAGTCATTCAAGATCCCTGACACAAAGTGGCAGTGGAGAAATTAACAAGCAGAAAAGCAGAGTTCGCTCATGCTTTTTCCCCATACTACTAGTAAGTAGCAAATAACATGTAGAGATACCAGCTATCCTTTTTTTTTTTCTTGCCAGCTTCACAAATTTTTGCAGGCTTGAACACATTTACAAAGCAGGGCTTAGATTCTAACCCAGCAGGGAAGCACCTGGCTCCAGGTGCGATGTGAGAAAGCCAGCAAGGTGCTTCTCGCATGTCTGTGTTGAGACTGACCCAAACTCCTGTCTATCCTCACCCACATAACTGCTACACAAAAGATGAAGGATGAGTTAAGGCAGTTTTATTTTTCTCACAGGGGTCCCTTGCCTTCCCTCACATACACGCACCTTACACCAACCCCTGAAAGTGCTCAAGTGCTGAAAAAGGAAAGCCCAGCAGCAGTTCATATTCCATTAGAGGAATAATGCCAGTTTCTCCATGGAAGAAGTGCATCTAAGGTACACAAGGCAGAACCTAGCTGTGTGTGAAACCACATGAATTTCACCACAAAAATGCAGTCAGCTCTGGGATGGTACAAAGCAACACTACATGTCCATTTAGGGTAAATACAAACATGGACTTTACAACTGCAACTGCTGGAAAAAATTATGTGAGCACAATGGATACCCTGTGCCAAATTTGGGGGTTTGCCAGGATACTAGAATTTACTCCTCAGTCATGTGTCTTACATCCATAACAGTAAGGAATAATACCAGTGCATCTTTTCTGAAAGATGGCGCTATCGTTTTCTGTTCATCATTCTGTAATGCCATATTTTAGCCCAGGTAAGATATAAACTGAGAATGTATCCTTTTTAGTCCTCTATCAAGATAATTAAACAGCTCAGAGTAAGAACAAAAGCTGGTTGTGTTTGCCCCATCTGATGCATTTGTTTTATCACAATGTTGTTCCTAGTATGGAAAATCTCTGTAGGATGAAACCATCAAAGTTTTATAGAAATTAAAACCAGTTCTGTATTTTATGGAATCAACAGAGAACTGCATACTCCCTGCCACAGAATTACATAGACGCAAGGTGTGGATGATAGTTCGGTCAGGTTGTTAAAAGGAAAATCAACAAGTTCTTATGCCCCACCACTATCTGTAGGTACTGCTCTGGGCAGAAACAGAGGATAAGACAGATGGCAAAGAAGGAGAGATCTGAACACAGGGACACGGTTGTTTGGGATAACACACTAAATAAACATAAGGGTAAGGGTATATCCTATAAGGTCTCTATGCAGGCTTTCCCTTGACGCTTTTTATTGTTCCCAGTGAACATCTCCTTACAGATGATCTTATGATCCTGGTCTATGAATGAACTGAAAGAGTCTGTTTCACATGTTGCTTTGATTTTGCAGAACCCTTGGTAAGAGAGTATTGTGTGGGTTAACTCTCACTTGAGGCAGCTTGCAGTTATCTTTCAAAATCTTTGAAAAGCAAAGCTATTTTTTACCTAAAGAATTCAAAGCCACAGGCAAAAACTATTAAACAAACATAAGCACATAACTCTTCATACACAGACTAGAGTTGTCTACATATTAAATATCCTCCTAAAATCCACTGTGGACAAATTTTGTGTTAAGCATGACGTCTTTGGTTTGTACTAACATTGTCTAGATTCCTGCAACGAAGAGGTATCTCCCTTCTCTTCCACTCTCCTTGCTGATTACAGAAGGTTATTAGGCCGTGTTTAGGGAGAATAGCTAACTTCTAAGCACTTTCCAACTTCATCATTGAGGTAAGTCTTGTCTACTGGAAAAAAAAAAAATAACTAACAGCCACATTCATTCCAATCCACCAGACAGGCACTTGGAACTAGTGTCACAAGGTGGGAGGATTAGGGATAATAGTCAGCATGGTACTATGTCAGTTCTGGAGTCCCATCTCAAGCAAAATTCCCAAACTCGGACTCTGCTTTACGCAAAGGGGAAGAACTGTGAGGAAGCACCAGGACTCAGAATACCCCACACAGCAGGCTTCTGCAACCCCTCTGGAGGGCTCTGCATTAAAATCCCTATGATAAAATAGATTGAAAAGGTATATGAACCCTTATCTCACAAACTGCAGGTAAGTGCCCCAACAGCTGGGCTTTTGTGTAAGAGACAGGAAAGCCTTTCTTCCTGCTGAATCTTCCTTCAGCATGCTCAAAGCACATGCACAAGGTCAGTCCCAGAATCTAAGGTAGGCAGGTGGATACCCAAGCACTTGCTGAAATCATAAATGTAAGTGTAAAGGTATGAACAGCTGTGTGTATAGTGGAAGTGACAGAAATGTAGGCATCCGGAGACTTCAGGGTTAGGCTGCAAGTAACTGTCAGAAACGGTTAGATTTTAGCAGATAGTTCAATTAGTAACATAACTTCCCCTATCCTCTTTCTTCTTCTTGTATGAGGAAGGGGTTTTAATACTTTGCCAGTTGCAGAGGGTTTAGAATAACACTGTAATGTCTACTGCTGTGGTGACCATTATAAAATTATGATACATAACCAGTAAAAGTGCTAGTTGTGAGCTATGCATAGGTGAACTATTGTTCTTTTATTTCTCAGTTCTGCGTAACATGGGGCTTTTGTTTTTTCACACTCCAGAAGAAATATAATAATACAGTAGAATCAGAGATCCATCATAAGAATTTACTTGCAGGCTTATGAGGTGGCTACAACATGAGGACAAATAAAATGCCACCGATAGGAAGATAAGTTAATATGCCAACTAAACCATTGCCTACAACAATAGGTTTCATTCTGCTTTAAGAATACCCTCATTTCACTTTCTGTGCTTTTTCTTTTCTTTCTCCCAGTACAACATAAAAACATTTCAGAACATGAAATATTGAGACTTAGTGTTTCGGAGTCTTTTTTTCCTTTGCACTTTCAAAAAGTATGGCAGTTGGTCTTCAGCTTACATAAGCCAGAACTGGATGCTCTCCTTTTATCTCCTTCAGAGATCAATGGCCTCACTACACGTGGCCAGATGAGAACAGTAAATGTGCATGAAAACTTCAATATAAGCCCTGATTCTAGCTAACCATAGTTCACCTGAATGCTGTTTGGTCACCAGTTCCTGGGTCATTTTAACCTTGGCCACTTTCAAAGTACATATTTTTTTAATAGCTACCCAGCTCAGCTTTTTCCATTCCATTTCCATTTCACATTCTATTCAAAATCAGCCCATAAGACTTTCACAAATAATCAGTAGCTGAGGTCTGAAATTTACTGTAACCTGTTGTTTGTCTGTCAGGCCATTTCTCCCCTACTTCTTTAATTCCTGGTCTGTAATCTCATAGTTGACAGATTCCCATTGCTTAACAAGCACCAATTCTATTCTTATATATATGAGTTTTATTGAGCTATCACTTAAGTGAATATTTCCACTTGAAAACAAGCAGTTAAATAAAACCCTAGTGTAATTCTCAGCAAGTTTGGAAAAGTAGAACACATGGTCTAAATACACAGGCTCCACGGTCCTCATGGGCTAGCTCTGCATTACCAGATAGTCACCTGGTCATGTTGCACTGAGATAATGATGTTTATGAAAAAAGAGAGGTTTATTTGTAGAATAATTTCTTAAAAATAGTAATTTCTATCCCCTCATTATTTTCTTAATAATGATTAGATACAATGTGAAAAGAATGCAAAATAAAGAAATGGAGAAAAGCGTCCCATGATTTTCCTGATTTGAATGCATGACATTCACCCATCCTACTGCGCAAACTGACAACAAAGTCCATTGGTACTAGTATATGTTCCTTTCAAAGCAGCTGTCTGGTAACTGTATGGCAAAGAACACAAATCACACTTTTGCTTTGGTTCCCTCTTGTCCTCTCTATAGATATTCGAGGGGATGACATTCACAGCACTGTTTCATTATACGTGATATTAATAATTGTATACCTCCTTTATTACTCAGGCCTAAAGAAAACAAAACAAACAAACAACAAAAAAATACAGGAAAACCTGACTCATTTCTTATACCAGAGATAATAATGTTTCACTCTTCTGAGGATAGGAATGTTGCAAGAGTATAAATCAATGAAATAAGTACTGGTATCTTTCAGGGCATCTGAGAGAGAATAACTTTAAAGCTGTGCATATATTTTGAGACAAGAAATCGTTCTCTTACAACAAGAATTTTCTGAAAGTACTTTCACCTTGGCATGACTTTCCTCCACCACACCTTTTGTATTTCCCTTTATAGAAAGATTGATTTTAGACCAGTGGACTCAGAGGATAAGCATGATATACTCAAGAACTCGGCAGGTGTTTTCCTCTGCAGTTGCTCCGTTACATACAACAGCTCAGCAGTGCTGCTTACAGGATCTCTGTACACAGTCACTAGCAGATGCAATCTACCTGTATAACCTGTAAGCATTCAGGAGCGTATTTAAGGCCTTTACATTTAGATAGTTCTTGTTCATATCAGTGTTGTTCTAGAATATTCAGAATTATGCAGAGATAAATCCTTACATGGTAGAAATCAGATTAGTTTTGACAGGTTACACCAGACAAGGACCCAGGCCAAAATGCATTATATCCTATATGCAGCAAACCTCCAAAGCTCTGTGTGACTCACGGCAATTTCAAACCCTCGCTCTCTAAAAGAAGATATTGTTTTTACAGGAACTCAGCATTATCCAGTAGCACTTACCCAGCATAGTAGGAAATATCCAAGCTGCAACAAGTTTTAAAACACGATAAAGCAGACGTGATTCACCCCACACTTGTCTGGCACTTAACCTACATAATATGTGTGTTCTCCCAACACAACTGTCTGGATCCATCCACACTGCAGCTGTATTCTGTCTAGATGGAGCTGCTTCACACCCGACTAAAACAGGTGTCTCATGAGTAGCTGTACCTGGTCCATCTGGCAGTAATTTAGCAATTATGCTTTTATTATTAGCACTCTATAATCAGCTCAT
Source organism: Sagittarius serpentarius (assembly GCA_034782735.1). Classification (NCBI taxonomy): domain Eukaryota; kingdom Metazoa; phylum Chordata; class Aves; order Accipitriformes; family Sagittariidae; genus Sagittarius; species Sagittarius serpentarius. Next base: position 1,795,203 of record JAVKLA010000054.1, on the reverse strand, counting down.
TGTGTGATTGCCAGTCTGTTCCCTCTGCCATTTTCCTGTGTGTGTGTTTGCATGTTTCCATATTTCCAATATGAAACCAGTCTTTTGTGCCTTATGACTAGCATGGGCAACTGAGACGTAGAGAATGGAGGCACACACAATAGGCCAAACAGCTGGCTTTGTGTTGCCTTAGTAGAAAATGTCTAATTACAGCAGAATACACACGCCACCATTGATGGCAACACATTTGTATTAAAATGCCTTTGTTCTGGGTAGAGTCCTATCATTTATCTAAATGACTATTATTTTTCCTTTCTCCTCAGAGCTTTTATTAAATCTCTGAGCAATTTCAAGCCATTAGCCTACAAATACAGGCTTTATTTAACAGGAACGCATTACTAGGAGAATGGCTGTCTGCCTAGCTCTGTCTGGCACTAGCTAGTCATGTCAGGAGTCCCAGATCCAAGGGGCATGGCTCATCTCGTTTTGATTGATGCTCCACTCCCCTAGTGTTGCTGCCAAGCGAGGTTGTAATTCATGCCCTGATGATTCTGCTGTCACTTATTTCTGCATACAAGCATCTGTCTTTTTCTGGGTGCATTTTAATTTCTGGGGTTTATTTCCATTGCTGCTAAAATCTGCTTGATGCTGGAAAGACTGCTTTCCAACATAAACTAATTGGAAGAAATGTCTAGGTGGAGAACGATCAGTGTGAGGAAGAAACTGGTGCAGCTAGCCCTTATACATGCCTCTGCTCTTCATCCTGTGGTTGGTGGTGAACAGGGCACATCTGTAGTCATTTCTTCTCCAGGCTGTGCTCTTGTCAACCTGCCTTGACAGATGAGATCCATCACATCACCTGTGTTCTCCTTGTCTACTTAAATTAAGCTATTTGGGCTAGGGACTGCTTTTACCTGCCTGTATGTACTGAACCAGATGTAGTAGGGCAAGCATAATGACACTGCTAAAATGCAAATATTCACTAACATTTTATTTTATTAAAGATCTTCTAGAATATTTTGAAAAACTGCTGCAGTTTTGTTGAATTTCTACCTTGCAAGGTCAAATATCACTGCCTCCAAGAGAGGTTAGAATTAGAGTTTTGAGAAAACCAGGAAAGACTTTCACACTGGGGACAAAAGCGCCTCTAGAATAAACTGAAGGATGCAGCTAGAATTCCTCTTCCAGCAATGCAGGGTATGGATACATGGGCAGAACACTGCCAGAACCTAGGATTAGAGTTTATTTCAGGGGAAGGGGTTAGGTGAGGGGAAGACAAAACTGAGAGGAAAAGGAGGTTCAAAAGGGTTTGCTGACGTAAATGAGGGTGCATCAGTAGAATTATCCTGCTAGCAATAATTTGGGAATGCACACAACCTCTGTGGCAGCTAGGGATGTCTCCAACAAGAGTTAGGTTTCGGAGAATGAGAAAGCTGGAACAGGTGTTAGCCTGTTTGAATAGCCAGGAAGGGTAAGATTTAAGCAAGGACCCTTTGAAGTCTCTGGACTATTTTTTTTTTTTTTTTTACCCTAGACAGGAAACCTAGCAGTAGCCTCTAGCCTACTGTGGCAGGCTGCACTCCCAGTATAGCTCCCGGCTTTTCCTTGTCAGAGCCTCCACTGTTACTTTAGCCCTTCCTATTAACTGAGACGTAGGCCAGGACTCCTGCCAAACACCTATACTATTTAATGTATGGAGGGGAAATGTCATGGTCTCCTAGATGTAGGGTTAGTTACCAAAATTACATTTTCTTTTAACCACTGCAGCTAGCAAGCCACCCTTGCTCTTCAAGGGCCTTCACATCTTTCCTCTGGTTTACTTACTTACCCTGCTTACCCTCAGGCTTTGTAGAGCTCTCTCACACCTCTGCTACTTCTCTTACGCACCCAAATCCTCTGCCCTTTCCTCAGTTTATTCTCCTAGTCTGTGGATACTCTCATTGTCCTATTTCTGCTCACTTTCTTTCACAGCTTCTTACTCCAGAAGACAGATCTCCTGTCTAAAGAAACTGCTGGCAACATTTTTCTGGTTCTGAAAGAGTGCAAGGTTTTATGGTGTGTCAGAGCTCTGATTCAAAGCACCATGCTTGCTCACCATTGCTACGCAGAAAAACATTCACCAGAAGAGAATTTACTACCAATGTATTCCACTAATTTTCATCAGTCACATCCATCTCTGCAAATGCAATAGATAACTAAATTAGCTATGTTATATTCACCTCCCTGCCTCCAAAAATGATAATTTAAAAAAGGCATGCACTGAAACACATTGAAAAATGTGTGTACTTAATTTTCTGCAAGAGACTTGGATTTATAAACAAAGCCACTTTCCTTCCTTTGTCCTGCACTTGTCTGCTGTTCTTCCTGGATCTGCAAATAAGGGGATGGGCGAGTGGACAAAGAGATAGGCTGGAGCTCAAAAGTCCAAGGCTGAGAGTTGTGCAGTGTCATAGATGTCCTGTGTGACCTTTCATCCTCACAGATGAAATGAAGAAAGCAAGAACATACTTCTCTCACAAAGGGTACGGGACACTCAAGTACATGTGCAATAGGGACCACAAAAGCACCTAACAGAATGGTAATTTAAAGAAAAACATACTCACACATCCTTTTCTTTGACCTATTTTACAAGATTTAAAAAGATAGCTTTCATAAATCTAAAGGGAAAATAAGACACACATAGGAATAAGTTTTGCATCTGTACTGACACTAGCTAGAATGAGATTATAATGGCTGTAAATCATAGATACTTCAAAATTAGAGAAACAAAAGACTACTTTATAGGTCATCCAGTCCATCCAATGGCAGGATTTCCCAATGGAAACTGTTCTGCAATACCTTTATCCAGCCTGCTTCTAGAGTCTTTGTGGCTTGAGGCAGAAGGTGATCTCCAGATGAGGTCATAAATAATTTTTTTCCCCATGGCACAATACAATTTCCTAAGTGTGTCTGAATCAATTCATTAATTTCCAGCAAGAGACTCTGCCATTTTTTCCCCATCAATTTGAAGCAGATGGCCTCATCTGAGAGCTAGTGACCTGAAGATACGCATTTTTTTCCACTCACAGGTCAACCACTCATCAGTGACCTTGAAGAAAAAAATATCCAAATGCTGAAAGAATTTGCTTTGCTAAAGGAAAAATGAAAACATTTCAAGTGACTGGTTCAAATGATCATTCTAAAATTACCCTGTGAACGAATTAAGCACTTAACAATGAAACAATGCTCCGTGTTATCATTCGTTACAAGGGATTTCAGCCCACAAGCCATATGTAGCCTTATGTGACAGTTAACAGGCTGTAGCCTGCTTCTGGGTTCCCTTTCAGATGTCTTAGTCTGAGCCAACAGCAGTTTGGAAAGGAGGATGGATTTTTCTGAAGGCAAGAGTCTACCTTCCCCCAAGCATCTTTTTCTACAACATGCTAAGCGTGTCTCTGTGATCATACAATGCAAGAAGGACTGAGGGGACTAAGAGGTAAAAGAGCTCCCAGGCATAGACCGTTCTTGTATTTCACTGTCTACTCCCTGTCCTAGTCCCAAGAGCAATCAAGAAAAGTTGCAGCTGTGAGTGGGCTGTATGAGTTACTTTGCTCATGGCATCCTATACATGGAAACTATCTTTCCAGGTCACTTCTCAAGCCCTGCTAGCTGTAACAGGCCTAAATACAGTAGCTGATCTGCACATGAGCAGTATAACTGGCACTTCTCTCAATTTACTTTCTCCAAAATGTAAGGCAAGTATTATAAAAAATGAGGTGCAGTTTTCCTTGTTCTATTCTTGAGGACAATATTTTTTCCTTGAAATCCCTGCCCAAAAGCTCATTTGTGTTGTTTTACCATCTTGTGCTGAATCCCTCTGCAGTGCTGATGGAATTCACTTTCATATCTCTCTTTTCCATTTGCAGTGCATGGTGTTACTGCTGAAGAGCTGGGGTTTTTTGTTTCTGATTTATTCTAGGTTACTGGTGATGATTCTCAGCTTCCTGCAAAATCCAAAACTACGTGACAGTCTCTCACTGCACGATTTAGTTCCAGCTGGTCTGGTTTCCAGAGAAGTTTATCCATTTGTTTATTGGAAGATACATTATCACAGGGCATAAGAAAAGACCTCATGAGAATGCATAAAAGATGGGAAAGAAGAAGTAGCTGTAAATGGTTAATTTTCACAATGGAGAGATATCAAAAGTGGTCCTAATGTTTTTCAAGGTATTCATATATTCTGTGGCACAAAGTTACTCAGAGCAGTGAAAACTAAAATTGACATCTAAGAGTTGCAGAGGGCTCTTAATGCTAAGTAACTGAGCAATAAAGCATCAGATGAAATTCAGTGTCAATAAACGCAAAATGAGGCACATGGAGAACAACTTTAATTAGACAAGTAAAATGCTGGCCTGTAAGTTAACTCATACTTCTCAACAAATGCACCTGGAATTCAATGAAAGCATCAGTTCAGTGCTCAGCATCAGTCAAAGAAGTGAGAGAGAAATACTGGGGAAAAGAAGAGAAAGTGCGTTATGCTGTGCTATAATGCCTTGGAGCAGTTAAATGAGGCCAATGAAAAATAAGGAGCAGATTTCAGATGAGGAAAAATAAGAAGATAAGGGATCTTAATACTGGAGATGAGACAGAAGAAAGGGATATTACAGGCAACAAAATCATTACTGACAGGGAGAAGAGGAACAGGGAACAATTTTTTTGCCATTTCACATAACACGAGCTAGTGGGAACCCAATACAATAACTCAGCAAGAATCTTACACTAAAGTCAGTATTCTCTTCACACCCCATTGCTTCAGGACAGTACAGGGGTCAAAAGTATACATGGTTAAAAAAGTAACTAGATTTATTAATGCAAAAAAATTCTTCAAGGGCTCTTAAACACAAAAATGAGATTATAGTACCAGTCTCAGGAAATTCTTACACCAGAGATTTCCAGAATCTGGGAATAAGAATGGGAGAAAATATCCTTTTGTACTGTTTTGTTCATATACTTTTTCCTATTCAGTGGCTACTGGACAACATGAAGAACAGTGTACTGAGCTAAACGGACTGTTAAATGATTTGGTATGGCTCATTTACTAGTATAGCTATTCTTAGGTCTGAACACCTTAAATCTCACCCACCCCATTATGATTTCATGCTTAGCAGAGGAGATTTATCAGTCAAGGGCTGTCATGCTAAGGCAGAATGCCTTTTCCTGGTCCATCATGCAGTGTGGGACAGGAGATCAGCCTATGTAAGTCCATGGATGTGAAGTTATATACCATGTTCTTGAATTAAGGTTTTGTACAGATTAAGTGGCATCTCCCCATGGCAAACAAATTGTTTTGGAACAGATCTTTGACCAGCTCTGGTATTTTGGGCTTTATCATTCAATCAACCTGTTTTGTTTAGCAGTTTCAGAAAGTAACTGAAGTTCTTGGTTTCCATGGTAACATGTGATGCTCCTCTGAATCAGTTATATGCTCTTGAAAGAACATTTTCTCCCAGTTTTCTGAAGAGTAACATTTTATGCAACTTCATATAAAGTACCACTGTTTAAACATATAAAATATACCTTATGAGGTTTTGTAAAATGGCAAGTATTCTTCATAGTCTACCAAGATATCTCACTCTCACTAAATAACACTCTCCACATGAGAATTCTTATTATCTGTTCAAGTAAGGAAGTGCTATTCTGCACCATCAAAAGCAGTAAAATCTGACTCGGAGTAAATTTTAATGGCACTTTAAAAACTAATAGAAAGTAAGGATACAGATCACTAAGTACTTCACTAAGTACAAATCCAGAATACTGTTTCAATCTAGAGAAGGTAAATACAAACTGTTCTGCAAACATCAAGAATGATAAACAGACCTGTTTCAACTGTTTATGTGTTAGTTTGTCATCTCTGATGATTTCAGTATGTGAGCTTGCTGGACTAAAGACAAGCTTTAGGTGACTGTTGCAGAATGTTTCCACAGACTTGACTTTAATTTCATAAAGAGCTAAAGACCAAGAGTTGTTGGCCCATAGTGCTTCATCAAAAGTTATATTATTACATATTCTTCTAAGGAGTAGAAAAAAAAATGCATCAAGTTACTTTAGATGTTCAATGTTCACTTCTAAAATATATATAAATAATATGTAGTTGAAGGGGAATGTCACTCTGAAATAAAGAACTAGTTCTAGATATGATCCTCAAAAGGTATAAAGCCACATTAGAATCAGTACCACAGATCACTATTCCAACATAAGTCACATTTCCATTGACATCAACAGACCAAATTAGCAACTGACATAAATGAAGTAGCTCCAATGGAAGAACATGTAAGGTTTTTCTGCAGCTATAGGTCTGCACAAGTGGAAAAAAGAAAAAAAGAGATGCAAAAAGAAATATTTCACATTTCATTTCACACCAGCTAGAGATCTTCACAGTACCACTTCCTCCATCTGCTGTTATCAGACACTGGGGAGAGAAACACATTGTATTGCTGACCTTAGAGGCTGCAATTTACCCACTCACTTTTCTTGCAGTATTCCGCATTACAGGTGGGTCACTGATTTACTAAAGCAGTGGTAACTCTCTCACTAGCAGGCACTGTCTTCAAACAAGCTGATTATTCATGACTGCAATATGCCCCTCAGTGCTAGTACCTGACCTCTTATTTGTTCTTTTCCTCCTGTATCTGGACCAATTTATGCTCATAAAATTACTTTGGGCCTTTTCTATCCTCCAGGTTTGTACATTTCCATTGCATGATTGCTTCCTTACATACTGGGATAGTAATCAGTAATTGATGACTTAATATTTCCCTTTGCTAGCTAATTAGCTTCCTGATCACAGTGCTGCCATCAGGAACGTTCAGGTGCCATAGATTATAATACCAACCAGGGCTCTGAGCCAGGAAATATCCAATGCTTTTAGTGCTGGTAGGCATCATATTTGCTAGAGGTGTTCTTTTCCAGAGGTGATAGGAAGCCAAGGTTTGTGCTACACTCAGTTGCTAGAAGATGGTGGTGTTTCCATGTATGTTATCTTCTGACTCTGATTTACTTGCAAAATTTTGTTTACAGGTTTGGATATGTAGACCTTACCTTTGAATCTAATACATTATATTCTTCCTTATTGAAGCTTGTATGAAGAATTAGTATGTGGTACAAACTTACATTCTGTGCTACGGAAGGGATTCAATGGAGGCTAAAGTGGGTTTTGTTCAGGGCATTTTCAATCTGTGTCAAAGGGTCTGTGGTCTTCAGCTGACAGGTACTCAATTTTAGGCATTGTTAATATATTACAAAATTTAGACAATGAACATGAGTGAAACAAAAAGGTATCTAGAAAAAGTCCATGTTAGTGACCCTCGTAGAAGCTGTGGCAAAGAGGAGACCCATATTAATGTTATTGGTACAAACTTTGTAATTTCATCTACTGACTCCAAACTCCGTGTTCCTGAACATGCCCCACCCTTCACATATATTTACGTCCACATATGTACATTTAGATTAAGTTAAAGAAAGAAAAAGACAAGAAGTGGCATGTTCCAGGGGTAGACTGCTCAGCCTGGATTTTCCTAAGCAGAGAGCAAGTTTCTACGATTAATATTTATGTGCAGGTCTCATGTATCACAAACTTATGTTCTAGTGCAGCCAGATGAAAGATTGTCAGGAGCGCTACTGAAGACAAAAGTAAGAACTTTCGTGACTACTAATGTGTTCCTATAGGACTGACATACACCATATTTTCCAAGTAAGTTATTAGATTGATCTAGTTATTTCCAAGAATTTCCTATTTATCCAGTCTATGATACTCATTCCCTTTGATGGACCACTGACAGTAGAAGAGATGTCTTCAAAATTCAGGATTGAAACTGATCCTTGTAAAACTGTCCCTGTTGCTACAGAGATTGTGTCAGACTTGGCGTTAATACTGGGTAAAATTCATTTCCTTGGGTATCGCTGCATCAATTTTTTGTGTGTGTTGGCTTTCATTTACAAAGGGAACCTGTCATTAATAAAATGTCTACAATCAAAACTTATATAATTATTCCATTTTTTTGATCAATGGTAATTTTATTTTCCCTAAATATGAAGATCCTACTTCTAAAACCCTTAATTCCCATGACAGCTTTGATAACACTAATGTTGATGGATTATCTTGAAAATCATGGTCATTTATCTCCAAAAGACATCCTAATACAAGTGATTATGGCATTAGAAAGAAGCTTTTTTCCCATGAGAGCTGGTCAATATCCTCGATAACTTTCTTTGTAAACTGTTGTTCAGAAAATTTAAGCAAGCAAACTTGGAAAAGGAGAAGACAACAAAGGCGGCTGTGTTCTTTCTTCTACTTGGAGGAATAAAACAGACATGGTAAGGAGCAACTTATGTTTTAGAGGTAGCATTTCTTATAATAACTGGTGGAATATTTAATTCATCATAAAGCATTTTATTATGCACTTGGGAAAAAAAGCCTGAAAAAAAATCAGCAAAAAAGTCAGTCCTGGTCTGGCAAACACAGTGCATCTATACTTCAAACACAATGTGTTTGAAATTCCTGATTGCATGTATTTTGTCTCTCTTTTTCATTCCTAAACAATCTACAAGATATCAAAGGAGGTCAAGATAATGGCAACAAAAGGTGCCTTTACCTAGGGAGAGGTTGCATTTTATGCATTACTTGCACACAGAATTAAATACCAACCAGGAATGTATTGGCTTTTTGAAGGTTCAGTTTCGTACAGTTAAAACGTGTAACTCACCAAGCTAGATATGATGAAAGAAAGAATTTAAACAGAGAATGACAACTGGGAACTGTTTCAAATCCTGGAAGATCCAAAGGCACAATCAGGCAAGAGAGATAAAAATAAGTAAAAAGAAAAAGAAAAAAAAGCTGGTGATAAACTGTCACAAACAAATATATTTATGTTTTTGTAAACTAATGTATGAGTGCATGTAATAACAGCAGAAAAATGGTAACTTGACAGTTAAAAGTATGTATTTGAAGCTATAATTTGTATAATTAAGCATATATTAAAATCTGTGAATTGTATAAAATATCCAAAATTTGATTACAAGGTAAACTTAATAACAAGCAGAGTTTGAAGTGCTTCTTGCCAAAATGCAGAAGTTTCTTCTGAAAACAGTTTTGAAGTTTCAGAAACTCAGAACCTAGTTTTATAAACAGGCAAGAGATGACAGAAGGGAGAAACCTCACTTTCACTTAGCAAGCGTAAGTGCTCTTTTTTATTTATCCTTCTATTCCATTTCAGTTTCAGTTATATGTGAGCAGTCGATCCAAGGTGATTCTCTAAAACAAGCTCATCTATAATGTCTTCATTGCCTTCTAGTATGAATCTACAATCTATATTACCTTTCATCTGGGAAAAATTGGATCCTAATTGTATTAATAGCATTTGCTCTCCACTCTATACATAAGAACCTGAAATGGCTCACGATGTCACAACTCCTGTTAGTATGTATTCTTCTCACGCCATTAGCGAAGCCTCTATTGAAATCCAACTCTTAGTATCTGTAGCATTCCAGAGTGAGTGATGACAATAGCTGTCTTCCAGCTTTAACAACTCTGTAAATGAAACAAGGAGAGAGTCCAAGACAAACCCATCTAGATTCAAACACTGTCTACCAGACTTGTGCGTATAGGGTCTCACTTCACACTTTACATTTTTGCAGCATAAAGCTGTGATCTCTTTATCTTATACACTTCGGGATTGCACACAGTAAAGTATTAAGGTATAGGCTGAGGGGATCTGTGTTCCTCTCTCCTCAAGGCCATGTAGCCAGAGCACAGATGGCAATGTGATCAGGCTGTGAGCATGGATTTCCAGTGCAGGACCTCATGATTCTTCAAGAGATGCATGAACCCAAATGCGAAAACTTCAGCTCTTGGACCAACATGTTGCCCAGCTGCATGTGACACATGGGATGTTGGAGGAGAAGAACAGGTATAAAATCTATAAAATTGCACTGCAACTGAAATTGTATTACTCTTCCTCAGGGACGGTCTTTCACTCACAGGAGCACCAGTATAAGGCCTCTAAAACAGAGAGATGACATACAACTGGTCTATCACAGGAGGCAGTTGCAAGTAGAACTCACACCTCTGCATCCTAAAAGTGCACATTTCTGCAGCTTTTTGTTTGTACATTTTAGCATGTTAGCTCAAAGCATAGTCTTCATACTGCCTTTTTCTGACGTGAATTTCACGTCTTTTTTTCTCTGTCTTACTTAAAAAGGAAGGTGTCCAGGGCACCTGAACGTCAGCATTTGCTGCTGTAAATACATTTTATCAATAGAATATAATGGGAATGAGTATTGGTAGAAATAATATTACAGTCAGTGAATATAACTTGCTCTAATAGGGAATGAATTTACTTACTTAATAAGACTCTTTCCATCTGTAACTACTGATCTGAATCTGGCTTAAATTAATTACCTCCCGGTATCCTTGTTTCTTTTGTCCTGCTGGCAAATCCTCAGTCATAGCAGAGTTAATCCGGGAGCTCCAAAGCAGCTCAGCCAAGGGAGAGGACCTGCCACAACAAATATTCAACGCAGAGGTAGAGGACTGGAGTGTTTCTAGCTGAAACTGGTAGTGCTGACCAACAGTGCCTTTTCACCTCCACTCTGAAGTAGATCAAACAACACGGAAAGGAGATATCAGTAGATTTTGTGAATGGAATCATACTTTTCCCACTTTGGAGCTTTATTTAAAGTCATCCAAAAGAGGTTAGAGGCAGAAAACTGCACTCTGAACAGGAGGCTGTTCTGAGCTCAGAGCAGAGACGCAACTGCCACAAAATTATTCCTGAGAAATATATTATGCAAATAAAATAAAACAGGCTCACCTGCCCATAATCCTGGGCAAAGACCATCAGCACAATCTCTTCCATTTTAAGTCCATTCATTTATGAAAATAACAGGTGCTATAGTCTCTGATTATGCTTTGCACCACTGTCAGCACAGTTTCCTACATTGTCCATCTCTTCAGGGCTGGAGAGGGACAGAAGGAGGTTGGAAAAACGAGACACCAGCACATTCTCTCACCATGGGAAGGAGTGAAGTTTCAGCCTTCTGTGATCATGAAACTATGGTCTTGCATCCCAAATCCAGTTTTACAGACTCAGTTGTCTTTTCATAGTCAATGTCAGAGCTCCTTAGTGACATCAGCTCCTTAACCCTGCTTAGGATAGTCCCCTCGAGAAGATTGATGGCATGTGTAACACAGTCCCTGCAGCTCATCCCATCATCCCATTTAAACGTATGAAGATGGGAGAATCCAGACAAAAGGAAAACACAAATAACACGAAACTATGTATATTAGATTGCAAGAACTTTTTATATTGCATTCATCTCTGAAAGCAGATCTCTATAGAAAGCAAGGAGCTACAACAGCAGCCAGCAAAACTGAGTTTGGGATGAGTGGTGTGTACTCTGTGCCTCACAGCATAGCAGCCAGAGGTACCCAGGGCAGGGAGAAGCTTAGAACCTGATTAATCCACAACCTGAATGAAAAATGACAGAATCACATGCCTGTGAGTTTCCTTTTGTGTAGATGTATGAACAAGACCTTACACATGCAAATGTTTATGGAAAAGAAGAAAGAGAAAACGTTTGTCCTCAGCTGATTCAAAGTTGTTTTATTCTTGAATGGACTATTTATGGAATATTTTCCCACTTTGCTCTGAGCTCCAACTTTTAGGCGAAGCAGTGTGCGAAGCACTGTAAATTATATCTAGCCATCTGAACATTTCCAGCAGTATAAGCACTGAATGCCTCCTATGACAGTCAGGAAGGAAAAGACGGATGAATTCATCACATCTCCATCATTAATTTCAGTGATTTCAATGCAGCCAGACAGCTATTTGCCAGTGGTGGCAGCATCTCTGTGATGTGTTACTTTCCCTGACTTAATATTTTTCTTAACAGAAACAGTAGCAGGAACTGAGCAGAGATGTGGAGCTGTTAAAGCAGAATGAAATTACATCTGGGAAACAGTTTAATCAAAATCCCCTCAGTTTGCCCTTTAAGAGTTCACAGAAATCTTATCAAATTCAACTAAAGGCCAAAAGAATTAAATAAATAAATAAATAAATAAATAAAAAGCAGGAACAAAGAAAGAGTGTCACAGCTCTAGTTCTTTACTTCCTACAGAGTTTGTTACACTACTGTCATTCAGACAAGTCACGGGAGACTGAAACTACAGATTTTGTCTGTGGATAAATTTAGCTAATGTAGTTACTAGCTTTCTAATCAATCCTTTGAGATTCCCATGGATTCTTACCCACTGGTGACTGGGAGGAAGGATGTTTAACCAGGAAATTTGTCATCTGCAGAAATGTTTCAATATAACCAACTAAAATGTTATGGAGCCAATTTCTATTGTCACTCCAGGTCCACAGACCGAGACTCCAGTGATACTGATATAGATACTACTGATTTACACTTGTAGAAGCCATAAAGCAAATACCAGTGAGCTTATGTATTTCTCTCTGGAGTTTTAGTATCCTCTTTTTCATTTTATTTTCACTGTCAGTGCTATTGTTTGGGGTTTTTTTTCCCATGTTTGTTTTTATTGAATTATAGCATAATTTATTCTTGGGAAAGCATCATCGTTTGTAAGCTGCCTCCAGATTTCATTTACATTTTTATTCCTTTGCTTCTGAATAAAAAAATTATTCTTTAAGGCTAGCTGGCAAGATGGTGACTACTTTTCCCATAGTCACTGCAGTCATGAGACTACCGTGAAGCATTACAGCAGTTCAGCTAGAGAAAACACACTTCATCACAGGATCTGGAGCCTTGCCAGTGAAGAACAGCAGCATGAGAGATCAACATGGGGCACTTTAGTGGTTCAGGGAGTTGTGAACTGATCATGAATGCATCCAAAAAGTAAACATTTCCTTATTTTGTATGACAAAAAGGAACATTTTGATTCCCATCAGTCCGATGAAAAATTCTAAATGTCGTTATTAGCCTGCTAGTACATGAGAGGAAGTTTACCAGTCAGAACAGGATATCACAGCATAGCAGCATTTGAATATAATTTAATGGAAACCGTAAAGGGTTTTTAACCAGGGGGAAATAAACTACATTGTTCTACAAGTGGCAGAACTAAGGAGATACCAACTCTCATATTCTGGTGCTCTCTGTTGGCAATTACCCCAGAGCCTTCCTTTACCCTTATGACCTTGAAAACCTTACCTTTCTCTGAAATACCTCCATGTTCCTCATTTCCTTCATCCTAATACAAAGATGAACAGCCTCTCCACACTCAGTCTAATGCCTGTACTAGCTTCTCTCTAACAGACTGAGGGTGCGCTTGAACAGCTTCCAAGCTTGTGTGCAATATTTTGCCAGAGGCAAGCCAAGCAGAAAGTTAACCATTGGGTTTACATTGCAGCCTTCCCCTCTGTGGGACCTCTAATTTGGGTCTCGCTCCTCTCCTCACCCACCACTTTTCACAAAACATACATGAATGCAATTACCCCTGATGCCTCTGCTTCCTTGTGAAATGTAGTTGAAACTGGTCAACAGATTTGACAGTTACTTAGGTAAGGGTTGGGAGACAAACAGATAAACAAACAGGTGGAGGGCGAACATGATCACATAATCTTTGCTTCCAGCCAAAAAAATAATTTTGGAAAAATTACATTTGCTGCTACAGAAAGGCTTTTGTAAAAACTCTTCCACAGGAATGTAATCGCTTTCTCTACCAGCACTGAGTACCATTTTACACTCAAAAAACATCTTTACTGAGCTCACACCATGCAGGTAGAATCGAAGTACCTGATACTGCAGTCATGTTCTTGCTCATGAAGCACAGTGCATTAGTGAAAGAATGGCCTAACAGCACGGACCTAACAGAGCTGCACCCTTCCCAAGATCAAACTGAGGCCCGCTGTGAAGGATAACTGGATGCAATCCTGCATGTACTATAAATCACTCAAAGCTGTTACTCTTCCATTTACAAGTCCAACACTCATCCGCATTACTTTAATTTTCAAGATGGAAAATTTGAGGGATTTCCTTTCAATTTTGACTTTTATATGTTCCACTGTAAACAAAATAAAGTGGTAAATGCAGAAGAAAACCAATTAGACATACATTATTGTGAACTGAAAACTCTGTGGATCAAATTTTCATGATCATTATTCCTTGACTTAGTACTGACACATGCAGATTTAAAACAATTGCACTGGATTTTTACTATACATCTTTCATTAGTGCTTATTGAAGGCTGATTAAGTGCTCCCTTGAGATTCAGAGAGAATTCAGCATGTTATTTTGCTTTGGCACCAAGATCTTTCACAAGTGTTGGGGTATTAATTGTTTTCTCATGCAAAATTTTAGCTGCTTGCTTTGATTTTCACTGAAGTTGTCATCAATTTGCAACACTGTCATCACTGTAGAGAAATTCTATTCACTTCTGAAAAGTGAAGGGTATTAAACTGCCTCTCCCCCAAGGTAAAATGAGATTCTTGACTTTGTCTTTTGCATTTTCATTAATGTGCTCTGTAGCTCTAAGCAGGAGTAGTTTTTCAGTTCTGAATTCTGACATGGAGAACTGAAATAATAGTCATTTATTATAGTCATCAGTCACTTTATTCTCAGCTGTGCCTTCAGGATGCTTCATACAGTACATGCAACTGTCCCTTGCAGGACATCTGAGTCCATGCTGAATTCTAATCAGGGTTTCTTATACCTTTTTTTTTTTCTTTTTAATTGCTGCAGATTCATTTCTCCCCACCTCTCCATCTTTATAGATACCTGTTCTCCTCATTCACTCGTTCAACTTATTACAAATCTTTACAAAGCACCTTCACTGTTTCTTAGAAGGCTTTTACATTTGCACATTTCTCTTATATGGACTGTTCTCTGTTTCCTGTCTGGGTCTCTTCTCTTCTTTGGAATCACAGAAACAAGAAGGGAAGCAGACTGACGGAATTGCTCCGTTACCCTAGGTCAAGGGTGGGACTGAGCTTTATGATACACTTTCAAGACGTGTTTCTGGAGGCAAATATTAGGTAAAGGTTATGCGAGGTGTGTGTTGCATCTGACATGTTAGGAGTTGTACACAGAGCAGGCCAGGCTTCAGGGCATGCAGATTGCTCTGTCTCTGTTAGCTCCAGTGGGAACTTGCACATATACACAAACCCAAACTTTGGCCCACTTTGGTCCACTGTCCTCCCTCCTCACCCTGCCTGTTTGCATGCTTCAACCACATCTTAGATACTCTCTTCTCAATTGTACATTCACTAGGTTATGGATAAGTATATCCTTATACATCTCGTACTAGCAAAAAGGCCTCACATAATTTGGTATTTTCTTCAAAACCCCCACCTCCCAGAATCAGGGGAATATATCACCCTTGTACCTTCATAATGTAAGGTTTGGGTTTTTTCATGGGAGAATAACATTGGACTCTCATCCAGTCTAATCTCAAAAAAAGGAGGTAAAATAATAAAGCCCCGAGGCACGTTGTTATTATGGTTTTTAAATTCATTATTTTTAACACTATCTTATGATTGTCAAGGGCGTGACTCATCATTCTAGAATGCCTGGAATTAACAATACTGAGTGACAGTAAAAACAAGGCTCCATCATAGTATAAGCCCTTAGGCAATACTGTAGCAATAAAGCAAACACTATCTTATAGCTAGGAAGCTATTTCTAGGTCCCTCTGGGTGTCAGCAGGACTTAAGTAGAGCACAAAAAGAAGTGAATTTCACAATGTTTTTAAGCCTTTGTGATAAAACAGCACAGCTTCTGTGGAATTAATTCTGCTCACAAGTTTCCACCTCCACAGTGCAGCAGAATTATCTAATGAACAGTTTTATTATGAAGCCACTATCAGGTGAGTTTCTATGCAGTGTTTACACCTTTCCTGTCACTACTGTGGCTATAGGCATCCCCTCCCAAAGAATATGTTAGTGTTTTGTGTATCATTATGAACGGCGAATTGTAATGAAAGCAGTTTTGCTGCTTGATAAACTAACCATCGTTTGAAGCTCTTACAGTTTTACTTAAAAACTCATAAACACGTGTTTGTTTTGCTAGGACAATGAAATGCCATTTAGCTACTGAAATCCCAATTAAGTAAAATTCTATGCTGGTGCTACTGATGTAAATCAGGCTATTAGACAGGCAGCGCAAATGAAGATGCAGAATTGGTTCCAACCATTTAGCTGCTGCTAATTGAGATGGAAAGGAAGACAACACATTGAATTTAACATTGTCTGTATAGACAGTTTAGTAGTCTTTTTTCATTGCAAGAATTTATGGACTGTGCAATGATAGCACCAGTGAAAACATGACAATGTAATAACGTGACGCATTGTAATGCTTTATCCTTTATTGTAAAACAATTGGGAAATATGGAGGTGATAGAACATTACCTCCCACATTTTCCAATGAACCTTTCCATACTACTGTATTTCATGGGACTGCTGAAGCTACAAACAATGGAAGACTTACCAGGGGAATCTCGTCACAGGGCAGGGGTCATATTATAGTCACTAATAAAAGCACCTCAAGAGTCTGGATTTCCACAGGGGAATCTCCATGAAGCGATATTTACCCCTTCAACAGTAGTTTGTGATGGCTTGCCATTCAGGTGCAGATCAGAGCAAAAAGGCTAAATAACACATAAGGTATGAAAGATACCTAAAATTTAATTCAAGGAAGTTGATAGCTCAGCTGAGGAAAGGCAGAACTCCACTTAGAAAAACGAATAGAGAAGAAGTTATTTAGACTCTGTATCTCAAAGAGATTTTAATGTCTGGGCTGAAAGGCAGTACTTCCCCTGACTTGTGTTTGAGAGCTGTAGACTCTCTTACAGCGTCCAGGGCCTAAACCCAGTCGGTTTTTAATTTTAAATAAGAAATCAACAGCATCCACCATACAGGAAAGTGCCCTATATGCCACTGTGTGCAGTTTGAAGTACAGCTTTCTCCTTCCCTCCCGCTGAAGCCTTTCCATTTTGTAACAATATGAAGTGTTGTGTTAATGGCAGCATACAATGACTGAGCAGACCAGTACTTAAGATCATAGGTAGTTCAGGTCCTCTTTCAGTGAATAGTCAGGTATTTCCAGTAGAAGAGTTTTAACGGGAGAGGTTCATAGCGCTTGACATCAGAGGTCTAATAACCCATCACACTGGAGTGCTTTAGGGTTAAGACACTTCTCAGAACAGTAGCAGTCCCTTCTTCAAATCAGGATGAGGAAATTGTTGAACCAAACCGACTACATAGTCAGTGTAAACAGCTGGTCACAAGGACCTATGCTGATCACACAGGCAGACTATTATTTTTCTTTTGTTTTACTGTTTTCACCAAGAAACCAAATTATGTTAAGAAAAACTGTTCTCCTAGGATTCTCTGAAAGGACAAAAAAGTAGATCTCAACAAATGTCTGGGGTAAGATTAAATTTTAGGCTAGGCAATTTAGTTGCCATTTTAGGTGTCTCTGGATGTCTGAATTTAGCTGTTCCTTGGCTGAGGTTTATGAAGTTAAGTCCTTCCACAGCTCAGGAATTGCCCTATTACTAGACCATGCATTCTTCTTTAAAGTTGGGTAAGGGGTCTGAGGACAGGAAAAGGAGCTAAGGAAAGGCATAACTGCCCAGTATCAGTAGATGAAGCTATACCATTCTGCATAAAGAAGTTGGGTCAGACAAAGAAAGATGGCATGACTTATAAAGCTTAGGAGATTAGTCAGAGACTGAAGATAAGAGGAGGAAACCTAAATCTATTATCCATTCCGACAAAGAAAGCCTTTTGTCAGAAGATTATTCTGGCAAAAGCTGAGGTGCTTAAAGATTTTAGGTTGTAACTGAGAAGGTCTTTGGAGAATCATAATTTGCAATGTAGTGCTTGTATGTTCATATCAATGCACTTGTCTTCTGTGACCATTTCCCATAAGCACTTCTATGATTGAGTTTCTCTGAAATGAATATTCCTGCAAAATATATGTTAGCCTGCATATCTAAACGCTTGTGCAAAAAAAATTTAAAATGTACTTTCTGCAAGCATTTACATCTGAAATGAATTACAGTCAGCCAACCATAAAGTGAAGGCCCTACAGCATGACTCGTATGATCAGACACATGAAAGCAACATGGTTCCTTCTGAATTGCAAGCTGGCATAAGTCAAGTGGTTGAACTGTAGAAAAACACAGGACATTCAAGAACATTCTCAAGGGAACAGCATCTTTAATGTATTTGCATTCACTTCCTATATATTACGATGCTCATTCTTTCAACAAGAATTTTTAAAGAGTGAAATTATCCTTGTGACAAAATGTATTGGGCCTTGCCAGGAGCCTGGCCCCACCGATACTTATGCGTTCCTCCCGGGCAGAAGTACTAGAAATGAAAATTCTATGGGGCTCATACAACACGGTAATGAGACTTTTGGCTGAAATATGTGTTTTATGAAAAGGGGTGCTTTCTTCTCTTTTAGGTGTGTTGCCATGAAGAGTTGAAAGCAGGAGCCCGGAGGTTTACAAGATGTCTGTAGTTTAAGAACAAGGACTTTGGATAATGGATGCTGGAGTCTGAAGAACGTAGCACTCAGAAAACTGAGGAGCATGCCATTGCACCTTTTGGAGATGCCTCATTTTTTCTTCTGGTCTCAAGACTGGAGCTTGAGGTAGAGGAAGTAAACAAACTCTCATATAACCTTTCCCATAACTTACCATTAAATATCAGGTGTTGAGCATCAGGAACCAGAATCCCAGATAATTACAAGAAAGGTTTAAAAAACATCAAGTTTGTTTATATTTTAAATATATCAGCTCACACTCTGGGTCTGAGCCTTTACAGGCAAATCTTCAGCTTTTCTAAACTAGAGTACTAGGCTACACCAGAATCTCGAGAGATTGGTTTGCCAGTTATTTGCTTATATTACATGTTTCCAGTAGCAAGCAGGAGCCTTAAGAAGAAAAGCTAAATGTAGTCACTCACTAGCTGGTAGTATGTTGGTCACATAAACTAGGAATAGAGACAGGAGAAAAAAGGAACAAGGTTTACAGTAAAACCTGATAGTAAGGAAGACTGAAAGACCCCTGAAGTACAAAAATGGACTATAAGTACCATTGAAACTTGATGATAAGGGAGACTTTAATACCAAGCAACCAAAGACCAACCCTTTGCCATAAAGAAAGTGTGGCTAGAGGGGACACAGGTATCACCCACAGCCAGGCTTGAATTTTGTTAGCCTCTCTATTTACCTTTGAAAATAAGAATGTCTGGTCTGTGTGACCAGTAGCTTCCCTGTGCCAAACTGTCCTACCAGAAGCAGAGGTGGCAGCTTTGGAAGAAAATGGCAATGGAAAGTAGAAAAAGCTGACATATGGATATCTGGGCACCAGAACAATTACTGTGACTTCTGTTAATGTAGTTTCTAGAGATACTTGAAACAAGATTTGATAAACATGCATGTCTATATTTTGGGTAGGGTGTGATTGGTGTACCTGAGTAGAGCATACAAACAGGCAGTAAGGCACCTGTAGCTCAATTCTATTGACACCAAACTTTGAATGCCCCATTGACAGCAGTGGCATTTTGAACCTGGTCCTCTGAAGGTTATTGATCTTCTCCTGTACCTTGTATTGAACTACATAGCACACTGCCAAGTAACCCTTCAGAGAAACAATGGCAGGACCTCAGGAGGAGATTACATTTGTTCTTAAAAAACTTGTAGGTTACTTTTGAAGTAAGAAAGAATGAAGAAGAAAGCTTTAATGAGTCAAAGACCTGTGCAACAAAAGAAATTTAGAAGAAAATATGGCAGACTTCATTTCTGAAACTGTCTTACAGAAAAGGTCTTTGAAAAGTCAAATATTTCTTTGTACCTCAACTTCTTTTGTCTTTAATGAAGAGGGTTCATATGCTGAAAGCACAGGGATAAGCTGTAAGATCCCAAAAGAACAATACCAGAGAATCTGAATATATTTGAAGCTTTCCTTAAAAGGTGACCTGGAATATGAGATAGCATCTCAATGATCCAACAATAAAAACTATTTTTCTAATTTTCTCCTTCTTGTCTGTTGAATGATGTCCCTGATGCCGCAAATGAGTTACTATTGCCTTTACAGCAAAATTCAGGTTTGTGTATAGCCAGAGTTCTATATGGGCCTGGATTTTATAAGACATGAATGCTCTAAATTTTCAACATATGTTATCTTTGTGAGCTGAAGATGCTCAGAATATTGACAGACAGGAATTGATAGAAGGACAAAATGCGCTATGGACACTTTTGAACTTTATTACCTGCAGACCTTGCAGAGTCTAGAACAAGCAGATAAGAGAATTGTGGTCATCTTTGTTTCAAAAATAGCAGAGTCTGCTGGTAAAAAATCACTTTGTTTTGTAGGTTCTTAAGAAGCAGATACAGAAAAGATGATGAACCAGTTGCAAATACATCCTTGCTTTGTTCTGCTCAGCACTTTCTTTTACCCACCTCTCTATCCTTCCGCACTCAAATATCTATACCTGTGCCAGTGATAGGAGCAAGCTGGGGAAAGGGAGAGGAAGGAGGGTAAGATGAAGCCTATATCCATTTTTGTCAATCACGTGTGGTCTTTTAAAGCAAGGACTCAAGCAGCGACAGAAATGGTGAATAGAAACTGGATTAACTGAAGCCTACATAAAGAAAAAAAAGCAAAAAATTACAAAGAAACAAAACTGAATAGAGAGGACATGGACTGATACATTGAATAAACTATGTAAAAGCAGAGGATGCTTAAAGAATGTGATGTTAAAAAGGAAGGAAAGAAGCAGCAGACTGTTTTAAAATGGGTAGGTATGGATAACAAAACCTCATTAATATTTTATGGAGATTCATGAGACAGCCCTGTTCTTGCAATCTGCGGGAGCAGCTATCCTGTCCAAGTATGTCTGAAACAGTATGCGCCATGAGGATAAGAGCCCTTGCATTTGTAAGTGTTTAAAAAAAACCTTCATTAATTGTCACACAACTCTAGTGATGTCCGCAAAACTGCTGGAGGTAGAGGCAGAAATAGATCAAAGGAATCCACTCAAAATACAGACCACTGCAATACCCACTAAAATCTAGTGTTATCTTATATGTAGCAAACAGCAACATGATTTTAATAGACTGGGAAATGAATAATGTTAGTGTGTGAGCTTAGGACTCCTTAAGATGATGATTTTCTATGTTTACTAAGGACAGAGAAGCTTAAGAACATACCTTCTTAAGAATTGCAGTTCAGGTTTGTTCAATGCTTAAGTTGAAAAAATACCAGGTAAAAAATTTCCTGGACAAAAATAAATTATTAGTTTCAAAAGCAAAAAGCAAAATAAGGGTGAAACAGATTCCATTTTAACATTCAAGAACATCCAACATTTTAACTTTAAAACTCACCAGGTCAGAGACTCTTCACCTGTTTGTGGAATGCTTCCCGTCCCCTCTCTACAGTTGGATGCTTAAGTACAGCTATGCTTAAAGTATCTAAAATAGGATGCCTCAGGATCCTAGGTTTAATCTTTCTAAAGTGAAAAGCTTTGTGATGTTTTCAGATGCTTTCAGAAACTTTTCCAAGCCTGTATGCAGGCTTTGGAAGAAAACTTTGGGAACAAAGAATTTATTTTCAGTTATTCTAGTTCTTGCCTACTGGAGAAGCTTTTTTCTTAACACAACAGAGCTTCCATTTTAGAGAAGTTCCTTACTTTTTATTTCCCCAAGGTTGCATGACCAAGAGCTATAATGCTAACAGACGTGGTTCGTTGTGAGCACGCAGAGGTATCACTGGGTTCACATGGCTACAGAGGAGCTTCCTGGAGATGAGGCTAAGATGCTGTAAAGAGTTATTTTGGATCCATTCTTTACTTTAGGAAAAATATTTCAAGATTTTTTTTTTCATTTTTCCTCACAATATGTTTCTGGAGATGCAGATCAGTTAAAAGAAAGAAGTCAATGCACTGAATATTAACACAAATCATTTTAATGGTATTTGTCTATATTTATTTGGAAGGTCGATTCATTACTAGCTGAAATGCTAATACAGAAATATTAAGCAAGAGGTTTCAAGGGTGATACTATCATTTCTGATTAATAAAAGTGCTACTAATGTGCCTTAATTAACTACAATACGTGGTTCCTATAGCTAGATGGTCTGACTCTTCTAAGCAATTTATTGCCAGTAAGGTCCAAGGCAGTGCCCGTTATAAATTTAATTCATTAAAATGCTACACTTAATTAGAAAAAGGTTATTCTACAGAATTCAGACTGGGTGCATACATTAACTTTAGCAACTGATAGACCTTTTCTAATCTTGCAACAACTTTTTAACATTAAATTCTCTGTAATACATTCCTCCTCACTGGAGTTTCAATCAAATGAAACACAGAGGCAAATCAGAAGTAAATCACAAATACAAACGTGAGTCTCCCTCATCTGCTAGAGGGCCTCTAAAAGGCCTTCTTGAAAGTAGTAATATGTGTGGTTGGGCAGGAGGAGGAAGTGATACTGTCCTCCCATCGTTTATTTGATCATCTAGATGATAAGATACATATGCATGTATTTTTCAGTGGGAAAATTATTAATAGTGTTATAGAGTATAAAATAATGTTGTAGAGCATAAAAGAGTATGTAAAATTGAAAGCCAAGAACTAATGAACTGTATATTCAGGCCAGACAGGACTAACATGATTATTCATCTAATTCTCTGCATAACATACATCACAGAATTTAACCCAGGAATTCCTGGATCAAACTGACAAGTTTTTCTTCAGTTCTATGGGGTCAGCTGAGACCTCATCTGAATCGTATTCAGTCCACGTCATGTGGTAGCTCATTCACCCTCCATCAGCAGATAGTGAAAGACTAAAGGATCTCAGCCCCCTCCCTCTCTCTTCCTCCCAGTATGTCAAAAACTGCCACAATTCTTTTTTTTTAAAGCTTACTTTCAAATAAGACTAATTAGACCAAATGAAAAATAAATCTGGCCCATTTACCAGAGAAGAAACTGAGGCTCAAAGAAATGAAGCAAATTGTGCTACAAAGGGCATCTCTAACAAAGACAGGATTTTCAAGAGAGAAGAGCATTAAGGGAATATACAGGGCTACTTCACTTTTGCCAGGCTGATTATAGGTTTGATACTGTTCTGAATGCTTGACACGTAGGAGAAGCCTGGTCCTCCAGTCCCTGGCACCACCACAGTTCTGGTAGGACATAGCCAATAAGAGTTTTCGTATTCCTAACTGAGAGTTGATCTTCTATGTATTTTCATTATCATGCCACGACGAGGATCAATGTCTTGAGATTGAATTGTGTGTGGAGCCAATGTGATGCATGAAGTGTTCAACAAATATACTTCCACCCAGTGATATAGCTCCAGGAGAGGTCTACTCTGTTCTGGACCAGCTGGAGTTTTATGATTTGTGTATGCTTTCCAATACAGAATGAGTTAATTGGATCAGTAAAATGGCCAGGGTGAGGTACAGGGTCCCTTTCCCAGTCACAGATGGAAAAATGCCCTTCTGGCATCGGAGTAAACTTGTGTATCAAGAATCAAAGGAGTCCAGAAATGCTCTCAGGCTATGAACCAATTTGACTTTTGGGAGCAGAGACTGTCAATGCATACAAATGTGACACCACCATCAAAATATTGCCTGCCTTCCTGTCTCTAGCATCCCTTTGGATGGATTTAGGCTTAGCCAGTTGCTTCACATCCCCTTGCTGATTTTAGCCAGACAGTGAGACAATTGGATAACAGAGAGCTGGGCTTTGCCATAATGGATTTTCACACACACAGCCAACAGACCCAGGTGGTCAGAACTTGAACTGGACAGCAGAAACATGTCTCTAGTTCCTCAAACTTACTGGATTCTGATCACAATCTCATAAGACTTAGACTGCTATCCAAATGTCTTCCTTACAGTAGCACTACATATGCTTTTTAAAGGAGACAAGGAGAAACTGAAATCCATATGTAACTAGGTAAATGTACAAGGTTATGCAACTTGTAAACATATGGCATCTGCTGGTCTTCATGCACAGCCCAGTCCTGGCACCCATAAGACTAGCTCTGAGGCCATAGGAAACCCAATAGCAGTAAAAGATAAAGTAATGCTCTGCCCTGTCTCCCTGCCCAACTGATTGCAAATTTAGAGGTTACCCTTCTGTTTCCCTTGTGCTATCAATGCCTTAGTCAATGTCACCCTGTTTGTGGCCTTTCAATATTTAAAGGGGGCTTACAAGAAAGATGGGGACAGAATTTTTAGTAGAGCCTGTTGCAGTAGGACAAGGTATAATTGTTTTAAACTAAAAGAGCATAGATTCAGACTAGATATAAGGAAGAAATTTTTTACAATGAGGGTGGTGAAACACTAGCACAGGTTGCCCAGAGAGGTGGTAGATGCCCCATCCCTGGAAACATTCAAGGTCAGGCTGGACAGGGCTCTGAGCAACCTGATCTAGTTGAAAATGTCCCTATTGCAGGGGGTGTCCTGGTTTTGGCTGGGATAGAGTTAATTTTCTTTTTAGTAGCTGATACAGTGTGTTTTGGATTTAGTCTGAGAATAATGTTTATAACAGACTGATGTTTTAGATGTTGCTAAGCAGTGCTTATCCTAAGCTAAGGATTTTCCAGTTTCCCATGCTCTGCCAGCAAGCAGGCGTACAAGAAACTGGGAGAGAGCATGGCCAGGACAGCTGACCCGAACTAGCCAAAGGACTATTCCATACCATAGAACATCATGCTTAGTACATAAACTGGGGGGAGTTGGCCAGGAGGCGCAAATCACTGCTCAGGCGTCAGTCAGCAGGTTGTGAGTAATTGCATTGTGCATCACTTGTCTTTTCTGGTTTTGTTATTTATTTTTTTTTTACATAATTTATTCCTTTTCATTATTATTATTGTTGTTGTTAGTATTACATTTTATTTTACTTTAGTTATTAAATCATTCTTATCTCAACCTATGAATTTTACTTTTTTTGATTCTCCTCCCCATCCCGCTGGGTCGGGGTTGGGGAGCGAACAAGTGGCTGCATGGTGCCTAGTTGCTGTCTGGGCTTAAACCACGACAGGGGGGTTGGACTAGATGGCCTTTAAAGGTTCCTTCCAACTCAAACCCATTCTATGATGCTGTTTCTGAGATGTCCTTATATCAGGTCTGAGTGGAGCATGGGAAGTAGATGAACTTTAACATAATTGCCTTTACATGAGATATTGATTCAATTGGTGGTGCATTTCACATTGTAAAACAGCTTCCTGACACTCCTAAAGAGCAAATGGTCATATTTCAAAAATATATTTTGGTGTCCACAGGTGCAATATTTGCACCCCTGTGTATCACTTCTAGTTCCAGTGGAAAATAAAGATTTATTTCTGAAAATCTTGAGAAACCTGGCTTTTCTGGGGCAACAAACTTTATCCCTGTTTCCTCCACTACACAATTAGCAACCTGAAATGCCAGTAGTTGACAAGGAACACAATCTCTGAAACAGATGGTCTGCTTATTGTGTTGTTGCTTTCCTCCTAGTCAGGCTAATTTGAACCAGCTGTCTTTTCAAAAGATCTTTTGAGAGGTGCCTGCTTTTGTGTTCAAGCTCCAAGAGTTTTCTAAGAAAGTGAAAACGCTGGGATGGAGTGCGAGTCAGGTTTCCTCTTGGGTACAAGTAGAAACTGGCAAAACTGTCTACAGCTCAGTCTTACTGAGTGTGGGAAGAACAACCTCCTGACTCATCAGCTCACTTGACATTAGGTTCCCTCTTTTTCCTCTCCCTCACCTATTCAGCAAGCATCTGACAGGTTGTGCATATTATACTGAAGTACCCAAGAAGAGTAAACCAGCCTTGCCACTTGATATTTTGAGCAATTCAATAATATGAAGGAAAACGATTGACTGTGGGGTTGTGATGAGACACAACTGTGGGTTGGGGAGACCTGTGAAAAGAGAAGAAGTTTTACAATAATATTTAAATTCCTTTGTTTTCTATAGCACTAGGACAGGGCTAAGAGGAGGGCTAAAATTCGTTGGTGTTCCCTCAGTCATATGCTCTTTCCTGTGACCACATCCCCTTGCTTCCTCAGAGTCCTCCAAAGATAATGTACTCTCATGTGGTGGAGAGCTGTGTTGCAACTAATCATTTTTGTGGGTATAAATTCCTAATGACGAACAGCAAGACAGGTGGTGATAGAGCATGTACGCAAGAGAGGATGTTTATGCAGGCAGTTTGCTCGGATTACTTAACCTTGTAAGGCAGAATTCAGATAGAAAAAAAAGTGGTAGGTAAGAGAAAATGTGTCCATGTATTATAGCATTCTCTCAAATCAAACTGAGAACTGCAATAAATTAAAAACAAACTTTCCAAAGACCTTCATCAGATGCTGAGCAACATTTTTTAAGTGATTGATAAACAATTATAAAGCTGCTGTCACACCTCTAGCATTATAATTCAAGTTGTGTGCCTAGAGTACTGTTTAAATCACCGGTTTGTGTCAGGAAAAATAAATAAGTCCTGATTCTCATATGGCACTGAGTTTTCCTCCTTTGCTTCATTTCTACCCAGAGTATTTTCCCTCAGCCGTTTGAACACTGGCTAACAAGCCAACCAAGGTTCTCACCTACAAGCTAGAAAGAAATGGCTGGATGCTCTGGGCATGGTCTCTGGATGGGCTGCTTAATTGCTGTTCACAGGTGCCAAATACCCAAGGGAAGCCCTTGCCACTGAAGAGGATTTAGAACCAGCCTCCTGATGAAAATATTGACAGCGTCTTCCAGAGAAGCATGCAAAGAAATGTGACATTTTGGGACTAATATTTATTGCTCAACAGCAGCTGGTAAATTGCTCTCATCTGATTTGCTGGTTGCTTCACCTTGGAAATCAATAGCAGATTGGAGTTATTTCACTCACATCTATTAAGTGCAATAATAACCATCATTAAAGTCAGAGATTGCATGAAAACCTCATTTGAATGTGCGTGCTATTCTATAAGCCAAGTTACAGCCCAAAAAGTACATGTCTAATACATGTCTATGTCTGCTACAATAGATGATGGAGTATGTTCAGTCATCCAGCTCTGCAGCTGCTGCTGTAATTCTGGACACTATTGAGGAGTTAATTGTACTAGTTTGTTAACGTGTTGTCAGATTACAGCACATCATAGCATAGCTACCACACACAGGCATCAGGAAGCAGCACCAATGAAAAGACCACACCAAGAACATGCCACAACTGAGCTGTCACACGTTCCAGGGAAATGCATTATGGAAAAGATGGGATCCTAATGCTCTTTAAACAAATTTACCCAGAGCTCAGATAAGCTGCTATTTGAATCTAGTAAAAAGGAGAGGGTTTGAGACTGAGCAGTGGGGGGTCTTCTTTCTAGTTCAAAAAAATATCTGGCAGAGCTGTTTCATAGAAAAGTTGTGATCTAACCAACAGCCCTAGGATCTAGCTTCCCAAAATTCAGAAGACCACTGTTTTGGTTGTCTGCATACACAGTACTCCTGAAAATGGTGAACGAAAAAGAGAAGGTTTCACAATCAACTTCTCAAATAGCCAGATAAACATTTCTTTCCACTCAGAAGGGAGAAGAGTAGGGGAAAATAAATTTATCCAAAGCAGGTGTATCTGATGCCTTCATGAAGTTAAATCCCTGTGATCTCATAGTCTAAGCAGGAGGCTAGGAGTCAGGACTGAAGTTCTCCTCAGTCTTCAGCTGCTTTACTATTTGACTGATTCCTAGATACTTTGCACCAAAACAGACAGGATTTAAGATTTGTGTTCACCCTTAATGCCGTAATTATCTTGGAGGTTGATTAGAGGGGGATGCATACTTCTGATTTATCTTGATCTTAATTCACTCACCGTGAATTCAGTCAATGAGGTTAAAGCCAACCTTTATATCTGTCCTTCTTGTCTTTATAGAACAATTTTCAGCAGAAACATCAAACTTAAAGGTCTGAGACTTAGATAACCGTAACTCATCGAAGATATTAGGGACCTCAGACCCATTTATTTTAGGGAGCTTTGAGAAGCAGTTCGTCAGATCTTAGCAGGGTGAAAATGGTGAATGGCTACTGTGGTGACCAAGGATTAGGCGGGACAGCAAGAAAATGGGCTGGCATACTGACAACTGTGAGTTAACTCAATATGCAAACTACACTGTTCTGGTGTAAAGGTTTGATGACTTGGAATAGCCCTGTCTTGAGTTCTGTTTGCATTTCAGTATAAAGTAGATGCAGACTGAGTGTTTTTCAGTGAGTTTGTATAATAGGTCATTTACCTGTTTCCCTCCTCTTGGAGCCTCATACTTTTTCAATGATAAATGTATTAAATCTTTCCTGCAATGAGCAAAAGAGATACAGATATGGGGAATAGATCAAAGGCCTGAATGAAAGAGGCTGTCATTTTTTTTCACATTCAATTGCCATAAAGATATACTGGACGTTAAGTTGCCAATTTTATTTATGTTTTGACCTGCTATTAAAAATATTAAAAAGAAAAAACCTACATTGGGTAAAATACTATGTGTGTGTGCCTTTACCATAAATTCAGTAAGTACAACTAATGAAACAAAAATGGCTAAATAAGCCATATGCTGCAGTGGAGAAGTCACCATAGTACATAGAAGTCTCCTATGCTGTCAACCACCCATTACGGTCTCTTCCAGTCTAGATTCAAATCAATGAAAAAGTAGCTTTGAAGGAACTTTTATCCCTTGACATGTTTCAGTCATCCTGGAGTTATAATACTGAGTCTTAACTCTGCTGTCGAAGCTCATTGATTGCACTCCTTCAGTTGATAAATGAGGCCACCTCCTAGACACTGAACCTGCTTCATTTAGGCACTTATTAATATTTTTACCTGCACATCTACATTCTCCACAGTGCTGCCTTTTAGAGTTCTCTTCTGAGTCTGAGCACAATTTCAGAGTGCAGCTTGTGCACTTGAGCAGAGCCTTCCTGCACTTTGTGCATATTTGGGTAAACACAATTAGAATGGATTTTCAAAATTAGTTTGAAATTATTTATTTTCAGCATAAGAAACATTAAAAACTCCCTGTGGGATGTTTTATTGGCTGAAAAGAGACAATTACAAACAATAACTGGAATCTAAATTGGAAAACACACAGGCCTGCAAGTAATTCCTATTTTTTAAGTGGAAGGAAAGGGAAAACATCTGGAAAGGTTGAAACTGATGAGAGAGGATGTCATCAAACTCAGAGAAGAGTCTGCAGATTAAATATCTTTTTACTGATTGTGTGTCTTTAAAGGATGTAGAATAGTATTGCAAGTGTGTCCTGGTTTAACCTCAGCCAGCAACTAAGCACCCCACAGCTGCTGACTCACTTCCCCCCACACCCTGTGGGATGGGGGAGAGAATTAGAAAAAAGGTAAAGATCATGGGTGGAGATAAGAACAGTTTAATAGAACAGAAAGGAAGAAACTAGCAACGACACTAATAACAACAATAAAGTGACAATAATAATAAAAG
>JAVKLA010000054.1:1727825-1765654 GCA_034782735.1 Sagittarius serpentarius | reverse complement strand
CCTGGCTGTGTCCCCTCCCAACTTTCTTGTGCCCCTCCAGCCTTCTTGCTGGCTGGGCAGGAGAAGCTGAAAGGTCCGTGACTTAGTCTAAACACGACTGAGCAACAACTGAAAACATCAGGGTGTTAACATTCTTCTCATACTAAACCCAAAACACAGCACTATACCAGGTAGCAGGAAGACAATTAACTCTATCCCAGCCGAAACCAGGACAAAGTGTCTGTTTTTTCTGTCAGATAGTGAAACAACTTACTCAGAGGTGAGATGAATCCAAAGTAGGTTGTCTTCAAGAAGTGTTCAGTGCCATTATGCTGCTTTGGATTTCCTAAAAAAAAAAATTAAAAAAATAAAAAAAATGGATAAAGGGCAGGGAAGGGGTAGAGAAAGGGGAAGAGGAACAGCAAGCAGAAAGGAACTTCACAGAGCAACTCATCACCTTCCAAAAGACCCAGTCACAGACAGGTTCTGAAACTCTGGCATGGTTGTATTCATTTGCAGTTCACGCTGGTGAAGCTTAGCTGTGTATCTGAGAAACTACTGGGTTTGCTCTGAAAGTTGTGAAGTCCTCTTCACTAGCTTAACTGATCAAATTCTACTGACAATGTTTTGCTTGTGTTCTGGACTAGTAATAAGGGAAGGCTTGACTCCAGCTTCTAAGCCTCTGGAAAACTTTTGGGTTTGCTCTAATGTTAATCTTCTTACTGCAATTGTGGCAGTAAATCAAGTACCCCAGGCAGAAATTAGCACTACACTCAACAACAGGTGCTAGTCACAGCTCTAAAAAGATTGTGGCTTATTATTGACATGATTCATGACAGCATATTCACACTTATCTTGTAAGCATTTTGAGATGTACACCATCTGTTCCTGTATTGCCTTGTCCACACTTGAGAAATTACTGTCATAATAATAGTTTTAAGAATAACAGATGATTAAATGGGCTAAGCTAGACCTTTCAACAGTGTCATTCAAAACAATAAAGCCCCTCTTCATGCCTTAAAGATTTCGGGTTGCTGCTCACAGTGGTTCTCAGAATAATAATCCTGCCTGTCACCATATTTGTTCCACTAGTTTTAGATCTCTGACAAGTGGTCTTGTCTTAGACACAAGCCGAAAAGTGTTTTAAAAATTCAGCCAAGCAAGTAGAGTTATTTTCATTTTCCAAGCCCCTTTGTCTCTTTCACAATTCCAGATCACGAGGCTTTAGATCTACAAAGAAATCACAGGTTTCAGATGGGCATGGGGAAAGTACCGTACTATCCACCAGAGTCCAGTTTCATTAAGTCTTACAACATCATGCAAGAGTCACCATTTGTTGTTGTGGGGGACTTCTAGAAACAGTTCTGTCCCCCCAACAGATCTTGAGAGGTTTAGAATAAAATTTTAATTGGACTGACATTTCCTAGGCAACTGTACATTGACAGCCTTTGAGTGCAAACAAAAAACCCAAACCCACAAACAAACAAACAAAAATGTACATTTAGATGGTGAAATTATTTTTTTTGTTGTTGTTTTGTTTTGATTTGAAGAGAGTAACAAGCAGCAAACCATGATAACTTCCCATTTTTAAGATAATACCCACTTGGAATTATGCCAGCCCTGATCAAATTAGGGGTCTGCCTCTTATTTAAATACATTCTCCCATCCCAGGCACAATATGTTCCTTTTTTTCAATTTTATTCTTTGCCTGTAGCATGTGGCAATAGAAACAAATCAAATCAGCTCACTTTGTGCCAAATCCAAAGAATGAATTGCTTTCAGTAATACACCCACACTTCCACACTTTAAAAAAAGTAAATCGTTGGCCCCATGACTTTTAAAGCTCTAGAACATTTATTTTATTCATTAAGAAGCATCAGCCCTATAAAGGTACTCAAACTGTATTGTCAAAGAAAAGACACACTTAGTTGCTAAATGATGCAGCTGTAAGTGAAATGATTAAATAGACTGATGGTTAAAAGCTTCAAAGCTGGCTGTCCCAGGAGGTATGGCTGTTGTACAGGTCTTGAGAGTCAGAGTAGAATGAACTGGACACTCTTACCCACTCTGCAACCACACCTTCACTTACAGTACAGACATAGACTGAGTATCATATCCATACCTGACAAGATTCTTGGGGTCTACAATCAAAACACAACACATAAGCATTAGGTACAACACAAAAGAGCTGATAAAGATTCCCCATAATGACAAATTCTGGTGGAGAACATGAGCTGGGGCAGTTAGAAAAGTTGCAAAGCAGTCAGAAATGCAAATTCTGTGATCTTGCACCCACAGACTACTCTAGCTGATCCCTAAACCAGAAATTAGTTTTCTCGAATGGTGATTTCCCTTCCTTGACTAGCTCAGGAGTAGGGAAAATGTAAAATGTAAGAGAACCACCACAACCTCCTTTCACTCAACTGTGCCACAGAGTAAGTTAGGGTCAGCCTAGCTCAGGCTGTGGTCAGACTGAGTATGGTAATTTTCAGCAGTGTGTGTGACACTGATACGTAGATAAAGGGAGCAAAGCACCAAAGCACAGTCACTGGGTGAGTCTCAGACCACAGTCAGTAGAGGCTGCATCTGAAACAACAGCTTTCTCAGTTTCACTGGGTGCTTCTGCACAAGCTTCAGTCCTGTGATGTGCTCCAAACAGCTAGTTCAGAAGGTAAAAGATTATTACAGTAGATGGCTAAAAGGCATTGTCATTTTTGTTTTTTACTGTACTAAAAGGAGAAGAGATGAAATGTGTTCATAGCATCAAAGATAATTCTTTACAGCAACTACTTAATCCTGCAGTTTATTTCAATTTCCTCCACTTACTTATCCTAAAAATAAATTCTGCATTGTCTCTGAAAATTGTATTCTTGGTATTGCTTATTCCCTTTCCACTCTGCTTTAACCTCAGCTATAACTTTGACTCAGGTCAAATATAATACTTAGCCCTTAGAAAGTGATTTGCGTTTGATGGTTCAATTTGCTTTGCAAACATTAACAAACTCAGCCCATGCTGTTTCCAAAAGCCAGGTACTATTTGAGGAGTTAAGGAAGTTAGTGACAGAGCCTGGAAGATAAATCTGCTGGCCTCACTTCCAGGACTCATACCTTAAACAAGAGACAATCTAGTTTTGTTCTTTTTTGGGGGGGTGGTTTTTTTTTTTTTGTGTGTGTGTGGTTTTGTATTTTTTTTTTTAAAGGGTAGAAGATACATTGTGCTATACAGGAACAAAACTGAGCTAAATAACTTTTCATGCTGTTCTTGTAATTGCAGTGAAACTGCATATCATTGCTAATCAGAAACAGATCAATAGTATTTCACTGGTAAAATGCTGTCTTGTCTGTTTTAGAATGTTTTGATTTTTACTTAATTCTTTCTATAGAAAGAATATGAGAAGTGATTTGATGTAAAATTGCGGTATTTAATTTTGATTTTCTCATTTGTTTCTCTTCTGACTTTTTTTTTTTTGGACAAAAATGGATATGTTTAAAATAGATGTTACCTCAGAAATATGAATTATTAAGATTTAGTAGTTAAACAACTGGTTTTATTACAGACCTTTTGTCATTTCAGAATTAATTTGTTTTCTCTTTTTTCTAAATTTTATCACTTCAAAATTCATAATTTATGCAAATCAGGGAAACATCATTGCAGAACTGGAATTTCCTTTGAAATACTGATTCTATTTTTGTGAAGACAATGTGCTCATTTAATTTTAAGAGAGTCTTGTAGTCAGGTCCAATAACAAGCTTGTATGTGCTTTGCCTATTGTGATTCTAAACATGTTGTTTACAATCATGCACAGACTGTCTCCATTCCAGACAGTCTTTCCTCTGCAGTCTGAATAGCCTTTATGACATTCCAAACACAAAAAGAATGAGACTGGAGAGGAAGAGGTTGAAAGCAAAATGTAAAGTGTACATTTTTTTCTTCCAAGTTAATGAAACAACTGACTGGTCTTCTACAGACCAAGTAAGGATTTCCCAATGGTATGTACTGGATCATATGTGATCCTATACAGAGAACCACTACAGAATATAAAGCATGTGCAAGTACCGTGTTTCCATAGGCATATGCTAAAACTCTGTAAGCTGCTATCAAGAAAAAGATTCTATGTATTTTTGAGACTTTCAGTAGAGTTGCTTTCAAAACATGGATACAAACTTCTATTAATTCTATTTAACAAATATTTGTACAATTGTTACCTGACAGTATTTGGTTTTATAGAGATTTGTCAAATGCACATGATTTTAATAAAGTATATGCAACGAACCAAGCTAGTACAGGTCTAACCCCAGTTTACAGGTAGTAAAAAAATATTGAAACGACTCCCATTTGGAAAAAGTGTTCCTACTCCACTACTCTTCCGGCCTTAAGTGGGAGTTATGTTGTTCCGTTCTCTTACAATTCCTACAAAACTGAAATCTTGAGCACTGTGTCAAAGACTGCGTCAATATAACAGTGATTAAAAAGGAGGGGAGATCACTTCAGTTTCATACTGGAATACAATGGGTTGGTTGGTACAAAAGAAACACAGCACATTTGCTCATTCAAAAATCGGTAAATGAACACTGGGAACACACTAACTTAAAAAAGAAAATGGCTTGAGAATATGGCTAGTAAATATGGAAATAAACAGGGTTGTCAGCCAGTTGAGACATCTCTGGAAGCAAGTGGGTCAGACAGAACCAAAACATATGGGATCAGTCTTAAGCATGAGGTATTTATAATCAAGTAAGAGATGAGCTTCACAGTACCTCCCATGTTCACCAGCGATCACAGTGTGACTGGAACAGACACACTGATTCTTAACAGTTGGGTAACAGAGAGTGCATCAAAATACAGCAGGTACGGATATGTGTGGGAAGACTGAATGCAAACCTAAATGGTGTGATTTTTTTCTGAAGAGCTGAATACTCACAGATGTCCTGAGAGTCAATGATGCTGAAAAACTTGGATCAGATAATGAAGGCACCTGGCTTTACAGGCAGGGGAATGGATGCCAGTTGTCTAAAAATTTCTCTGATACTTCTGCTGACATATTTGGAATAGAAATAATACACAGGGGCTGCTCCCTTGCAGATTCCTAAAAAGATTTGCACACGACAGTATGTCAGAGATTTTCTGCCCAAGTCCACTTTTTCTACAGTCATCCCTCCTATGGTTTATTTTCTTTTACACCAACAGCTTTAAAATCAGAATAGCCTTTTTTCATTTAAATTCTTATCCAGTGTGGAATTATTGCAAAGGTCATTTTTAAAGGTCATGGTTTATCAGATTAGCATCATGTGGACACAGTCAGACATGAGGTATCCATAGAGGAAGCATCACTCAGGAAAGGTGAAGGTTTCCTTTTTAGTCCTGACCCTGACATGTCATATTAATCCCAGCTAGAGACCAACTAATGCTCAGGTAGGGAAGAGCAGAAGCCATGAAAGTGCAGAGACTTGTCAGAACCTATGGCTCCATACAAGACTCCTTTTAGTGCTGAAACAATGTTTTTCCTAAATAAAGAAAAGCCTAGAGAAGAAAAGTAAGGCGACATGGGAGGAGAATAAAAAATGTTTACTTGCAGCTAGAAGAGCACAAACAGGGGATTTATATTCAGGCAGTAAAAAGGAATGGAAGAAATTCTAAACAATAAATAAGAAAATAAACGTGACTATTTCCTTTCTGTGTTGTGCTGTGACACAGCAATAGGCATATCCACTGAGCTCATCACCCTACAGGATGATTGGTAGCTTGTATGCCAATTTGGAATTTGAGACCTTATACTGTCAGTATAAATCCCTGTGCAAATAGTCAGTGCTGCTCATAATGCCCTTTAATATCTGGCAGGTTTTATTCAGATGTTGGGGTAGTGATATGAATATCTCTTCAAGTCTCTTTTGGGTGCCCTCACTTTGACAGCAATAAAGCATGGAATGATAGCACACATAACCTGCGGGTATGCCCGAGGTCTTTGCGAGCAGATCACTAACACAGCCTAGAAGGAACAGTGCTTCCCTTTGCAGAACATAATACTATTGATGGAGATAAACTTCTGGTTTGTTTTTATCTCTGGAGCTCTTCTGTACTCCCAAAACACTATTCCTTGGCCTCTCAACACTGTTCATAATGTTCCCATATAATTAACAGAGGAAGATTACCTAAAGATGAAAAATATCATTCCCATTCAAGACAATTTTTTAAGACTTTGCTTCTTTCTCTATGAGATCTTAGTATTGGCTTTCTCAGAGGCAATCTTAATGTGAAGGATGGTATGAATGCTTTGAGAGATATCTGGATAATTTCAGCCTCCAAGAGAAAAATTGTTGGTATCAACACAGTGTGAATAAAAAGTCTGGGGAAGAGGGGGAGCCCCACTAGAAGAGTTTGATTTTAATAAGAGGATGATGAAGTTAATTAAAGCTCAGTGTCCATGAGCAAAGATAAGAAGAAAGCACTTTGGGGTTTTTCCTTTTGCTTTGCTCCAGCTGTTCCTATCTCCAAGCCAAGTACATCAGCCAAAATGATACAAGCTGGCAGCTTTTTATAGCAAGGGGATCATCTGTTAAATGGTTAGGTCGGTTTTGTTTTGCCATAAGAAGATGGGGAGTACAGTTTCAAAGTTTTCAGCAGGAATTTAGCCAAGCAGTTCTCATTGCTTTTTTAGCCTCTCTTTTCATTTTCCTGCCCATAAATTATACAATGAAATCCCTCTCCCTCAGAGCACCTCTCATGTCTGAAGTTTCTCCTTTGCCTGTACAAACTTTAACCTTTCTAAGCATTTTGTGAGTCCTGTGCTTTCATTAATAAGGTGGTTATGCATAAAAGACCCCTACCTGTTTGTGTCCTAGAAAACAGGCATTTTTGCATGCAAATTAGCTAATAATTGGCCAGGCCCTTAAAGATGCTAAGATCCAAAATTCAATGGGAACATAATAATTCTTTCAGTATTTCACCTATTATTAATACTTTCCAGCTACTGACTTTCCAAAGATTCGGACCAGGAGCCTCCAAGCTCAGGGTTTAACTCTTGTCTAAAACCTAGACTAGCCAGACTAGTGAATTTGCACTTAGGCCCAAACTCTCCCAGGCATCCTTAATGACCGTCTGTTGGTTCTCAAACTTGGCTTATTTCTGAAATAAGTCCTTTGGAGAACTAGCTCACACCAGGACTCGTTCCTGTGGATAGTGAGAACACAACACATGTGACTCTCTCTAACTGCCAGGTCAGGTAGCCGCATACTGTCCCTTTAACTAAATCATACCAGAATCCGGCTGGCATAGCTTGGAAGTTTCAAATTACTCTGTATTTAAGATCTGGTTCTCCAAAGCATTGAGATTTTCTTGAAAAAGCCTGAATGTGCTGAAACTTACTTAAGAGAAAGAGAATCAGTGTATTTACTCTCATCCTGCATGTGCTTGGCCCCATAAACTGATTTGATGCTAAAAAATTCCTCACATCTGTAGATTTGCTGTTGTTTCACTTCAAAATATATAAAGTAAATCAGGTCTGTGATCTGTCCTGCTGCCTCTTCTCTCTCAATTAATATTCCTTTCCATCTCTGCTTTCTTTTACCAAGACAGTTCCACCATAAGTTGGAATTCACGGTTAGCACCTCACTTTGAGGTTTGCCAGGAAAGGCAAACGTGGGATTCTCACACACTCAAATCTGGGGAGTTTCAAGTGCTAAGACACTAACATATAGCCTCCAACAACTGCTGGGAGAAACACTTCCACT
Organism: Sagittarius serpentarius; assembly: GCA_034782735.1. NCBI lineage: Eukaryota > Metazoa > Chordata > Aves > Accipitriformes > Sagittariidae > Sagittarius > Sagittarius serpentarius. Next base: position 1,757,947 of record JAVKLA010000054.1, on the reverse strand, counting down.
GGCCTGTACCTTCAAATACAAACCATTCAACCAGCAGCTGTACAACAAACAAATTAATTTGTTTACAGTGGCAATGTCAGGGTCTTTAAGGATTGCACATTGAGGCACCTAATTCAGTCCTGACTAGGACTATTCCCCAAGTTAATATCATCAAAGGGGAGAATTAAGGATTCCACTAAATTTTCTTCCTGCCAGTCCTCAGCTCCAACAGAAGTCAACAAAGTAGAGAATAAATCTCAGACTAAGCAGCTGGTTGGAGGAATCTAGACAGATAAGATGATTTCAAAAGGATGGCAACTGAGAAAGGCAACTTCTTGTACACCCAGCTGTAAAGAACCTAGCTAGCAGATTAGTTTGCAGTATGACACAGAAAATCAAGCAGTTTCTCAATGCCTCTTTAAATATCAGAGCTGCTAACATTTGAAAGGAATTAAGGGTGATATTGCATAGGAAACTAGGAGATATCTTTAACCCCCATAAACTGCACTGGTATCCATTTTCTGGGGTAGGAAATGGGAGAGGATTCTGGGAAAGGAATGACTAGTCAGCATGGGCCAAATGGCAAAAAGAGAGTGTATGCACTAAGTTCTCAAAACATCTGGAGCTCTAAAGAAAGTCCCTGAAAGCAGAAAGAGTATTTTGCAGTGCTGAAATTACAAAAAAAGAACCCCAAACAATAAACAGGGCAGTATCCAAAGAGTGCTTAAGAAGTTGTGATGAAGTCAAAGTGCTGGAAGATACGGATATAAATAAGGAAGGCAGTGTTCTTTCCACACAGTCTGCATTCTGAGATTTTAGATAAACCTCCTAGTTACCCTGCGGTTTTGTTTCCACTTCTGTAAGACAGAGAGATCAACAAGACATGGATTCTGGAAGGCTTTACTTCTGAGAGTTAATGAAGAGAGTCTGAATAATAAGACATAATATCAGCAAATGTGCAATATCTCATCAAAAGCAGACAACTTTCAGCCAGGCCTCCACTTCACCTCACAAACTGAAAATAACTAAAATTTGAGTTAATTTTCTCTCATTCAGGACACTGCTGAAAACATGGCCCATTCTGGAAAAGGAAAGTAGGGAGGTTCTGGGTACTTCTTGGGATACTTCTTTTTTGGATGGTGAATGAACTTCCTCCATCAGATTCTCAGATCATACAACATCATCAGGACCATTAGAGTCATGCCAGCATTGGATTTGGCTGGTAATTCCTGCCTCAAAGAACACACAGAGACATTTCCATGATACAGCAAAAGACTGATCAAGGAGATCAGGACAAAGAAAGTCAGATGAGGGTATAAATAACTGGGCTATAAATAAGTGGATTGGTTTGTTTTATTTTTCTGTCACAATTATTAATGATTCCTTAATCCTAACATTATGACAACAGAGCGAATTTCACTCCATATCAATCTAATGTGCTATATACCTAATAATACTATTTGAGAACTGGTAATCCAAAAGCAGGGACGCAACACCTTGTGGCATAGCTTGCCATTCTGTGTTGCCTGTTCTTATTTTGACAGGTGTATTAGAGAAATTGCAAGGCTCCTTTTCCCCATATCCCCAGATCTGGATAATTTTCTGTCATAGTTCCAAAATGTGTAGGGCTGCAAGATCAATTGGTGCTGCAATCCCACAACCAACATTCATTTTTTGCAAGGTTGCCATTCACCTATAATACATAAGGTATATTCAGTTTACTTGAATGAAGGGAAGACAGTTTTATTGCTATAGAGGACTGTATTTACCATGAGGAAGCAGGTACAGCTCTAATTTGTTCCATGGATTTCTTCCCTACACGCAGCTGAAGCAGCTAATGATAGTCACTGCAGACTGATGGCATCGCCAGCATTTTTGAAGGTCTTCAAGTAAACAGTACTCAAAGGTAACAAAAGAGGCAAATAGTCTGTGTGATGAGGGAGCATTGTTATCAGCCTGAAAGCGTTCAAGTTCCAGAGATGGAGTGCTATATGTCAAGTGGCTAAAACACTGACCAAGGAAACACAATAGGGCACAAGGACCCAAAGCCAGTTATAAGGATTCAGAGCAGGGTATTTGCTTGTTCTGTGTGACCTTGTGCTTCCCACCCTTTACTTGTCATTATGTCTTTTGGGATAAGCATTGTCTTTCACTATCTGGTCACATCAGAGAGCACCAAGCACAATGGTGTTCCTCTTCCATATGTGACCTCTTAACACCAACATAAGGAGTAAGAAGCTTCAAATTTTCTGGCAGGTCCTCCATCCAAATCTGAAATATATCAGTGAAAGTTATAAGAAAAGCCTGCCCTGACATTGCTCACAATGTATGTTTCCTGGAGAAAGAAATAAAGATGTCACTTGAGTATCTTTTATCAATGACAAATTCCCTTGCACTAAATTCATAGAACCATAGAATGGCTTGGGCTGGAAGGGTCCATCAAAGGTCATCAAGTCCAACCCCCCTGCAGTGAGCAGGGACACCTTCCACTAGATCGAGTTGCTCAGAGCCCCGTCCAGCCTGGCCTTAAATGTTCCCAGGGATGGGGCATCTACCACCTCTCTGGGCAACCTGTGCCAGTGTTTCACTACCCTCATTGTAAAAATTTTTTCCTTATATCTAGTCTAGATCTGCCCTCTTTTAGTTTAAAGCCATTTCCCCTAGTCCTGTCGCTACAGGCCTTGCTAAAAAGCTTTTCCCCATCTTTCTTATAGGCCCCCTTTAGTTATTGGAAGGCCAATTCATAACTTACAACGTATTGTTTCAAGACAGTGTGAATAACGAGATGGAAATTTTAGCTATAAACAGAAGTCTAGTAATTAATTTTTATTCTCAGAAAATGTAATAACCATCTTTTTCACAGGTGAAGTGAAATGACTGACCATCCATTGAGAGCAGTGTAATTGATCCATGTAATGAAAGGTGTAGTGGCAGGGAGACTTCAACAGTAATGAAAGAAGGGAGAGCCTAAGCAGCAAACATGAAATCAGAAGAAGAAACACAAGGTCAGAACATTATGCAGATTACTCTGATGTGGCTTGTAATTCAACCCATAAATTTAAAAGATGGTATGCACCAATTATTTCTATTTTATATTGCTTCTGAAATGAAATAGCTAAGAACTGATAAAGGTGTAAACTCCCTCCACTGCTGGTCTCTGAAGCATTTAATCAATGTTTTACTAATACTCCCACCCCATCTGAACTCAGTTTGGCTTTTCACAGTAAAATCAATGGAACCCTTCTAACCTCAAATACTGACTTTCTTCCTGGAGTGAAATATTTGGAGATATAATTATAGTTGGGATTTCACTTTTCAAATTATGATTTCTTCTTTAAGGGCTAGAAGGTTTTAAGTTTGTACTAGTGGCCAAAGGCAAGGGCAAGATGAAGCCACATAACAGAATACTTTATCTGGAACCTGGGCTGTCTATGAGTGTTGTCCCATAATCTTGATTTATAACAATATTATAAAATCCATCAAAATCTCTGGATTTCAACTAGGCTCACCTCTGTCTTGCCATATGTGAAGAGCCTTTCTGGTTAATACTGTCCAGTGGAAGACAGATGTTCCTTCTCCTCACTTCTCTGCATTAAGGGGAATGTTGGGTTTTTTTAATACTTTGACTAAATGTTTTAGAGCTTTGTACAAGTGATCCAAACCCCCAGAGATAAAAAGCTCCAGAGCCAGCAGTGTGGAATGCACTGATTCAAGGCAATTTGCTTTCAAATAATTATTAACTCTGGACAAATGCAAATAACAGGAACTGAAATCCCTTTTTCATCTTCCTACCTCCCTTTCCCTCAGGGTATTGACTAGCTGCATCACTCTCCAGGTACCATCTCTTGTACTTGACTGAACTATTACCAAAGCTTTTAATTCCTTTGGATGTTTAAGGTCCTTCTCAAAGTTATTACCACATGCCAATCCCAGACTGGTTTTCCTGTTACACTACAAATTGCATTTCATATCAAACTGTCAGCTGATCTCATGAGTTAATAAAAGGGTATGAAATGAATAGATATTTTCATTTATTATGAATTCTTGACTGACACCTACCTGAGTTTGAAGTGACTGAAACTGCTACCACTTTGAAAATTACCATGTTGTTTGCCATGTGAAGGCAAAGCCTACAAGACCCTTCAAGGCAAAGTTTATAACATCGGGCTGATTACATTTCATCAAAAAAATCTTTCATCCAGGATGTCCTCTGACCACACAGACTGGGAGACTTGCAGGAGTATTCTTCCTGTCTTCCTGCCCACACATGGTGGTTTGTTTTTTTTTCCCAAAAGAACAGTGTGAAGACAGAGGCCCTGAACCTAGGAGTTGGAAAGTATTCCTGCATCCCAGAGAGTTTAGATGTAAGCTGCTAAGCCAGTTTGATATGTAACAGCAACCCCAGCACTGAGTCACCAGCTAGTTTTGAAACAAAACTCTGACCAAGATTATAAGGTTCGGAATAAGAAAAAAAGGTCAATGTTACTCCTGTTCATCACATTTATGTTACAGTCTATATGATACCTACACAGGGACACCGAGGTCATCAATTAGATTCAAAGTCAAGCATGAAAGGCATAAATCCTCACCGCTTGACCTGAAGGACCAACTCTGTTGGATGCAGTAATAGCAGGCTTTTATAATTCACTAGGCCAGCCTTTGGAAGCAAATAAAATCACATGCAGTGAATCAGAGAAACAAACAAGCGAGCTCTGCTGAGGCATTCACGCTAGGCACTGCAGACTCACAGGTCTTGCTCTGAGGATTCAGATTTAATGCAGAATTAACCATGCTTACTCTAAGGGACAGAACATGGATCTTCGTGGTTATTTCAGTGTTTAGGTCCTTTAGGAAATACTTGCTCTCCCTGGTCAGACAGCACCCCACAGGAACTGTACATTCTGCCTTTCACAAGGTGGAACATCTGAGGTTTTCAGAACTTACATAAAGAACAGGAGTAGGTGTTCTGGTCCCACAGCACCCCTCAGCACTTTTCTCATCCCAGGACTAAATCTGTTCTTAATCAGAGGTCACTTTTTTGGCAGAAGTAATGGATTGTGCCTGCTGAACCACTTTGCCAGAATGCAGAGTTCCTGTGGAATATGTGGAGCCCCTTTGCAGCAATGCTGATGCAGCCATGATAAATAGGTAATTCTTGATCAAAACAGATGGGCCTCTGAAGATTTCTCTCCACAAAACTTCAGTGTTGGCCACTCTATCAGTTAACCAGAAAGAGTTAACATAGTGTCCTCTCTGAAGAAGTGAAAGAACGCAAAACAGCTGTTACCCTCTTTTTCAAGATGCACATCTGCTCAACTCAGTGTTCTTGGAAGAATACGCTTTAATCTCTTGGGTCTTACGATCTTATTACAGACTGAGCTATAACACCCTGGCCTATAACTTCTGTGTCTTCCACTGGCAGAAACCACTGCTTCAGCAATCAGACCCTTGCTTTTATTCCCATTGCACATATTTTGTGTCTGTAAAGTGAAGGCAAGGTAGAGATCAGACACTAATCCTGCAAGTTAAGAGACTTGAATTCCATTCTCCACTCTGCCACTAGTTTACCTCATAGAAGTTATGCTTGTTCCTTAGCCACTCTTGTCACTACTCCCATAAAAGTCAGCTTCTGTGTCACAAAGCTGACAGCAAGCCTGCCCAGCACTCTAAGCCCACACAGACAGACGTGAATAACTGGAAAAATGACACTGAGTTCATTAAACATTGGTCAGAGCTATTTAGTGCCCATTTTCTGTATCTATGACCAAGGACAGATTAAAACTGACAAACATTTCTAGTATCATTTAACTTATGACACATTAACATGTGCTTTACATGTGTGGCCCTTCCTTAGCATGAATAATTCCATCAGCTTAATGACACGGGGAAGGGGAAGATGTCCACATGCAACCTGCTGCTTGCTTTTTAACAGTCACATATACCTGGTATTTTAGGAAATAACTGATTTTGCATCCTTATTCTGGAAAAGATGTGTCTGTGTTTATTTACCACTGCTATAAGTGAAGGTGCTTTTTAATCCAAATTCTACATATATAAGCATGAAAAACAGAGACACACGTAAAGAAAGATTACAAGTTCACATTTTAAAGTTATCTGAAGGTCTTATTACAACTGACAAAAAGCCAGGAAACTGACAACTAAGAGCTGACACTCCACGTATCATGTTCTGTCAGGTTTTATTTTGTGTGTGCGCGTGTGTGTGTATGGGAGTGTGACTTTTCCTTTCCGGGCTTCTTCAACTTTAATTTTAAAAAGGGACTCGTATGCTGCAAGAAACTTGAGAGACAAGAACATGAACAAAACCAGACAGTCTCCTTATAAACAATAAAGACAACACCAGCAGGCAACATCTGCCGTAATTATCTTGACATGGTTCTGTGCATCTGTCTCCCAGGGCTAGTTAACATGACCTTTTTAACCACAGTGCCAAAGGATTTCTCTTGCACTTCCCTGCTCCACTGGTACCGTGCCATTTTGCCTCCACCCCACCCCACTTTGGGTAACGTGGATAATTTCAGAACAGACTGGTCACAGACCACAGGAGACAACAGAAGATTATTTGGCACATCACGAGACAGAGACAGCACAGAACAACCTTCATGACTTCCTGTGAAGATCCCCACCCAAAGGCCTCAGAATGCTTCACAAATACTCATTAATTAAACAAAAGCCTCTAACAATAAAGGGGTTATTTTGTACAGGTCCACAGCACTGCCGTACCAGTATAATTCATCCCTCAATGGGAGGCTAGGCTCCGCAGGGAAGGTGCAGTTCCCACCAGCAGGGTGGGAGCTGTGAGAGCAGGGGACAAGCCCAGCACTGCCTCCTCTGGCAAGAGGACTCCCTTTCTAGAGTGTGAATGTCCTACAGTCTTACAGCTTCCAGAGCAAAGTCCCAGTGGCCAAGGGCTTACATACACCGTTAATGGTAAAACAGCCAGCCAACAACAAAGAAATTACTGTTTAAGAATACCCTTACTGCCCAGGGTGATACAGTCTCTTAGCAATGACTCTCTTTTTTGTGTCACTTAACATCAGGCTGCCTGGATATCTTTGGATAGGAAGTTTTAACTAAAGCATAGATTTAAGAGTGAATAAAGCAGAAGAGGATTGACAGACTTGAAGTGATTAAATGTCTCCACTTATTCTTTCTTATTCTTTTTCCAGTCTGGTGATCTTTTTCTGCTATTCCCAGGTTTAGAATTGAAAACTAGGTGGGACTTAACTGTTTCACAAGCGCTGTACGACAAACAGCATGCAAGGATTGATCTGCAAATTCAGCTTACCCTTTCCTTCTCCGTTTTCCTCCAAACACATTGATTCTTAATGCCATTGTGTTTCATTACAACGTAATTAAATTTGTTTTCTTCGCCACCTCTAGGATTCTTTCAGACTTGCTTCTTTTTCACCTGTCTTCACTTGAATAGCATGGATTTGAAATGTCATTCTCCAGATAACTTAGTTTGCATGCTATTTTCTGCCATGTTTTAACCTGTAGATCCTTTTTTATTATATCTGAGCCCTGAATGACATTTATAATATTTTCTGATACACTTTCACATATTAATTAAGAGGTGAGGGATTTCTTTTTGCTTTTTCTATGCAGCATAGAAGTGGCCCTGAAATTAGATATGATTAACGGCACACAGGAGTATGACCTCAGGAAGCTAAATGTGCCAGTAACAAAGATCTTGTTTTCAGATAATACTCCTACATCTGTAAATATCTGCACCTTCTTTCATTTTCCCAAAGAGCAACGTCCACTATACAAAGGACACTGTGATACTTTAAACGTGCTTAGGTTCATTCATGTCAGCATTCTTTACAAAGTGTCTAAAATCTTTTCATCCTCCTCACAGCTTTCCTGAAATCCAGCCCAAGGTACCTGGAAATGATCACTTTTTTGGATCCTGTCTCCCAGAGAGTATTTAAAGGCTTGGCAATTGCCTTACAATCCATCTGATAGACTTATTTACCCATCGTGCTATGGGAAGCAAGAAAAGTGCCTGAAGTCCTGCCAGAGGACCCAATAACTCTACTTCTATAATGTTATAGTGGAACTAGCAACATCCAGAGTAAGGTATGAAAGTAATCTGCAGGGGGTGTAGTCAATTTAGCAGCTACTTGATGAATATGGAGCTTGGGTGTGAAGGAGGCATAAATGACCACCATATATAAACATTTTCAAAGCAAAATACAAAACTAGCATTTCAACATGTGTTTCCCCTGTTATTTAAAAAAAAAAATTGCAAAAATAGAACAATGCAAAAGAGACTTGCAGAGTAAAATCCACTCTTGACAAGAAAGTGATAAAAATATCTTTATGTCTACTTTTCAGGATTGCAAAAGGTAAGTGAAAAACAAATTAACAGAACTTTCTAAAAATTCAAAGACTAAAGTAGCTGAGTGATTTCAGTAATGTATTTTCAAATCCTTTTTCCTCTTTCTCTGTTTGTGCATTAACCCTGAGGAAATCACTATTTTCTTGAGTATGTTGTCCGTTTAAAATTACTGCTCCATTATACTCCTTGCATTTATCCCATATTATGTTTTTGTTCTTGTACTGGATGAATACCATTCTTGGAATCATATTTTATCTCCCTCAAAATTCATTAATGTTTATTTAATTAATAGGGTCTTCAGAAATATTCCTTCTTCTCAGCTACTAATTTTTTAAGAGGAAAGCAAATCCAAAAGAGCCATCTGATCAAATTCACTTAAAATATTAATTTATTTTCCTGGAAATCACTTGTTTTTTCCAAGGTTTTCAAAATTATTTTATTGCACTAAAAGGAGAAAACAGTGCATTTTTTAATATTTCATGCATGAAACATTGATGTTAAATTATTTCACTGAAATTGGTGTTATTCAGTGATATTGTTTGTTAGTCTAGCATACAGTGGATAGTGTAGTGTACCTTATACTTGAAGATGGTTTCAAGTGATACCTATACAATTTTGTGAAGATCCCTGAAACTATCTCACATAGGTTACAAAAGCAGTCAGGAAGAACTATTACTTTCTTATCTGCTATCTTTAATCCAGGAACAGAAACATGATTGCAACAGGGTGGCTTATTTCTTTCAGTTCTATCCCTTTAGCATCTTCCTTGCTAACTGTGTCTTGCTATTTCATCATGGTTGGTGGTATTTGTTCACTGCGTAAAGCTGATCTGAGTGGTACTTCAGATCAAGTGGCATCTCTATGCCATGACAGAGCTGTGGCTGAGAATTCTCATTTGTGAAAATCTTTCAGATTTCTGAGTGTGCCCTTGTTCATACCAGAAACAAAAATGAAACCTTTCATAAGTCATTGGTTGTTGTTTGTTTGCTTTTTAAAAATGGGAAAGTTGTATCAAAATTTCTAGTTCCAAACAGAAAACTTCAGGTCTGATTCAAGAAGAGTTGACAAAGTGTCCAGAGATGGGTACGGGGTAGCTAACATGCCCTGCTGAGGATGTAAGATCGATTCCAGACCTCCTTCTTCCTGAATCAAAGCAGCATTAAATCTAGCTAACATTTGAAACTGTCCCCCTTGTATCTCAAATATTTTTAACTGCCAGATGCAGAGCAGGCAATTCAGTTTTTAATAAGAACAATTTTACTGAAGTTTATTCAGGAAAAAGCAAAATACGAGGCCAGCCAGATGCTGCACTCTAGCAGAGCACCTAGGAACTATGGTATTGCATTGCTTCCATTCCTTGAATAAAGAAAGATATACGGCATCTTCTGCAAGATGCTGGAGAAGTCACGCATTTGGGAGCTCTGTAAAACACAGCCAAAATCTACTTGTCATTTTCAGAGTGATGGATCTGGATCAGACAGGATGAGAATTCACTATTTTCAGAGGTCTTATGTGAAGATATGAACATCTCTCTTTTTCCTGCTCGCTATCTTTTTATCTCCTAAAAAAAGGCAAAAAATCTTTGCTGTTTGGCTTCAAAATGGAAATGATACTTCAGAAATCGCTAAGAAAGGGAAGAGAACTTAGACTGTAGGTCACTCTATGGATCTTCTATTAGTGAAAACAAAAGCAGAAAGCTCAAAAAGGAACATATTTACCCTTTTGGCACTAGTGTGATGTGTGTTTTGGGGCTAGCAAAAAACACTGTCTTCTTCAGAGATCAGTTTTGAGTCCTGGCATAAATCATCCAATTTTCCTAAGGCTGAGTTAATGATTGGGAGTTTTTTTGTCTTAAGTAGACTACAATGTGAGTGTGTCGATATTCATTTGGAAAGCAAAATCCCACTTTCTCCCTGATTGCTTTAATACTTCTCCCTCTGCTGGCCCTTGCTCAGCAGTATCTTATCTTTTTATTCTGTGTGCACCAGCGGTTGGAAGAGCTGCTTTCTATCTGGGGAGAACTGTTAAAAGCATGAACTTCTTTGCACAGTTGTGTGGTCAGAGCTGCAAAATGGTTCATAATTCCCCAAAGCAGACACACACAGTCTATTGCTTTAGTACAAAGTCCTGTAAAAAATAGCATGTGGCAGAACAGCCACAGGGACTCACAAATAGTACCCAGAGGATCTGCAGCATAACAAGTTCAAGTAAAAAAGGTCATGCCAGTTCAAGCAAGATGCTAAACCCCTCTTACAAAGTAACAAGCTGGGCTTTTGAGTCTCCTGGGGTTTCATGATGATTTGACTGGTAATGGTCAGAAACGTTTCCAAAAAACCAACTTCTGTCAGAAAAATGCCTGTCCATTGAACATGAAATGTTTTGCAGAAATGTGCCAATTTTAACAAGTCTGCTAACAAAACTCATCAATTCTCTGCCTCTTCTCCTCTTTACTCATCCACCCAGCTTCTCAGATGCTCCCTGAAGGACTGCCACACAGCTCAGACCCTCAGGGCTTTTAAACTTCCCAGATATCTGCCTCTCACAATTGCTGCCCACCTTTTATGCTCAGGAAACTTGTTTTCATCAGCAGTGAGAATTTACTGGACAGGGTTTCCAGTCTTATGAGTACAGTGTTCAGACCCCGAGTGTGGGATGGTCTCCTGGTCGCCCTGCAAGCTACCATCTAGAATGAAGTGTGAGGAGCCCAGCGTTCCCATTGCTCAGGCTGGCTACTGGCCTCGGGCTAGTCACCTCACTTGGCCCTGGCTATATGACCACTGCAGCTTGGGGAGTCAGTTACCCAGAAAGTATAGCAGTCATCTGTCCCTGTAACTTTATGTCGGAGCACTATGAAATTGGCCAGAAATAGCCCCACTTTGAGTCAGTACGTTCCAAGAATTTGGAGAAGCAGATTTTATTTTAGGAATACCAAAATACTTTGGAATTTGATTTTAACAAACATCTTTAAATTTTGGTCTCTCTTTCTGAAGATGAAAAGATTTTGGATAATGCAAAATATATGAAGAACAGGAATGTAGTTTTCTGACCTACTATAGTCCTTTCTAAAGGAATAGGTCAATAGGTTGTAGAAACAACTATTTAATTTACTGCTTTATTGTTACCTCCCAACCCACTACCAGTTGCTAAGGGAATGAAAACACATATCAGCCGTAAAGAGAATGAATGAATGCAAATAAATACTCCTACTACAAACAGAAGACAGGGTTCTTTTCCCCTTACAGCAGTGAAACTGTCTTAGGTTAGTCTTCAGCCATTGACCATGCAAGATGAAGATGTGACTTGCATCTACTCGTAGAGAAATACAGTGGTGGTACAGGAATTTCAAGAAGGGAAAAGTGGTAGCTTTTACTCATGAAATCTATTCTCCCCTTGAACAAGCCTTGTGCGGTAAAAGTTGAAAGTGGACAGGAAACATGATCTTCAACCCTGCCACAGATCACTCACCCTTCTTAAAACTTCATGCATGCTTCACAGTAGCTCCTGCATCATAAACTTTGCGAAGTTTGTGTTTCCAATGGGAAAGCAAGACAAAGAGCAGTCAAGTGTTCACAGGAAGTCACTTAGAATGATTTGGAAAGTGTCTGGACTAGACCAAACACCTGGGGAGTTTCTAGTTTAATTTATGACCATATTGCATTATTTTACCTTACTTTATAAATGCTAACCCTTGAGGAAAAGGCATACTGATTCTACAACAATGCATATATATCACCACTGAATCCCTTTTCTTCCCCCACCAATAATCAGTCCCCAAAGTCTATGAATCATTCACTATGCTTGAATTTCAGATTTAGGTTTCAGGACATGGAATAGAGTGTGAGCCGTTTATAAGTACTGAGGGAACGCAGTGCAGGTATTGATTATCTATTACAGTTCTGCAACGTCCTGCTGGATTCAAATCAAGGGTAGAGAAATGGGTTTGGCTGAAAGAAGATTTCTTGCTTTTCCCTTTTATCTTTTTCCTAGGTAGCAAAGCTTTGCTCCCCAAATTACTTTGCATTAGCTGCTTCCCTCACAGTCTTTCATTGTGCTCAACTTCAGTACAGCCTTGATATTTTCAGGTTTAATTTGCAAAAATACAGAGGTGAAACTCTGCCAAGAAGAACTGCATTGGGCTAAAGATGAGTAGAAAACCCAGATGAAAAGAATCTCTCAAAAAATACTTAAAATGTCAATGACATTTTTGTCAACATTGTGAATTGCTATCTCCAGTAAAGGATTATTTCTTTCCAGAAGCTATGATTTTTTTTTTACCAGATAAACTTCTGATATTTGGAGTAGCTATATTTAAGTACACTGTCCACTCAGGATTTGAATAGAGGTTCTTTCTATCCCTGGAACCTCTTCAGACCTAGAGTGTGGTTGTGAATCCACAGCTTGAACCTCTTTCTGGTCACCTGAAAAACTGACATCATTCTCACCGTCATTATACATCATTTTGTAACTGCTTAATTTCAAAGTACATTATTATTACTTGAAACTTGGAGCCTTCCCAATTTTGTCACTTGTGAGAGATGCCAAAGGGCATTACAACAGTTATTCATTGATAACTGTCATTCAGATGTTCAACAAAAACCAAGCCCATTATGGCAGCATGTGGGAGCACAGTCTCTGCCTAGGTGTACAGTCCATATACAAAAGACACTGAATCAGAAACTTCAGTTGTGAATTTCCTAGATAAAAACATCTGTGAAATAAAGCAAGCAGCTCCTTCCCACAAACAGAATACAAATAATTCACCAGCATTTTTGAGGGATTTTTAAGTAAAGTTTATATTGCCACAGAGCAGTAACATGCTGTTGGTGATATACATATTATGCATATGGTCTTAATGCTAGCAGTTTCATTATTTATTAATTTCTCAGATGGTCATACAGCAGAACGCCATATAATTTCTTCTTCTACCTTGCCACTAAAGGTGAAGGTGCCCTAATGGAATTGACTTGTTCAGTCAGATGGCAAAATATTAATTAGTTTTCAGAAAAGATTAATCCATTGAATTCTAAGTGAGTTAATTTATTCCAGGGTGCTGAAAAAAACTCACTGTGATATGCTTTGAATTAGCAAGACATGTCTTCGGAAAACTCCACAAAGTAGTATTATGATATCCTGGGCATACTGTTCCACATGTCTCCCGATAGTTAAAAGGTTAAAACACAAGGAAGTATCACAGGGAGAAAAGGATGAGAAGCTACTGTTTTGGTGCAATTTGAGCAGAATCCACATTTGTACAGCTAATTAGCATCAAAATCTAATCCAACAGTTTTCCTGAACTCCTAGTCTCTATCATGGTGGTGTTTCTACTGACCAAAGCTAAAACGAAATTAGAAACAATCTGACTTAGAGAAAGGGGCTACAAAGATGAAACAAATATAGGAAAAAAAATTTGATAGCAATTATGAAAACTCAGATATGAGCAATTACAGAAAATTGATAAGGATATCAAGGGAATAACGTGTAGCTTAAGAAGTTTAGCAGATAAGAAAGTTTTTTAACAACAAAAAGAACACAAACGTGGCCCTGGCTTATTCCTACCCAGAAAAAATAAAACCATTGATAAAAAGGCACTAGAGTCATAGGCATTCAGTAAATATTTCTGTTCTCTGCTTGGAAAAAACAGGCAATGTATTCTCAGCACCTGGTGGCCTCTCAATACCTTCCTTTCTACCAGCAATGCAAAAGGATGTAAAGAGAGTTACTAGTACTAAATGTATTTAAATCAGCAGACCTATGTAGTTAGCATGCACAGGTTTTGAAAACTAAGTTCTCTTTGATATAATTGTTGATGTTCAACGCATCTTGGAAAGGCAGCAGACTTCCAGAGGATACTTAAACAAAATTACCTGAGTCATTGTCAGTCTGACACTGATCACAAACACAGCCTGATAGAAGACTGATACATGTCTAGATTAAAACAGAATTAAAGGAGGGAAATATAATTAGCTCCAAGCAATGTGGGCTTATAAAAAGCAGATCCTATCAAAATAACATTAGAACTTTGAAAAAATTAAAAGCTCATAAATACAGTAGACAATATGTATTTCAATTTCATTTCAAAATGTATGGTATGACATGGAAGTTTTAAAATCAAATTACTGCTATATAAAATCAAGAAGGCATATATTACAGGAATTAAGAATTGGCTAATTGACAAGCTTCAAAAGGTACTTGTGAATCACATTTCTGTAAAAGATCAGCAATCTGTGCCATCCAGTCAGGACTCATTCTTTTTCCTAAGTTATCTGCCTGATGTAGTTGCAGACTCTGAAAGTCTTACGATTATGGAGAGGAGAGTAAACTGAGGGAGGAACCATTTTGTATGTACCCTATTCCTTATAAGTTTTCCTTAAACATTTTTTTGCTGGTCACTATTGGAGATGAGGCATTTACTAATGAAGTAATTTATTTTTTTTAACTGGTGGCTCAGAAGTAAACACAAAATTATTAATCTTCATGTTTTTAGATAACATTAATGTTAGGGAAGTGAAATAAAAGGGAATAAAATGGCTAATTAGACCATAGTATGTTGTTGTGGTTTAACCCCAGCCAGCAACTCAACACCACACAGCCACTAACTCACTTCCCCCCCACCCAGTGGGATGGGGGAGAGAATCAGAAAAGTAAAGCTCATGGGCTGAGATAAGAACAGTTTAATAGAACAGAAAGGAAGAAACTAACGATGACACTAATAACAACAATAAAGTGACAATAATAATAAAAGGATTGGAGTACACAAAACAAGTGATGCACAGTACAATTGCTCAACCCTTGCTGACCGATGCCCGAGTCGCACTCCTCCTTCCCCCCACACAAACCGGGCATGACGTCCCATGGTATGGAATACCCCGTTGGCCAATTTGGCTCTGCTGTTCCGGCTGTTTCCTCTCCCACCTTTCCTGTGCCCCTCCAGCCTTCTTGCTGGCTGGGCACGAGAACCTGAAAAGTCCCTGACTTAGTCTGAACATGACTTAGCAACAGCTGAAAACATCAGGATGTTACCAACATTATTCTCATACTACACCCAAAACAAAGCACTGTACCAGCTACTGGGAAGAGAAGTCTATCCCAGCCAAAATCAGGACATACATATAAACAAGTCAAGCAGCAGTAGAGCAGTTTCATTGCCTCTGTCTACACTAAGCAGCCTTATAGCATTACCTGCAACACCATGTTCAGCTCTGAGGTCTGTAAGGATATAGGGTATGGAAGAATTGGAGAAAGCTCAGAGAGTAACTCTGAGATTGGTTATGGAAATGAAAACATGCCCTTCTAAAAGAGATTCCAAGAGCTCATCAAAAAAAAGGTTTACTGCATAGCAGTCTGTAAGTATCTTCTTACATCAGAAAAAGGGACTACAAGGATAGGCACTATATAATTCAGAAGTGTATTTTAAACCAGTAGTTTATCTAAATACAGGTTGAATTTTATTTGGGCTGTTGTAGAGTCCCCACCTCTGGCATTTTTTGAATTAATATCATATATATTATGCTTGTTTTCTTAAACTTTGTGTCATGATTCCCCAAGACATAGAAAACTCAGAGAGAAGTTTAAGATAGAAATGTTAGAAAAGGCTTATAAAATAGTTAAGCTTAAGAAATTCTACCTATTTCCATAGGGGGTTGCACGAAGACTGATGATCAAAAAGAGAGTTAAACTTTCAAAACATTTGGGAAATAAACAATTAACTCCAGAAATCCTCAAGGCCTATTACAGGCAGAAGATCAGGTGAGATAATCATAATGTCCTTTCAGTTCTTGTAATTTATTTGTCTATTAATTAGACCTATGTAAGTGGGGATTTGATTGCTTTAAGGCACCGAGCTGGAAGCTTAATTTAACTGGTCTGCATGGACTTACTGTACGAGACATACATGCAATTGAACTTAGAGATTTAAATATATGTTAGTGACCCAGCAGTCAGGTCAACAAAGGGCAGGGAAGTGAAAGACAGCTGTGACACAGACATTTTTGCCAGTATGAGTCAGGATTTTTGCCAACAGAGGATCTGCCACTCAGTTTCAAGCCTGTATGGGCCAATACCTTCTGCTGTCATAGATACGGTAGAAGTTACAACATAATTAGGAATGGCTTATGCAAGTTTAAAGTGCTCTCTAATGTTTATCTAAGTCTTTTGGACCACATTCTAGTCCCTGTGTGGCTGCAGAAAGTAGTGATGTTCTTTGAAATGGTTATGTTCATTATAACATCATCAGTTTAGCAGCAACAGCTCACATATGTATGGTGGCACTGGGAATACATATTTAGTCTAATCATTCAGTAAGGAGGAAAGAAACAATGGACAGGGTTTTTTTCTGGAGGAAGAAGAGCACAGAAAGCAAGTTTTAATTTTAATAATTCAACGTTTGTTTTACTATTTCTTAAATAACTAGTTAGCATTTATATTATTATTTATTATCTAATCTGCCAGGGCTACTCAGTCATCTGTTTTTCATGCCATAGCAAGCAATGGCTCCCACTGCTCTTTTAAACTAAGATTATTTTAGTAAAACAAAGAAGGGAGAGAAAATGCTCAGTCTCCCATTATTTCGGCCATCTGTATGTTTTCCTCCTGGCATCTCTCCAAATGCTTAAAAAAAATGCCAGGTAAAGTGTTAATGGCTAATGAAAATACACAATAGACCCTGCTCCCCTTTACTTTATCTTGTCCTTGACAGTCTCCTTTTCTCCTTCTCCAAAAAATGAAATACAGAATAATTTACCTGATGAAATGTTGTGTGCCCGTTCACACTGCTAAATCTGCCCAAGTCTGAAAGTAACTAAAAATAAAATCCTAATGTCTGCTTTTTCCTACCAAAAACCATGTTTGTCTTGCTTCCAGATTGACACAAACCTACAGGTAATCCCACCCGTTCCATGGTGGTGAGGTTAACAAGGATGACCAGGTGGAGAGTGCCTGGAGGGCAGGAGCTTGGCTGAGCTTGTAAGGATTCTTGCATTGGAGCAGGAATCCTGTCTGCAAGGAAGATGGCTTTCAGTATTCCCATTACTGGAAAAATGGGAGTAAAGGAGACTTTAGACTTGCCCATCTTTAGCTTTTCCCATTAGGGCTTTCCTCTGCCCTGGGTTCTTTACACAACCTGGAAGAATGGATGAGCCCCTACTCCTCTCCAGTAGATCCCTACAGACTTCAATTTGTCCTTAGGGTGCAGAGGCAAGATGCAAGCTACTTTGTTTTCCTCTGGAAGCAGAGCAACTGGTTGTATCACTCCTGGCTCAGATCCATCTGTTTAATAGCAAAGTAAGGCAGTATCTCCTCCAGGTGCAGTGCCTCATACTGAACACAGACCTAACATCAAACATCCACTTGTACATGCTGCTGCTGTAAAGGCACATGGTACTTCACAGGTGGAGAAGAGCCCTCTGAAAGGATCCAGCCAGATGCAAGACAAAATGCAGTGCAAGTCACTTCCTATACTATAGGGGCTTTTAAGACTCACTAGCTATCAGTATCTGCACTAATAAAATTATAATAAAGGAATACTGATGCAGTGGTCCACCATGGATGTGAAGAGACCTGGCTGGAGAGGTGTGTTAAACCTCTGGCTAGCATGCTATCCACTTCCAAAGAGATGGTTTCAAGTGACATTTTTTTTCCCCTTATCTTCCTCAGTACATTTATTCACCTCCTTTTGAAGTCTATGGAGAGTTTTTACCCCAGCTGATGGAGGTTAAGTTAAAGGCTTTGCCTGAATGATCCTTGGGAGCAAGAACCTCATCTTCCTGTCTGCCTATAAAAGATCACGCACATGGGGTTACTCACAGAAGTGACAGATCAGAATTCAGTTTAATTGGTTTTCACTAGTATCATAGACTGTTTTCCAAACATAAGGCTTTGCACTTGTAGGCTTATTTTAGAAATAAAGAACAGTAAACACAGTATGTTTTTAGTATGGGCGTCATTTTATAAATATTTGATCATTGCAAGCTTCTCACTGAGCTGATAATTCTTCTTTACCTCATTTTATCTGAGTGGGGCTTCCCTCTACCACTGCCCCTCGCACAAAAATGAATTTGCCATTGCACTTGAGTAAAATCATGGTTAGCTTTGCTGTGGTCATTCTGCAATGGTTTATCATTCTACAGACAACCCTTGTCCTGCAACTATCATAAAATCAGATGAATATAGAAAAAGGAAATATTCCAGTCATATAGGACAGATCAAGAAGGATTTAACCACATCTGAAACAACCAGTTTGTTGAAGGTTAACAGCATACTGGAATGTGTAGAATTTAGCACATTTGTCATTTTTAGTCTTATTTTTTATGTCTTAAAATCACTGATATATCTGCATTCGGTATTAAAAATCTATTTGGAGAATAGGAACATAAAATTTTCTTTTGAGGTTAATATTAGTCTATTAAAAAAAAAAAAAGAGAGAAAAAATATGAAATGTTTCCTGACCAGATTTAAATTTTTCAAGCTTTCCAAATTGAAATAGAGAAACACAGAGTCCAGATTCTCCTTGGATAATCTTATGACTCTCCTTCTGTCTTGCATGTGGATTTATTATCATGTGGCATTGACTTTTATGGGATGGTAATGTTATTGCTTTGATTTAGATTCTTTCCAAATACCACAGTCTATTAAAAGCATCAGTTCATCAAAGTCCACAGTATTAATTTACCAGGAATATCCCCACAGGATTTTTAAAAATAATTTTGTATTATGAAATCATGCTTCAAACTGAACTAACAGAAATCTAATTATAAATGGGAGCACAGTGCTAATTAAACCACCCACTCCAGCATTAAGGCCCACTTGGGGGTATTCACATTGGTAAACTGCCAATTTAAGCTAAATTGCAGGATATAACATCCAAGTATTGGCTAACCCTACCTTTCTGCTCCTCTCTCCTTTGGCCTGCTCCATAATAATGAAGTGTAGAAGGCAAGAAATCCAACTATTTTTCAACCCTTGAAATATTTTTCTGTGAATAACAATAGCTACTGTAGTAGCAAGGGTCAATCTACAACATGAGAGTTCCCAAGCCTGACTCTTCACATGGTTAAAAGTAGCCTGACACACTAACATGCCTGGCCTGTCCCAGATGCTGTCCCAGATCATCTTATTTGCCTAAGCCATGCCGAAGGACTGAGGAAGGCAGCTGTTTGCTAATCTGTGCTCAGAGCTTTGCCATTTCCCAACAGAGTGTCTCATTTCAGGAGGAAGGGGTCATCAACGCACAGTGGCCCCAGCCACAACACTGATATGGCCCATCTAGCTTCACTGCCTTGAGTCTTCATGATAGCAGGGAAGTTCTCCAGCAGAACAGCCCTAACAAACCCCTGGTCAATCCTGTCTGATCTGCAGGCTCTGATAGTACAAAAGCCAAGTTCCATCTGGGCCAGGTAGCCTTGATCTTGTTTTCTGTCATTTAGACTGAAGGTCACCTGTGTGACAAGCAGCCTATGTATGATAAAATCACCTGCTCTTATACTTTGTTCAGAGACAGAGGGAGAGATACATTAAAATGAATACTCAGAGCATTCATTTTAATAAGAAGGGAGATGACTTGATTCCCAGTAAGCCAGTACTCTGCTGAGAGATACCAAGAAAGCAATTTGACTTGCTCAAGGATTTGATTTCAGAGTAAAAATAGTGGCACACAACTTTTGCTCTGAGAGAAAGGTAACTAGATGCCTTACCACTCTGATTAGACAGAGAGAAGGATGGATGGAGAAGTGTCATGGCAATCAGCCTTTACAACCTCTGGTCTAGGACAAAATAAGGATAGAAGGAGAAATCTTCATATGTTATGTCTAGGACTATATATGCATGATATCTGTTATCTTTCCAACAACACTTGGTTTTCTATTTATTACGCTGAAGTGTTTGGCCTCTTCGATACCACCTGGGTGTTACCATCAAACAATAATGGGAATTTCACCACTGTAGTGAACAGATCCATAGTCAAGCTGGGACCTTTCTGACCCACTAGCAATGTTTCCTTCCAATCATGTACGTCTGGAAAGATCCCATGGGCAACTTTGAAAGGCTTGTGTGATATATCAGTAGAAAGACCCACAGGACTGTGATTTCATACAATAACTTACCAACTAAATGGTGTCAAGATTGTTCACAATTTGGCTGACAAATCTCTGAAGATAGCCTAGGGAAGGAAGTAGCACTAGCACTTTGCAGGTAGAAGTGTCCAATACGCAGAGTAGCGAAGCACTGCTTAGTGCACCAGGGCTCTAACCCAGCAAGAGGAGGGCTGTGTGACTGAATACTTGTGGTCATCAAAACACCAAATTGTTGACCAGAGCAAACATATTTCCCCAACAGGAAAAATAATACTGTAAGGGAAAAGAAAATTTCTTATATATTTAATATTATTTTTGTATTTTCTGTTAGATATGGTAGTCATCACTTTTTTCTATGTATTTATGTACCCTTCTTATTTCCTATGCTGCTCTATGTTATTAACTGCCATAATTCATACCAGATTTTTGTCTTGCATGGAAAAAATTCCATTTCTTTGTTTTGAAGCAGTATTGTTTTGAAAGATACTATGTTCTCACAGGCCTGCAATGGAATTCCTAGGTGACATGAAGCAAAAATAGGCATGTATGGCCATACCTTATAGAATTAGATTTGCTTGATGCTAAGACCTGATTCTCAATTTCTTCCAATTTTTCTGAACTTTGACAGTCCAGGCTGAGATTTGTTATCCTGAACATTTGTCCTCAGCTTTATCAATGACCTGGAGGATGTTTGGAGCACACCATCATGAAGTTTGCAAGTGACACAAAGTTCGAGGGAGCAGTCAATATGCATGAGGGCAGGACTGCCATTCAGAGGGACCTAGAGAGTCTGGAGGAATGGCTAGACATGAAATTCAACAAGGACAAATGCAGTCTTGCAATGGGGAAGGAAAAGCCTCTGTAGTGGTACAGGCTGGGGACTGACAGGCTGGGTACCAGCTCTGCAGAAAAGGGTCTAGGTATCCAGGCAGAGAGTAAGCTGGGTGTGAGCCAGCAGTGTGCCTTGGCAGCAAAGGCCAACAGTATCCTGGGCTGTATTAACAGAACAGCCAGGAGGCTGGAGGAGGTGATTTTTCTGCCTTATTTGTCAATCATTAGCTTGTATCTAGACTACTGCATCCAATTTTGGGCCCCCAGTACAGGACAGGCATCAACAAACTGGAGCAAGTTCACTAGGGCCACCCAAGGTGCTCAGGAGCAGAAGCACCTGTCCTATGAGGAGAGACTGAGGGAAGGGGGCTTGTTCAGCCTGGAGAAGAGATGACTTTGTGGGCAGGTAACAGCAGCCTCCTCGTACCTATGAGAAGGTTATCAAGAAAAGAGCCAACCTTTTCACAGTGGTGCACAGTGAGAGGATGAGAGACAATAGGTACAAATTGAAACAGGAGAGATCCAGACTTTTGTAGAATATTGTTTTGGAAACTCTAGTTCCCCAGGGTCTAGAAAGGAGACTTCTTTCATATTTTCATTTGAAGTTACCTCTGTATTGGGGATGTTCCTTTTACTGTTCCATTAAAACCCATTCAAGCCACTTTGTAAACCACTTCTCAGCATCAAAGCAGTGGGGACAGAAGTTGCCAATAAAGTTACCTGAAAATGTCTTTCTCTCTTTGCACTGATTGCATAGGAAGACTAGCATTGAGATACACCTCATCTACCTTTAGAAGTCTACAGTGTAGGTGTTCACTTGAGAGCTAGTCAGCCCATGCTCCTCTTATAGCACAGTGTAGGAGTTAACAGCTGGTTAGCAGAGTCCTGCCCTGGATGACTAGCCTGACACAGAACTTTTAGAAGATTTAAATTAAATGAGATGAATCTCATGACTGACAAGCAGCTATCTAATCTGTATTTGCTTTTTTCCTAATATCCCTCCCTGCCATTACGTGACCAGAAAGCAGTATTATATTACTTCATCAGGTGGTTTTCTGTAGTACCCAAATGCTTCGAATACAGGTAATGTTAATTTAATCTTTGTTTGAGTCTATTATTTTTCCTGCTTTGTAGGTGGAGGACTGCACCACCTGCAATAACAGATACAGACATACTCGTCTAAAGACACTTAATCTCCAAATTCCTGTCCTTAGTCTTGTTGGTTTGAGTTGGTATGATGTGACCTTACAGGAGACTTTCACGTGTCCTGAAATATGGTTTCCACAAATTTTCACTAAAGCAGTGCTTGACACATATCATGCACTGCACTCCTCTCTAACTTTACTCGCACACTGACCACTAAATGTTCCACAAACAATGGTCAGCAGGGTTATCCCTATTCAACCAATAAACTGAGACACTAAGAGTTTAGAGTGTGGCTTGCAGAAGGATTCAAATTTTGTCCTGTTAATGCTTTTATGTGAATTCACTTCCCAATTTTTCTTCAGCTGAGAGAGAAAATGCAGTTGGAATAGTGGAGAGCAATCCAGGGGTGTAATTAATTTCTTAATAAAAGGGTATACAATAACTGTAGGAGGAGAACTGAATAATATTAAGTATCTTTTTTCTTCCAGAAAAAGAATGAACCTTGAGAAAGTTGCAGGGAGGATCCAATGGGAAGTGAATGGCATAACTGATCCTACAATGCATGCAGTGTTAGTGAAATAGTCATAACCCACTGCATGTGCCATTTTATCTCATATCTCTGAGCTGGTTTCTTCTCTGTCATACATCTGTGTGAAAAGCATAAGTCAGATCCTTGTTCTGATGCTTTTGGAACGGATGTGTCTCTGACCATGTTGCTGCAAAAAGATGAATCTTACAAATAGGTAAAAACATAGATTTGGCTCCTTAAATTACAGCTTGCTGAAGTCTTCCGCTGACGCTTACTGAGTTTGTCTAAAGCAATCTTACGCTTGCTTCCTAATGTGTTGTGGGTTTTTTTCCTGTGAGCATAAAGGCAAAGACAGAGTAAAAGGTAACTTAAATGCAGGTGCTCAATACCGAATGCTTTGTCAATGCTACCGGGAGATCCCAGAACCATGTCAGTTCTCCAGGGCAGAATATGCAGTAGCTGTTTACAGCATGTTTTGTCGTCCATTTTTGTCAGTTAGTTCCTTGAAACCCAGACAATGCAGCAAGCAACTCTGTTACTCATTTCATGTTTAAAGGAGCTGTCTGTTTCACAGCTCTGATGGAGATTTCAAGTGAGCGTAAGTGCAATTTAAAACTCTTTAGAACATAAGGATTGCCATGTGTACCTCAAAGTCCACTGTCCTGCCAACAAGAGTGGCAAGCCACACATGCAAAAGAGCATGCCTACGGTAATCGTTCCCCTGTTACATCTTTCCATCCCAGCATTACGGTTTAAAGACTTCCTGAGCCAGCGGTTGTAACCCAACCTTCGTGTTGAATAGCTACCAAAAGACTTTGAGGGCTCTCTGCAGTTTCCAGGCAGTATAAAAAGAAAAAAGGAAAAGTAAGAATCACATCAGCTGGGGGTGGGGGGGTGGAGGGGTGGTGTGTATGTAGGGGTCTCTTTCTTCCCTGAGCAACACGTATGATCTTTTTCTACAGAATTAATTCTATTAATGCAGAAGGGGGACATTTTCTTAAGCTGCTGTAAATATGCAACATTTACTAGTTGCCAGTCAGAAACATATGCTGTTTAGAGATAATAGATGTAAAGGGTTTATAGGAATGTGCCCAATTTATAGATAGTAAGCAGAGGCATATAGAAAGGAAAAGCAGTCTCGGAGGATGTTTGTGTGTCCTTTGGAAAACTCTCAGGCCTAAGCACTGTATTTTGCCAATACAGCGTACAAGGAAAATCACTAGATCCAGGACCTGAACCTCCGTACCCTCATAAATCACTCAGATAATGGTCTTTAGAATAAGGTGTTGTTACTTTCGGGCTCAGTGAGTATTTAATGATTTATACAAAGTGCAGCCTCTCCATACCTGTAGAGACATACAGATATGTTCATATATGTAAATGGACAAATAGGGAGATGAGCACATAGTAGTAGTCAGTAACCCATTACTAACAGCAAGGATGCAAGTTCAACATCCTACTTTTTATCAAGCAGTTCTGTAATTTAAACACTTTGTAGGTGGGTACAAGACTTCAGCAGAACAGCAGTTAGGGATGTCTCACCTGATCCACTGAAGATTACAAAGCCCCTTGGAACAGTAGCTCCTTTTACTGTCTGAATAGGAACTGACTGTCCTGTCCAAGAGCTCTGACCCCTCACATGAATATTACATCTAAACAAACCAACAGATTCAGGTTTGGTTTTTTGGTTGTTTTTTTTTAAATACGCACTCTGTTCACAAGTGTCTCTGCAACACTTACATATGTCCAGTTTATCTGAAAAGCTCCTAAACAGATCATCCTCTGCTATGGGTAGTATATCCCACCAAACTGCTGTTACGTGTTATTACCATTTATGAACACTCCTTTTCTAAACTGAGTTGGAGCTTTGATTTTGACTCGCTTTGATTGGGGGGAGGGGAATGGAATGTGGTGAACAAGTGACTGAACAAGAAGAATGTAAAAGTTAAAAATTTTGTTCTGTTCTTGCAGGTATGTTTCTTCATCTACTCATTACTTTTTGCATATGCATGTGTGTGTGTAATGTAGGTTTCATTGCTTATATAAGTTTCTGCTTAATATACTTTAAAAGCTCCATGAAGAACATTTGAATTATTTATCATTACAGACGCTTTTAAGGCACTTATCACCATGATATCTGGATGCACTTTTTATAGTTTGTATTAGGTCATTAACAGCTAAAATAGAGAGAGGAAAAATCCACCATCCTGCTCTGTAGTACCCTATAGCTGAAAGGCAAAGGAGATGTTCTTGGCCAGTCAGCTAAAAAAGCAGAAGCTTGTTGCTTCAGATCAGCCCACACACAGAGGTACCCCTGCAGTCCTTGAGCACACACCCAGATACATTCCAACGTGCTTCCGATAGAAGCAATTTGCACAGAGAGGCCTCTTTTCCAGAATGCCCTCCCTCCAGATCCCAGAACCCTCATCCTGATCCTACAGATTAGGCCACATAATCAGCATAACTGAAGCCCATTCCTTGGCTATCAAATTGACAGGAATGGTAGAGTTCCCAACAGCTGTGTCTCTCTTCTTGTGAGACCTATTGCCCAGCTCCAGGCTGTGAGTGGAACATACAGGTGTTAAGGGTAGAATATGGAACAGGCTTTCTGCATGATATTATCTTCTGATGTTGGATCGAGAGTTATTTTAGCTATATTTCACTGAGACCTCAGCTAAGTTGAACTATTTTGCATCTGCTTCAGGCTAAGAGGATGCATAGAGGCAATTACTGCATAGTTGATGCACAATAACATGTTAGCTATGTTACTTTGTTCATACATCTAAACCATTAGATAACTAATAAGAAGCAAAATAACTTGAGGTAATTTTCAACTCCCATTGACTAAAAATAAAAACACAAGTGTCTTCCACAGCTTGACTGCCGTGCTCTTGCATGTTACTCTAGAACAACATGTCCGTGTGTCTAAACCATAAGTAAGATTTGCTTAACCATTAGAGAAATCAGTCTTTTGGGGGCCAGAAGAGGAGGCTTCAAATCCCTCATCTGCCTGTGCAAAATGCCTGTGTTCCCTTGTCCTATCTGATTCTGAATTTTGGCAACGGCCTTTCAAAGCCACTGCTGAGCAGACTATGTTTTTCAGAGCATCAGGAGTCAGACCGTTCAATAAAGCACATTCCCTGTATTTCTCTCATCCTATATACTGTATTTGTTATTCATGTGAAGCTCCCCCTGCAACATGCTGGACTTGCTGCTGCTTCTGGTACTGTATTTCACTCATGCTTTGCTTTTCTTTTTTAACTTATTTAAAAAAAAAAAAAAAAGGTTTCACTTGTTTTATCTTGTAGACAACCTTGTCAATCCTGCTCTCTATTCAGGAAAGAATATAGTATTTCCCATTATTAAAGCACAGCAGAGCAGACTAAATGAACTTGTAAAAAAAAAAAAAAAAAAAAAAACCAAAAAAACCCACACTTCTTGTATTGTTTCAGACAATTAAAAAACCCAGAATAGCCATACTGAACCAGAACCTATCAGTGACCAATAGTGGAAACTTGAGGAAAATTATAAGATTAGGGTACGTCTACAGTGACACTTCCTTATTATAACATCCAAGATTTTAGCAATCACTAGTTTACAAATGGCCTGAGCCAGAGACTGTACCTACATCTTCACACTTCGTAGCCCTCAGTGGGCTTGTCTTCCGTGAATATCTCTTTTTTCTGAACCCACACAGAATTTTGGGCCCTGTAACAATCTGAAGTAGCAAATTTTTCAGTTTCATTGTATGAAAAATAGTCTCCTTTTCATTGCTTAATTTAAAAACATCCACCCAATTCTTTCACTTTTAAACTACTTCCTCTAAACTATTTGAGAATGTATAGAGATCTATCAAATTCCTCTTTGACCATCTCTTCTGGAAGCTGAAAAACCTACTGTGTTTAACCTTTTGTCACACAGAAGCCTCTAATCCAGCTTTTTTTTACTACAACTCAGCTGAGTTTTCCTTAGACTACACCTGGACTTGATACAGCATTTTTACCTCACTACTGTCAGGATTGGAGGCCAAATTTAATTCTCCCAGCATTCAAGAAACTTGGCATGTGGATGTAAGACAAATGTCTTAGACCTCATAATTTGCTGAGAAAGCCTCAAAGAAGAAAAACACAAATATGTTTATAGCATCCTGGCTAAGTGTGCCATGTTGCACTGCATGGTTTGCATGAAAAAGAAAGAAACTTCTGTGAGCAGTTCCAGAATTTATTCCTTGACATAAAGTAGTGAAGTCCTTTTTTTCATGTAGAAATCCCTTGTTCAAAGGCGTGCTTAAAACTAGCATAGAATTCTTTCTCAAAATTGCAGATAGAGATTACATGATATCATAAACTAAAGGGACTAAAAGAAAAACTCCCTTGCACTCATTGCTCTTTTACCATGTTGTAAAGCTGAAGCATCTGTGATGTAAATAAACTTAAGTTACTTGGAAGACAAGAATTACAATGACATAAGGCATTAGCATACCTCTCCAGCTCTGGGACAGAGGAGGAACAGCTGCAATACATATCCTTGTGCAAGTATATCTGATGAAGAAGCAGAAATATTGAATTCTCTGATTTATCAATATCTTTGTTCACCCTCAGATGTCAAATTAGGACACCACATTCCAGGAGTGACTCAACCATTGTCAAATGCAGACAGAAAGTACTTGTCTAGCTAGCCCCTCCTGATACCTCTATTAGTAATTTAAGTAGTTAATATCCTTATGTGTTAGTACTGATGAAGAAACTATTTCAGGAGCATCCTATATGATTACATCAACTAATCCTTGTAAATGGATATTCTTTCAAAACACCACACAGAAATATTTGAAAACACTTGTGTTTTCCTGTATTCCTGGAAATTGTTTCCATCTATTGAAATCTATCGCTTTTCTCTATTCAAGCTGTGCTAAATTGATAAGGTAAGCCAAAGTGTATAAAGCACCATACTTGGTCAGCAGAGTTTAATTAAGTATTTTAGGAAAAAAAAAAAAAATCTAACTGCATCAATCCATGATGAAATTGTCAATAAAGAAAAGGTTAGTGTGCAATAAACATTATATTCTGTGTGGGAAAACAGAATATGGATTTATGGCATATGAGGCTTTGACATGAGGGCTGAAGATGTATTTTTTTCCCAAATTCAAATTGTGCAAAATTAACAGATTGAAGACAGAATACGAGTACTTCAAAACTTGGAAACTTAGCATAATGCAGCAAACCAACAGAGAAAAGGCAAACTTCAGGCTCAAGAGCATTGCCAGATAAAGCTCTATCAGGTAGGAAGAGAAGGAGGAAAACTGACACCAATCAAAGTGCAATTACTTTCTTTTTAATTTAAAATTAGTACAGAATATTTCTCTACCCTAGGCAGCTTGGGCATTTATCCTGCTGCCTATCAAATCATGTAAAATTTTTTGCAATTAGCATCCAATGTGCTAAACTTTGGTGCTGAGTCTTCAGACAAAATTAAAAGCCAACGTCTTTCCCTCAGAGATTCTTAAAATCTAAAAACTGGCATTTCCTTACTGAAAGTAATGTTTCAGTAGAACTAGAGAAGCTGTTAAAGGGTGGTACCCTTAACACCTATGATGCCTGTGTTGAGAGTATCCAGGTGCAGCACCAACACTGGAGGAAACTTAGAAGTAATTTTTTTAAGTATGCACTAGGAGGAAAAAGAAAAGATGTAACTGCTCACCAAATAAAAGTTAACTATTTCTGAAGAAGCCTCACTGTGATGTCATGAAGACAGTCTAAGTCTGCAAAGTTTATGTCCATAAAAGCCAAGTCAGACAAAGCAAGGGATACGCATTTGCTGCTTCTAGTTACAAGCTATCAGCTCTCACATTGCAGAAAACAACAAACTATTGTATGGATACACAATTGGCAGGTTTTACGCTGGGTTTTGGCTGAAGTTTAACACATAGAGGAGTTAATGGTCCGATCCATTTTGTAATAAAGCCTAATTAGTAATTTGTGAGTCATTACAAAATTATTCAAAAAACAAAATACAGGAAGCATGTGGAGACTGGAAACAAGAGGAACAGTCAGAAGAGAAGCCAGAGAAGTCCTTCTTTACCATTAGCACTTCAAAGGCATCATCTTTGTCATAAGACTTTAAGCAAGAGAGTTATCCCAAACCACAGAGAACGTAGCCAGTGGAGGAATAGTGTAAACAGACAAAACAAAACAGAGCACATTTGTGCATCAAAAATAACCAGGAAAATGGTTGCAGGAAAGGAGAAACTATGAGTAAGGAGAAAAGTTGTAAGAGCCAAGAGGTGGGACAGGCCTGACAACAATACTGCACATCATTGCTGTAGCAGGAAGTCCATCTGTCCCTCCTTTCTGATGACAGCCCCAACTTCCGAGTCATGGATGAAACCTGCCCCCACCCTCAATGATATTTCTAAAATTATTTTGCTCCATTAAAATATTTTATATCTCAAGCAGGAGTTACAGAATTTATAGAGAATTTAACTAGTGAACCATATGGCTTGTGCCGTGCAAAAAGTCAAGTCAGATGGACCTAGCAATAATCCCCTCTGGTTTTAATATCAAGTCTATAGATCAGCTTCTCCAACAGCCTTATCTTAAAATAGGAAAGGGAAGTTGATTTTACCTTAGATGATATCTGAGATCCAGGCCCAGTCTCCTAATGTACTGATTCCACAGGACTCCAAGTTATGCAGTTTCACAGGATTGGGTAAAACTATCAGTTTGTTGTATGGACCACTGAATCTCAAAAGAACTTACATGCAGTGCACCTATGGGTTCAGACTTTACACTTGACACACTGAATGTTTAGTTTTCTCATCTTAAATTGTCTTTACCCTTGATGAGGAGTGGGGAGGAGGGCTTGGAGGGTTTTTACCTGCTAAAGCCTGTAGGTGTCAGGGCTATCCATTCTATCAACTCCCTTCTCTTGATGCCACTAACAGTTTAAAAATGGCATCTTGTTCTATTTAGGTAATGCGGAGACCAGTGATGAGCGGCGTTCCTCTGGGACCAGTATTGGGACCAGTGCTGTTTAACATCTTTGTCAGCAACGTGGACAGTGGGACTGAGTGCACCCTCAGCAAGTTTGCTGATAACACTGAGCTGTGTGATGCAGTCAACACGCTGGAGGGAAGAGATGCCATCCAGAGGGACCTTGACAGGCTTGAGAGGTGGGCCCATGTGAACCTCATGAAGTTCAACAAGGCCAAGTG
>JAVKLA010000054.1:1689926-1727725 GCA_034782735.1 Sagittarius serpentarius | reverse complement strand
ACAAGGCCAAGTGCAAGGTCCTGCACATGGGTCAGGGCAATCCCAAGCACAAATAAAAGCTGGGCAGAAAATGGATTGAAAGCAGCCCTGACAAGAAGGACTTGGGGGTGTTGGTTGACAAGAAGCTCAACATGACCCAGCAATGTGCATCTGCAGCCCAGAAAGCCAATCGCACTCTGGGCTGCATTGAAAGAAGTGTGGCTAGCAGGTTGAGGGAGGTGATTCTGCCCCTCTCCTCCGCTCTCGTGAGACCCCACCTGCAGTACTGCATTCAGCTCTGGGGCCTCCAACATAAGAAGGACACGGACCTCTTGGTGCGAGTCCAGAGGAGGGCCAGGAAGATGATCAGAGGGCTGGAGCACCTCTCCTATGAGGACAGGCTGAGAGGGTAGGGATTGTTCAGCCTGGAGAAGAGAAGGCTCTGGGGAGACCTTATAGAAGCCTTCCAGTACTTAAAGGGGGTCTACAAGAAAGCCAGAGAAGGATTTTTTACAAGGGCCTGTAGTGATAGGACAAGGGGTAATGGCTTCAAACTGAAAGAGAGTAGATTTAGGTTAGCTATAAGGAAGAAATTCTCCACTATGAGGGTGGTGAGGCACTGGGTCAGGTTGCCCAGAGAAGTTGTGGATGCTCCACGCCTGGAAGCGTCCAAGGCCAGGTTGGATGGGGCTTTGAGCAACCTGGTCTAGTGGAAGATGTCCCTGCCTAAGGCAAGGGGGCTGAAACTAGATGATCTTAACACAGGGAAGTTCAAATCACAGGTATCTCTAATGGTAAATACAAATTGCCAGAGGGAAAAAGATAACTTCAAATTTAGTTTACATGGGGCAAATGATTCTGCAATACATCCCTGGTCTTAAGGGAAAGCAGCAGGAAAGGGCCTTGAAGGACAAAATTGCCTCTCCTGTTATCATCTGTTTGCATTTGGTCTAGACAATAGAGACCAGGCTTGTGTATTTAAGAAATAAAGCCAAGTTGCTCAAAAGACAACAGCATTATAAAGTGGTTGTATCAGCATCTCGCATTTTCACTGAATTACAGGAAAAAAAAACCAACCCAAAAATAAAGACATCTGAGTATATTAGATATTGTACTTTCCATGATCAAGCTTATATGACTACGCCTCAGGAGCATTTTCCAGTAGCCGACATGCTTTCCATTAACCTCTCCTTAATGATTTGATAGTGCAAATATTCATGGCTCTGATGAAGGCATAGAGACTGACATCTCTTTAGCTGTACTATTTCTTTTCTAGACTATATAAATTTAGTTCCTTGTGTCTCATCCTTCAATCCTTGAATCATTTTTGTGCTTTTCTTCTTATTTTTTCTATCTTACTAGTAGTTCACTTATTACCACAGAAATCTTTTGCTTTTTTCTGCACTTCTTTCTTCCTGACAAGCCACCTAAATCTCTGGGTCTCAATATACTATTCAGTTTGACCACTTAGAAATAACTTTGTCTTTTGCTGCCCTGCCAACATGCCTAAGCCCAGACCCACTGCGATCATCGCAAAGGCTGAGAGTTAATCATTCACGACCAGTTAATCATGAGCTTTACTGCTGAAGCTGATGACAAGGGTGACAATTAGCATGAATTACAGTGGACAGTTGCTTGGAGAAAAAAAAAAAGTATCTAGAAGATCTGAGAAGAAATTTTCAATCAACATGATTTGGGGACAAAAAAAGCAACATCTGTAAAACTGCAATGTGTCTAGCCGATGAGAACAAATAGGTGTGGAAGACATACATTCTCTTCTCACTCTAGAAAATATCTTCATCACTACAGCACCCAAAGGAAATACAATTTAATGAAGGACACATTTGAGTCATTGCAATAAAGTGTTCAGATTTAGAAATATTGGAGCATCTTTTTCCTAGAGAGGACTGAAAATGAAACACTACGCTGCATCCGAATTAAAAATGCAATGAAGTTTTGGTCATGTGGAAAAAGTTCAGTATTTCACCTTTTTATAAATCCAGGAACAGAAGAAGTACCAGAATTTAGTATAGGACTGAAGCCCTGATTTTTGCTCAGATCTCTCTTGCCTCGACTAAAAGCCTCCCAGGAACTCATTTCACAGAATAATTGCACAGGCGTTAGATCAGCATGTCAGTGCTCCACTGCCTAAACTGAAAATCTATGATGGAGAAGGATTCTGCGAATTTGTTCTCATACCAGTAGTTCCTGGAAGATGCTCTGGACTTTTGATTAATACAGGGAAACATTCTTATCAAAAAATAGCACACGATGTAGCAAAGGCAACAACTTCTTGTAGAAAAAGGTTTGAAAACAAACTAAAGTTAATCTGTGAAACCTGCTACATCATGAAAACCCACAAAACTTAAGACTTTATCAGCACTGAAGAAAGAACTGGATATTTACATAGATAATGAGGATACCCATATGCTGATTTGATACCCTACATAAATTAAGAGACATAGAAAACTTTATGGCTTTATTACTGGTTCTGAATATGAGATAATGTTGTCCTGAAAGACAAGTTGTTTGCAACTGTCCATCATTCAGACACTTACACTACTCACTGCAGAATCCTATTTCACAGATAACAGCGTTAAATGGACTGCCAAAATGATCAGGCAACGGTCTTCCTCCATTCAGAGAGATCATCTGGCTGGCATGCCTCTGGATGGGTATGTGAGGACTTGCTTAACAGGTAGCTTTGGTGCCCCTGTAGATTTATGTAACAGATGACTTTAAAGGTCTGTTAATGAAGACCAGACTCAGCCATCTGTACAGTCAGGTAGCACAAAGTAGCTATAAAAATTGCTGTGCTTTCCTGGCAGTTCCTTACATCCACAGCTGCACTCTTCTGCTACTGACTGGGACATCAAAGAGAAGGCATCTAGAAACCATATACGATGAAGCCAGAGAAATGGCTTCAAACCAGGCACACTGACTCCTGCCATGCCTTGCTGCAGTGCAGCATGTATCCACCCTGCTGCAGAGCAGTACACTCACAAGCTTTATTCTGGCTGACACCTCTGGTTAATGCAGAAGTCTTCTCATGTCTACTCAACAAGTGATTTAAAGCTTTCTGGAGGATCAGTGTAGGTAACTGACTGGAAGCTGCTCCCTTGAGCTTTACCCTGCAGAGTCCTACATCTCTGACAGTCACTCTGGAAGGATTCCTGCAGCTGTGAAATACGGATACATAATTATCACTGTCAGAAAAACTGTTGTGAGTGCAGTCCTGTAAACACTACAGTGAACTTCCCTGGTATTCATCACTTGGGCACAGAACTCACTTTTATGAAGTTCTCAAAAAGGCAAAAAGAAAAGGAGTAGCCAATGTTTCTGCTCTTTCATTGGGGCTGATCTTGTGAGGGTTGCACAGAGTTAAGACATTCAGTAGTCTGCAATGTTAAGCCCCAAGATGTGCCTAAAGGCTCTGCTGAATCCACAGTTCACCAGACAGAAGACATTTCTGGTGCTCAGACTAAAATTTCCTTACCTAGATGTTTCCTAGGTACCACTCAAACAGTGCCTTTCCCTCTTGCTTACCATACTGCAGCCTGCAGGTCTACTTTACAGGATTATCTCAGGGAAAGCAGAGAAAGCAAGAAAAGAAAGATATGGTAAAATTAATTTCATTTCAGGCAGGAGCAGCACATACTGCACATTGTATAGCACACTCATTTCTCCACAGAACCGCTCAGATACCATTGAGAAGGACTAGCATATGAAGCCAGATCATGCACATTAGGATATGTAGACAGAGAGATGAGAACATCCGTTTAGATCCATTCAGACAGTCCCTTAATTTAGTGACTGAATTCTGAAGCTCTGTATCACCTAGTGACATTTTTTTAAAAAACTAAGAACCACTGTCCTTACCAGAAGCTCTTATTAAATCTATTTAGTAAACAGGCAGTACCGTTTTCAGTGCCCCATGTTGCAATGGGAAGTAGGCTGTAGCAGGAGCTGCCAAGATAGATTTAAGCTGTAACAAAATGAAATTGACTGGTTTTCATTACATTTAAAGTGCATAGCAAACCGTCATAAATCCTGTTCTCTGTGTATATATATTGCCATATAGGGCACCAGCAGCCCATATTTTAAATAGCTCAGAAATTGGCCTATTTGTAATGTTTTTAGTTTATTGACTGTATTGCAGATTTATTTATTTTTTGTTACCATGCAGGTGGGAAGTAATGTTGCTTAGTCCACAAGGAGCCTGAGAGCACGTGTTCTAAGAAGGGTTGCGCAGCAGAGCGGGTATATCTGAACGGTGGGGGTCCTTAAAGCTGTAGGGTCTGGTGCAGAGGGCTTATATAAAACCAAGTCTACTTCCACAGAGAGGCAAAAAGTGGTCAGGTGCTTTCTGCCTCCAGCTGTCCTCCTTTTACTCTCACTCAAGCAATTAAAAGGGAATTAAAAATGGAG
Organism: Sagittarius serpentarius; assembly: GCA_034782735.1. Lineage (NCBI taxonomy): Eukaryota > Metazoa > Chordata > Aves > Accipitriformes > Sagittariidae > Sagittarius > Sagittarius serpentarius. The sequence continues at coordinate 1,723,318 of JAVKLA010000054.1, read as the reverse complement.
GTTCGAGAGGGACGATGGCTAAGAGAAAAGGGTAGAAAAAAATGTGACAAATTAAAAATTAACCTGCATGCTGGAAAATAATCTTCCTTATAAAACATAACTGCAGATTCCCCTGTTTCTCTAGTAAATGAAAATTAAATATTTAACTGGAGTGCTGGCAACACAATACTTGCAGCATGTGTCATCCCCTGCCCAGGAGAGGCAGACCAAATCTTGCAGAACTAAAGTAGCCCTGCTGCTCTCTGCTCCATGGGGCTGCTTGGCTCTGCAACGCACCCACCACTTCTGCTCATGGCAGCTCTACTAGCCCCAGGCAACTGCAGATGGTGGCTCAAATGCCATATGGATGAGGCAGGTGGTACCAGGTGCTTCTGCTGGTGCACTTTATTTTACCTCAGGTACAAGCAAAAGCAGTGGGACTCCAGCCCTTCAAAAAGAGTGCCATGGTTTACAGCAGCCAAGAAAAGTCATGAATATCCTGTGTGTTGCATGACTAAAAGAATCCAACACAGCTTTCATGGCCACAAAAATGGGAATGAGGTCATTGATGATCAATAACCTGTTATTTTCTTGAAGAATTTGACACCCAGAAGTCCTGCTAAAGTCCGTGTTAGAAATAGCCACATGATACATTTAGAAAATCAGGCCATTAACCAGGTAACACTCAGGGTCCCTGCAGAAACAGGATGGTTCCTTGGAGTATACTCAATAGCACTCTGTCTAGTCTGCTTTTTCAAATGGCCCATGTAATAGAGCCTCCATCACATCCCTTGGTAACTATCCATAACCTAACAGCTCTCATTTCTCACTGTTCTGCTAAAGCATTCCCTCTTAATGTATTTATGCTTATCCTACCCTCTTGTACTCACTCTTTTATGAGACTATTTGGGACCCCCACTTCCAGATACTCCAGGATTGCTTTTGCTATGCTTGTTTAAAGATCGTTTCCCTTTCGTAGTGACCAGAAAAAGAGGCAGCATTGTTCTCTCCTCTGTGATTTTGCCATCCAGAAGGGATCAGGGCTGTACTATGCTTGGCTAAAGAGCAGGCATGGACAAGACACTTTATGCAGCATATGTTACTGTAGACATTACAACTGCATCAGAAGTGTGCCTGCTCCAGGCTTTTTCCAGGTATGGGGTTTACTCTCCAGTTCCCAACTACATTAAAGTTTGGACTCTGTCCTCTTATTTATTGATAGCAGACTTAATAATGCATCCTAAAGGAAGCACAGATACATGTAAAATTGGCAGCTATTTGTAGCTAAGAAAACTTTCTGCTTGAGCAGACCTCAATCAGGGAACACAAAACAGCACACTCTAGGATGAGTTAAATGTCAATGGAAAAAGGCTTTTTCTAAAGCCTGAGTGAAGCCTTTGAGAAGAAAATCAGATCACAGGATGACATAATTTACTCTGATTCTGTCATTACCTCACATTGGAGCAGAAACACAAACCCTCTGGGACACTAAATACCACACAGAGTAACTATTATGGTCCATTCTGATATTAAAACCTATGAGAATCTAAGGTTCTATCTTCTTCTTTGAAAGTAAAAATCTACAAATGTTGACCAGTCATTTCACAAGGAAAGAGCTACAGTAAAAAATCAACCCTTTCCTTCCTAGTGGTAAAGGGTATCAAGCAAAACTTACCTCACTTTTGCTTCTAGCATCTCTGTCTTTTGAATGCAGAAAGCACCCTCTAACTCTGAAAGAACTTCCCTTCCCTTTGCTTTTGCTCTTATAAAATCAGGTGTCCATAGTCAAATTAAGCCCCAAAGAGGGAACACCTGAGGGAACACCTGAGTTAACAGGGTCTCTGCTCATCAGAGCCATTAAATACTCTATGTGGTTCTCTAGAAGCAACAACAGATTTTACAAAGTGGTTTACATAAGGATGGCAAAGTGATTTTCTACAGTACCACATGGGTGAGGGGGTCTGGAAAAAGGTAAGTATTTGCCTTTCTCGGTTAGAACTGTTAAGACTTAACTGTAGTGGTTATGAACAGAGGCAATCCTTTAGATAAAAGGTAGCAGGTGTTGTGGCTTAAGGCCCTATCTGTGGTTCTTGCTGACAGTTCTACTTACAGAGCAGTGTCTTCTGTATGGTGCTGCTATTTAAGCACAAAGTTGCCCTGCCTTGTGGCTCCCCTAACCTTCTATGGGATGTAATTTAGAAGGCGGGGGGAGAGTACACTAGTAAGGCTGGAGGAGAAAGTTGGGGAGAAGGTAGCAAACAGTTTGGTCTAAATCCCTGAGCGAGTATGAAGAAATAAGTGTGTCCAAAGAAGAGCAATGAAGCTAGAGTTTAGAGGAAATGTCTTATGAGGAGCAGCTGAGGGCACTGGGGCTGTTTAGCCTGGAGAAAAGGAGGCTGAGGGGAGACCTGATTGCTCTCTACAGCTACCTGAAAGGAGGCTGTAGCAAGGTGGGTGTCGGTCTCTTCTCCCAGTAACAAGCGTCAGGATAAGATGAAATGGCCTCAAGTTGTGCCAGGGGAGGTTTGGATTGCATGTTAGGAAAATACTCTTCGCTGAAACAGTTGTTAAGCATTGGAACAGGCTGCCCAGGGAAGTAGTTGAGTCCCCATCCCTGGATGGTCTTAAAAGACACATAGATGTGGTGCCTGGAGAAATGGTTTAGTGGTGGTCTGGCGGTCTTGGCAGTGTTAGGTTTATAGTTGAACTCAATCTTAAGGGTCTTTTCCAACTTAAATGATTCTATGAAATAGCATTTATCCAGTCTCTGTATGTGACAAGTATAAGGCCTTATTCGTATTCAGAACTGAAGAACTCTTTAGGAAATAGACAACATCTATGCATCCAAAGCAACTTCTAAATTAGCCAGTCACTCTCTGTAAAGTCCAATTTCAATGTAACACTTCTTAAAAGGACAGCACATTCTGAGTCATGCTGAAAAAATACAGTCTTCAGATCACTAAGCTGCTTTCACCCCTCACAGAAAGGTCAGACTTTGAGAAGAATCCAGGTGGGTGGATGTGTAATGTATAAACTCACAAGTGTAAGCCTGATTATAGTGATTATACAACAACATTGTTCCTGGCTGAGTTTTGTCTCTGTGTTAGCTAATTCCGAGAACCACTTGCCTAGTGATTTATTGGTGGAGTTCCTCAGAAAAGTGAGGTCCTACAAGCCCCTGAAGCTGCAGCTTAGAGCAAACGCATTCTAATATCAGAAAAAAAAACAGAGAGGAGAAGAGGTGGTGCCTTACAGCTTGGCACAGGTAAGCCTGTCTCATCATCCTTTTTTGCATTAGGAGACAAAGCTGCTTCCTATAATATGATGATTGTTTTTGTAGAAGTGAGAAACAGCTGTTCAGTTGAGAGCAGTTTTACCTGTTTTAGCAGAGTTCTAACCCAGAGAATAAAGTGAGCTGATCTTTTCTAGGTGTATTAATGTAGCAGGGTCATGTAGCACTCAGAGCAAAAAGGTAGGAGTTCAGATAGTTTTGATATTTTTCTACTTCTAGTACTAATTTGCTGGGTATCGTTAAGCAACAGAATTATCTCTGCAAGCCCCGCTCTTTTAAAAACAGGCCTCTCAGTATTTTCTTGCTATGTGAAAACTGCTGAAATGCTTGGGTAGAAGCAGCTATATTACGAAAGATGAATACTCCCTCATTAAGCAGAGTGCCCAGACCATGCGAAAGCCAAGGGAAGTCAAGGAAGCTCTGTCAGTTTACACTACTTCAGACAGAACCCTCTAACCTGATATGAAGGTGTATACAACAAATATTTATCTACAGTCTTTAAATGTCTTGAGAAATAGCTGATGTCTGCTCTTTACTTCACTAAAATCTACCCCAAGGTGCCCATTGAATAGATTGAGGACGAATTCATGCTTAAAAATAGCAGATATATAACTAAGTTACATCTCAGCTGCAGGACAAGCATGCTGTATGGTAGCTACTGATCATCTAGATTTGGCAGTTTGGCAAGGCAGTGCCTGCTCACTGAATCACAGCCCTTTCACAATCTGTGCTGCTGTGTGCTGAAGGGCTTGGTCATGCCGGAGCAAAGCTCATGCATGCTTCACTAGAAAGGTACTCCTGCCATAGTCAGCAAGGGCCTCCCTGCAAGGAATTAAAGGCTAGCATGTACTTAAGAGCTTTGCTCTATCTGGGTAAAGGTACCCCATGCCTTGAGGGCTTGAGCCGCTCCACTGACATTAGTGGCATTACTTTATCTTATATAACTGTGCAATAATACCAGAACTTGACTGTATTTTTCTTATTGTGCTCTGCACTTCTGAGGATACCTTTGCCAGAAATGCTAAATTTCTGCAGAACTGTCTATTATTTGCGGCAACTGAGAGAATTCCATCTCTAATGTTAATTTCTTGGCTTCTATCAGCATAGCCCTGAGGATCTGTCTTTCAACCTCTTCAAACAGAGATATTGATAAATTCCCTAATATGTATACTGCTTTCCTATTCAGTGTTTGAACTGAATGTATTTATAAAGTAGATACTACTTTAATCTGGAAAATATTCCCCAGCAGTGAACACGCTATTGTTCCCATGGCTTAGCTGGAATGCTGTTCCTTTCTTCTCCCTAGTAACAGCTTGGTTGTTGAAAAACGTTGAACCAAAGAGATCTCAGGGCATCTAGTGGTTCACAGGGAAAACTGCATCTTCATGCCAGCAGTTTGGGGATGAACTGACAGCATTAACAAGTGAGGAGGTGATAAGGAGTGCTAGAGGGGAAGAGTGTCATCTATTCCAACCCCAGTCAGCAGCGAGCCTTTGGCCTCAGTCACAAAAGTTCAGTCTCTTAAAACCTCTGCATGTGTCGCTGCCTAACCTTCATCATCACCACCAAATGACAGTGACAGGTACCAGGCAGGTTGGAGGAATGCAGGATGTGATCCTTTGCCCTGTGCATCCATTCACAGACTGCAATAGAACAGACCCATCCTAATCGGGCAGTAAAAATGGAGGACTAGCTTTGTGATTAACGGGATAGAATGCCAATGTGCATTTCTGCCTCAGTTTTCCTTGCGTGATTAATGGCACATATTAAAAATTGAGTGTTTACAATATGGAAATGCTGCTTACTCCCACAAGAACTGTCTCTCTGAGTACAGAAGCACAAGAGGTGGGGTGTTGCTGCCATAGCCACATACATATTCAAATCCTTATTCTTGTCCATGTAAGTGCAAATAGGCTGGCTAACAGTGATCATTTTGCAGACTACTAAGCTCTTTCCTAAGGGTATTGTTTGTATGACCTAAAGCTAGACTACAAGGGGCTTCTTTCTAAACTTGCATCTCGCAGGCCACAGTTAAAACTTACATTTCCAGAGGGCCCAGCTGAGATCAGAGCCTTGCTGTGCCAAGCATTGAGTAAATATATAAAAGAGACCCCCAGGTCCAAATTAAAATTCTGAAAGAAACTGAGGTGAAAGGAAAGGCAGTTCATGTGTAGAAACGGACATTTTCGTACAAGGAAATAACACAGGACAGAGATGAGCAGGGAGGACAAATAAATAAATGGAAACCAATTGTCACTTCTATGTCCATCACCTCCTGCAAAGGCCTCTCCAGAGCTCCCTGTGTTTGAACTGTTGCCCTGTGTTTTTTATAGTACAAGATAAAGCACGGGCTCTCTGATTTAAAAGCCATAGCTGGGAAAGCAACAAGTACACTTCTCTCTTGATTGTAAATTAGATCTACACACTATAAGAAGTGAAAAGCATTTTATTAAGGTTGCAACTTTGCAGTGCAGAGTTAGAAAGTGGCAGAATGATGGCAGCACACAGAATTTCAGTTCAGTCCTCTTGTGTCTCTATTATGGCACACTTCAGTTCCTTGATTGCATGCTATTTTTCTCAGCAGCCCCCTGACATGTATTGCAGACCTGGGCTGAACTGATCATCAAAATTATGCACGGCAGCTAGCAGGGAAGCTGTCAGCTACTGGAGAGATCTACAATGAATTCAGTAACACCAGCAAAAATGAGACACCAGTAGTTCACCTGACAAAGGTTAGAGTTACAATCAGTGTATATGCACAATTTTCCAAAAGTGCATTTGTGTGTTAGAATTCCTTTAAAGCTGATGGGGAAGACCTATGCCAAATATATGATCAATGTCCTTATCAAATGGTGGATAGTCTAATTCATAAACATGTTTGGAGCCCCTTAGCAAATGCATCACGCAGTGACAGAACATACGTTTCCGCGTAAATGAAGTCATGGCTAGTTTACATTGGATTCTAGCTACCAGATGAAATGCCGTTGGTCCTTGTTTGCCCAGGAACATATAAATGCTGTGCTGCCTGGTGTTTGCCATTGCCAAAGTAAAAATATCTAAATGGTGGTTCTGGTACTAAGTCAAGTCTGTCGCAAGGAAGATCAAAGACGCATAGGCTGAAAAAGTAGGCAGAGTAAAGGTGAGTAGTGATGGCTAATTCTGCCAGAGCTGCATTATTACCAGCAGTTAGCATAACTTCTCTTAAGGGCTATTTGTTCTTGGAGCATAGGTCAAAGATGTTTCTTCTCTGGCACAATACACAAGAACAAGGCATCCTTGAATTCCCAAGTGATCATAGGTTTGCATTTCCAGCAAGTAATTTTAACACATTACTCCATTTAAATGTCACTATCAGTAGATTGCTCTTCACCATGTTAAACAGCATGAGATGTGAGAGATGGAACATATCTATCTATCTTATTCAGGTTACAGAGTTCAGGCTGATGGCAAATGTTACTGTTGATGGCAAATACCTCAGAGACAGCAGTGCTGTGCGAACCAGAGGGCTTGACTTAATTTCAAAGCGAAAGTATTCTGGGTAGTAGGAATGTTTAAAAGGACTGAGAAAGACACATCATGACATAGACCTAAAAGAAATAAATTATTGTAGCTATGCCGTGTTTAGTGATTCAATCACAGGAAAGCTACTTGAGGAAGACACAGATGTTTAAGATAATGTTAGATATAATAAAGGATAAGATTACTCAGAATTATTACAAAGAATAACTTTATCCCAAGCCATTCTATGATTCTATGATTACTAAGATGTATGTTTTAATGCTGAATGTCCCTGCTAGGATGAAAACTGAGAAGAGGGCTTGTGTTCCTGGTCCAGGATACTTAGCAGAAAAAAAAAAAAGGACCTGGTAAGGTCACTGGACAGGAATACGTTACTCACATGAGTAGGAGTACTCTTACCCATCCTACCCATAATTATTCATGTCTATTCAGGGGTTATCTGAGGAAGATTTGTGCATATTGTTATTAATGATATATTAATCTCTCCTTGTAGCTCCAACTTGAGTATTCTGCTAATCAGTTTCCAACAATTTCACTTAAGAAGCAGTGTCTTTTTATCCATCACAGAGAGCTGGGTGAGGAGTTCAGGGGGAAAAAAGGTGTCTATGAATGTTCAAATAGGTGGTCTGTAGGGCAATTTCTTACTCCTTGGAGGAGGAGAGAAGGTTATTTTTATACATGTGAGCATCTACTTTTCCACAAGATTACAAAAACAAATATGGGAGAAAAGGAGCCCTACAATTGCTATATCAGAAGAGGATAACCGAGACCCATTTTTTCATCAAAACTGTTTTGTCTTCTTTCTTGTAAAAGCATAAACAGTATTATGTGTCACTTTCTGATACTTTTGGCCTCCTCTGGAATATATGAAACTCCTGATAATAGCATGGAGAAAGTGGACATTATAAAAGTGGGATCATAATGTTGTTCTATAACTGCATCAAAAAAGATTGCTTAAGAAGGTCCCCACAGCAGAAACTAGAGAGATGCCAGTGTTTCTTGATGTCGGGCTTGATGAGAGGTGAAGGCACTGGCTCCAAACATATGTGTTACTTGCTTCAGGTGAAGAAGTGGGACCTACTCCTACATTATGCTTTAGGGAAATCAGGTAGATACTGCTTCCCCACCCCACCCCCCACAGGCTTAAGGACATTCAGGGAAGCCGTCTGACTATTGATCCAGGGGGCAAAGATTCTACCCAGTTCTTCTATAGCATCACTTCGTGCCAAAATCTAACCAGTTCATCCCCTTACTAAAACTTCCCTCCTTGCCGTCTTCTTTTTTAAGACATAAAAGAATATCAAAAGTGTTGAAAGGGAGAGAGCTTTGCAGCAGAGCTGAGTGTCAAAACTTTTTGGTTCTCTCCCTGATTGTGCTCTGATTTGCTGTGTTACCTTACAAATAAGGTGGTTAGATCTCCCTGTGTCTTATTTCTGCTCTGTAAAATGGAGGTAATTAAAAACACCTGCCTCATGGGAATGCCTTACACTGATACTTAATGGATTAACATTTGTAAAGCCCTTTGAAAGCCTTAGACGTGGGTCTGTATAGAAATTCAAAGCATTGTTATCTATCTTGCAGGATAAACAGGCATTTCTCAAGGCTGATCCTGCTTCATTCACAATATGCAAAAGATGATAAAATGTGGAGATGGATACATCAATATAATTCAGATAAAGAAAGCTGGCTTGCTTGTGCTTCTAATAATATCACCCTGTCTTCAACATCTTCTGCTTATATCTTAGCCTGAGCGTTAAAGTCCCAGTGCATGTAAGGGTAACCTAGGACCTAGTGACACAAAAGCATGTTCTTTGAAATTCTGTGATACGTGTTGGAGAAAAGGCACATTCTGGTCAGAATCCAGAACAAATATGTGTGTTTTCTTTGTGCAGTGGACAGACTAAGAGAAAACAACTTTAGCAGACTTTCTCCCAGTGGCTATGGAATGATGTAAACTTTCTAACTACAAGCGGCGTCCCCTCCTAGCCCCTGGCACTGAGAACAGTTTTAACTCTGGCCATCAAACTTGTCTCTTAGTTCTGACAGTAGGGGCTTGTACACTTTAAAGATAAGGGATAAAAGGTCTAATCCTAGTTTTCTGTTTGTATGTAGATTATGTAGCAGGTTTGTCTGCTGTACTGAGAATTGCAAGGCCTTCACACAATCTCTCAAGTACGTAACTGAGACCTCCTAACAGGTCAAATATGTAAATAGCACAGCCAAGGTCTTCAACACACATCAGATCACACAACTGGAAAAAGAGGTAGATACTGCATTGTCAGACCATGCACCAGTTTATGCATTCCCTGTATTTTGGTGAGGAAAGTGAAAGCCACCCAAATTAAAACCAAGTTATCCTATACATGTGTCTTGTGGCTCTTGGCAACAGCACAATTTTGGAGTACAGCTTTTAAGTATAGGAAGGTTTTTTTATCCCTCTTCTGAATCTTCTGCTGCTTTCTTCCTTCCTCACAAAAATCAGTCCATTCTGTTTGTAATCCTGCCAAACACAGGCAGATGAAGTGAGTCAAGCCCTTTTTTGTTGTTTATAACAAACACGATACTCAGCTAAAATGTTACAAGCAATCACAAAACCACTGATAATTTTAAAACAAGATGGTTGTGGTGAAGAGCCTAAAGGAGATGAAATAGAACAATATCAGGCCAGGAAAATAATAACTATGAGGAAATCTTCAAAGATTTAAATTTTTTTCATCCTTTTAAAAAAAATGTGAAGAGAGATGAGCTTTCTAATAAATAAAAGATTCTCTCTATATATACCAAGGGAAACTGAGAACAGTTGACTTTATTCTTATCAGAGATTTAAATTGAATATAAAGAGTTGCATACTATGAGGCAGACTAATGAAGTGCTAGACGAGGCAGCCTAGAAATGTAGAATCCACTTCATTAGTAGCTTAAAGGAGTAGCTAAACAATCCAAGGATGATTTCCAGCTAGTTGGTCTTGTATGAGAGTTGGAGGTTGGAATATTTTTGGTTTGTTTCCCCACCACCACCATGTGAAATACTAAAAAGAATCCCATGAGTTCTTTTCAAGAACAATAAGCAATACAACCTGATGTAGGAAGTGTGATATTTGATAAAACATATGAATCTCAAGATATGAGCAAAGATGCAAGACATTTCAAAATATACTTCAGTTCTTACTGAAATCACTTCAACCATTTCAATAACATACAAATAAGGGGAGGCTGTCTTTGCAATTGTCTTCAGTTTTACTTTGAAATAAGTGAACACTGCCAATGGTGGGTTTGGGTTGGTTTTTTGAACGATGTGCCATGAAACATTTAGATGTGACTTGACTTCATTGTAGGAGGGAAAAAGAACATGCATTCAAGTGTTTTATTGAATACATTGCTTTTGTTAACATATACAAGCAGATTCAAGAGTACAAGGCAAAAAGCAAATACATATTTTGGGTAAAATAGATCTGATTAGGGAATACTTAATCAATATGTGTATAGTTTGAAGTATTAGGGCAAGCCCATTGGCTTCATTGAGGAAACTTAAATCCTTAACATTCATTAAATGTCTTCCTGAATCAGTGCCTATAATGGGAAATCAAGGGGATGATTCTTTTCCTTTTTGGAAAAAGGGTTCTGTGATTTCTCCTGATTCAGATGTATGTGCCCACTGGAACCTTTGCAAACTCTCTTTTGAACTTTGCACTATGGTCTCTAACTCAGCTTTGCAAATTCCTGTGTATTACTCAGTAAGTGTGCATTCCTACCATTACAACTTGTGTTAAAGCCTACTGACATCACTGGACTTACCCTGAAAAGGAATTTGGGCTAAGAAGTCAGCAAACAGTAGTGCAGCATACCCTGGGACTTTGAGCCGATGAGGAAACAGTCCTTAGTGCTCTGGAGTCCTGTTCTGGCTGCATGCTGGATTTGCACAGGAGTCATTCCATTGACTTGACTGAATTTGCACCAGAATCAAGCTTGTTCCCTCTCTTATTGTGTATCTTGATACATTAATAAGTGTTTATTTTAGGGGGAGAAAGTTGTTGAATTTCAGTCACTTCTAAACTGTGGCATTCAGTGACTAACACAAGATAGATCCTGGTCCCAGAGAGCATTAAGCAGCACGATTTTAACAGCACAGTGTTAAAAATGAATCACTTAATTAACAAAGGCAGGGAGTGATTAGTATAGAGCAGAATAAATAGTACCCAGTTAAAAATATCTTCTCTGCTTCATTCTTTCAATTTATTTTTTACTTTAAATTACATGGATTAGGGACACCAGGCTGATATATTTAATCATACAGTCCTAGCCTGAATATTGTGGTCGCAGATAACAGTGTAAGTTAAATATGTAACAAGGGACTCTACAGACACTCATTTAGAGTTGTGTTAGGTGAGAGTGTGCTTTGGCAAGGGAATTTTAAGTCAGCTGTTGGTAACTCCTAGGAGACTCAAAAGTGAAATATTCTCTGCTGTCTATCTTTCTAAGTGTCAGCCATTTATATGGAGACAAACAATATGGAAAACATCAGGCATATTAACATAGAAATAAGAAAATATTCTGAACTTACAAATTTATGTAAGAAACTATCCTATATCCCATTTCTGACCACCAAAGCTGAGTATTTTCTCCTCCTTCTAATTGTTAAATTACAGATTGCCTTTCTGTATTCAAACTATTGTACTCTGCCTTGCACTTCTTGTTTTCTGTCTAAATCTGGATTACTCCCATCCCGTTCTGTCATGTCAGTTAGTCATTTCTTGTACCATTCTTCTATTAAACCAAAAAGCCTGGCTATTAACAGGCTTTCGCTTTCCCTCATTTGCAGTTTTCATTTCTGTTGCCTCTTTTGCTGATAGTCTCATTATTGACAGCAGCTCACTGAAAATGTTTTCTTTTAAATGCCAGTAAATTCTGTGTACCACCTTCTTGATGGCCCATGTTTCCATTATGAAGAAAACAGGACCATGGCCAAGGCATTTGGTCACATGAGTCTGCTTTTTTTCCCCCTGGGTTTATAGAGACATTCCTCTGCTCTGCACTCTGCCTTGGTTGTCTTCCTCTAAAATGGAGATGATAATTGTGATCTACAGGAGAGGAAGGTTAAAACAGTTTATGGATTGTTTCAGTTGGATGACAGGATTTATAAAAGTACTACATATGGAACAGAAAAATAAAAATCACAACTGAGGTATGGTAGACAACCATAACAGAAATTCCTGGACTCGAACAATAACGTGCTGCAAGACAAAGATGGAAGATGCAGTATAGGGTAACTTGTAAACTTCCCCATGCTGTACAAAGCTGAAGCCATACTGACCAGTTCCCTTTTTTAAAAGTAAAATGCCAACAGTAGATGAATGATAATAGGAACACAAACAACTGCTTCTGATAAGCTTATTATGGACTCCTATGTACCCACACAAGAATTACAGCAAAAGAGAATGTGATTAGAGGCAGCTGCCAAAATTGGAGGGTTGGTGGAAACAAAACTTCGAAGTTATATAGGAAATGAGGTGAAATGAAATGAACTAGCCCAGCTGAGATAATATAATGGTATTGCATTTGCCACAATTACAAATAAAACACTGGCTTATTATTGCACTTCCAGGGTGTACAGATCCCAGGGAATATAACATAACATGATGCACATGTGGGGGCAGAAGGGAAGGTCGTATACAAAAATGTGATGCTGGAAATGGCTTTAATGTAGTCTGTAGAGGGCGGTATGAATGGAAAAAAAAACACAGCAAGGAGGATGCAAAAATTGACTATTGTTTTTCTCTTTAAAACAGAATTCTAATCAGGACTTGGGCATAGAAAATATGTTAGACTTCTAGCAGAGTCATTCAAATGATAGAAGATAAAAGTGTCACTTCATTTATTACTGTCTTTGAAACATTTCTATCTCTCTTTCAATTTTTGTTACCATCTCAATCCACCAGAGCTTGATGCTGTTTTCATTTCCAGTTGATGCAAACCTTCCTGATAAACAGGAAAAACCATCCAAATAATGTGAAGTATCTCATTGAAAACACACAAATATTTGGGCTTTAAAAAACAGGTTCTCTTTCTTTAACTCCTGGTGTTTTGAAAGGAAGGAGAAACTCAATAGTGTATGTTCCAAATGGAGTGGGCGAGTATTTGATGAATGAACAGAACACAAACACAATACAGAGGTATCCCGTGGAGTGTCTTTGATGTAAATGTGATCTCAAAGTGCTTTATGAATTTAAATTGGGCAGAAGGATGGAGAAATTAAAAGCCAGGCAGGCAAGAAAATTAGGAAATATTTTTCAGCAGATGAGAGTGAAAGAGACAAGTTTTCAGCTCTCACACGGTGGTAGAGAAAGGTCTTGCACTGAAGTAGTAGAGAGAAAGTTGAAACTAATAAAAGATATATGGAGGAAACTTCTGAATGAGTTTACAAAATGTGTGTATAAAATTCCCTGGTTTTGCACAGTTCATTGGAAAGCCAGGGTTCTAGTAGAAGGGAAAATATAAAAGGTTTATTTAAGAGAAGTAACTTCATAGCCTCTCAAAAGGTGTGCCAGAAAGACAGAAGAACATTTGCTGCTGCTCCAGAAAGATTTTAGAGGAGGCAGAAAAACTGGCTGTCCATACAAATTAAACAGTTATCACTTTTTATGAATCTTATCATGCAAGCAACTTTCAGTTTTTTCCATATCTGTTTCTTTGGGGTAGTTTTTTGGTTTGGTTTTGTGTGTTTGCACACCCTCCTTCAAGTAGTAACTGCCTTTTGCAGAGTTTTGTTGGTCTTTTGAAGGACTATTGACACACAATTGATTCACCTGTGTCTACCTGCTTAGCAGTGATTCTCTGAAACCTTTCAATGACTCCATTACTGCTGACTTCAAATATTTGTCCCTGTAGGCAAAGTAGGACACGACAGGTATGATGGTGTGTGCTATACCTGGATGCTGCCTATTCTTACTGTATTCCTGCAGCCTAGAAATACAGTCTGTGGGGTTTTGCCGTCAGTTAGTTTACGTTTTTGTAACAGTTCCTTGGTCATCTTGACAGCTGCCTGTGTGGTGCAGCAGACAAGACCTGATACAAAGAAACTCTTGAGTCTGACTTCGGCTTATGCTGCACAGTACTCCCAAATGCTGGATGGAGCAAGGCAAGTTACATCTGTCAGGCCTTGAAGCTCTCATGGTGGGGAAAACAAATCTCTGGCATTCAGTTGTATGGACTGCTCTTGTTTTATTTAAGGGATCTAGTTTCCAATTAGTGTTTGGTTTATCATCTACAGCAACAGCGTATCCCGTGTTAGGTATCTGCATGTTAGCTCTGAAGGCTTCCTAATATTTACAGATATCCCAGCCATTTGCACTGCAGCAGGGAAATGGGTATTGCCTACTCTGATGCTGAAACAGCTCAATGCATTTGGCCAGGTCCATTAAAAATGAGTTTAAATTAATCTAATATGATACTAAGAGCAGCAAGGAAGGTCACTAACAGGGTATGTTGCCAGCAGAGTTCCCTGACCTTTTTTCTTTTCTTTAAAGAAAAAAAAGAACATAATAACCATCCTAGTCCATTTGTTCTTGAGCACCTTAAACTGACTCGCTCTGTATTGACAGCTGTACATGTACAATTAACTCTTTCAAAACAGCTGGCAAAGGCCTGTGCAAAGCACTGCATTATGGAAGACCAGGCATAACCAATGAATGATCCACCCATCTGACCAACACCTGGCTGTACGATGATAGTGGAAAAACAGTTCTGCTGAAAACCACAGCATCATCCTCTGATGAATAACTGGCTACACGGTGACAAAGGCTCCAAAAAGGGCTAAATACGTGCTCTGTTTGACACTTCATCAGCCTGCCACCTCAAAGATAGATGCTTGTGTAAGTGGGCCTGGCAGGATGCTAGCATGCTGCTGAAGTGCATGTTCTGGCTGTGGTTGAGGCCATCCTTGCACTGCTGCCACAGAAGAGAGGCAGGGCAGCCTGTCACAGCCCACAGATGTGTACCCCATCCTACTGCCACATGTGACGGGTTACATTCTCAGGTTTGTAGGCACAACGTCTACAGGTGCTGAGTAAAAACCACTAGATTTGGCCTTCACCGAGTAAGGCATCAAGGTACCTGATTGTCACACATTAGCTTGCAAGTGTGATTAGGAGAAGCACTAATGGAAACCTTCCTCATTCCTAATGCTAGCCTGTCTGCCTTGGGTTCCCTGTGACAATAATGGAGTTTCTAATGGCATTAGTCATTTCCTTACTTTCAGGGAGTTTTGACTGGTGAAGGCATAAAAATAAACCAGACACAGTACAGATAAGCAGTAGGTAACAATTTTCCATACAGTCTCTCTGTATGCATTTTCACTGCAAATGTCACTATAAGAAAGAACTATATAATCAAGTCACAAATAAGTAAAGAGCACAGAATAAACACAACAGCCCTCTTGCTGCAAGACATACAACTTGTACTTATTGAAGTGTAAAGCGTGTACCGAACACTAAGGAATGGATCACCTGCAGTAAGATAAATTGTTTTTCGTCTGATGATAGGGTTCCACATGGTGCGATTACTCAAGAGGAGGAAGGGAAGGCAGAATTAGAAAGAGGAGGAAAGAACACTGGTCTTCATCACAAGAGGATAATGAAATGCATAAACTAGTGGAAAGGTACCCTGGCCAAGAAATTGAGCTCTGAGACACTTCTATTGCAGGGGGAAGTCCCAGATTTTAATCCACTCAGTGATTTCAAGGTGAGACACTAAGGGTCTTTCTTGTGGCCCAAAACAGAGGCATAATTTTTAGGTAGCACTTGAAGACAGATGGTCTCAATAGCTCATTGAACATTTTGGCACCTAAATTTCAGACAAGTCTCAATTCAGATCGAGTCCCATTCCTAGTCTGTTCATGCACAACTTCCAAAGGGACTGTGACCACATGAGCTGCAGTAAGCTCCAGAGCAACAGAGAAAATGAACCTGACTTCTAGAGATATGCATGTGTTATATGGAAAGAGAGTCAAGAAAACCACATTCCCTAGTTCAACTGAACTCTGCCATGTAATAATTGTGTTGCTTCTCTTCAGATCTTGCTGTTGGGTTCAGGCTGGTGAGCCACACAGTTTGAATGCTCTGTCAAATGTATTCATGTAGTGATGATGTGTTTGTACTCAGCATCATTTATACTGTGCTACGTAGTAATGTAGAAGTTAGAAGCTGACCTCAAAATCTAAATTGTTAGGAAGCACAGAAAAGATTCAACTGAAATAGTTCTGTGAACCTCAGGAGCAGTATGAAAGTACACCATCTGGAAAATAAACCTTATAAATGTACTTAGCTTGCTGTTTGCCCCAGTTACATAAGATTTCTGTGGGAGTTTCCTAACAAAATACTTGCTATTTTTGAGGAGTTTAAGGGAGTCAAGGAAAAGTAACTGAAAGAACTGGGTAACTATTAAGGGTAAGAAATAAAAATTGAATATAGTATTCCGGAAGGAATCACAAGAGCATGTACTTCCATGTGCACTAGTTAAAGACCCCAAGGGTTAAAGCAGATTATCAGTGTCTGTAATTTCTCCTAGGATTTCATATTGTTCAACTCCAGCTCAAGCAAGACAATCTGCCATGTGGTTTTGGCAGATCGTATTTCATGTATGCATGAATTAGATGAAAAGCTCATACAGAGTTTCAGTATTTGTCAGGAAACACATCTCTTCCTCTGTCACTTAAGTTCCCCGTTAATGCCTCAATTCTGCTGCTCCATGAAGGAGTCTTGTAATTTCTGTTTGATTTGGGGGGTGTCATGGGACAGGAAATAATTCTGAAGCGACTACTACTCCTGCAGTACTAGAGACAGCAAAACAGATTCTCTGAAGCAGTTTCTGACTCCTAGATCACTGCCTGCTTTCGTACAGTACCGTATGCAGAGTGAAAGTCCTCTTATAAAGCATTACTAATTTGGTTGAGATTGCATAAGCCTATGGCACCACCTAGCTGCAAACGCTCGTGCCTTTATTTTTTCACTTCAAAAACCACCTTTTTAATTCAGCTAGAACTGAATTAAGAAGGGGGCTAAGTATTTACTACAAATTTACTTATCATCTGATCTGTGGTTCCCCAGACCTGTTCCAAGTCTTCTTCATGTGCTGGCTTATCTCACTGATCTGTTATATGATGGTGCATTAGTGCTTAGTTGTATGCACTGACTTGGTGGAAAGAACTCAGCTGCCTAGGGCTCACATCTAAGTACAAGGCTGCTCATCTGAGTCAAGGTCCTAATCCATATTTCTTCCTTCTGAACCAGAACACATGCTGAAGTTATTCGTCTGTTAAACCACAGAATTTTGTTACCACTCCAAACAGAAAAGAAACCCATTAGAAATCTAAAAACAACCACAAAAAAAATACTTATTTTACAGTAGGAATTACAGCTTCATTTGAAAAGAAAAAAAAATTGCCAAATAAGTGTACCAAACTGTGCTGTTTGGTGGAAACTAGAAGTATTTGTTTCTTTGGATCAAATTTGGCAGTTTCAACTTCCCAGAAAGGGGTAAGAAATATCAAGCTTCCCAAATGGTCTCTTTTTTTCTGCAGCTTCTCGAAAACATGACAGATATATTTTTGTTTAAAAATGAACACCCATATTTTTCAAGTTTATATGAAAAGATAAACACAGAAATGAAAGAGTTCCCTTAAGAGGGGGGTCAAAAGAAACATTCTTACTCTATACAAAATGGAATTCTGTCTATTTTCATTTCTATGTTAATCTAAACCAATGTACCTTTCTTTTCTGGGACATTTCTTACAGCCATTGAACAAAATCAAATACCCTGTTATTTAGCCAGCTCCACAGAGCAGGCTGGAGACACATCAAGATGTATTGATATCTTCATTGCTCTTGCTGTGTTTCTGAGAAACCTTGGCATTAAAGAAGTAGAATTTGACATTTACAAAATGGGTCTTTTATGAACTTGGTGGCCTTGGATACACTTATAGTCAGAAAAGATGCTTGAGTTGTAATGGAAAGGTCTTCATGACTGAGTGATTGTTATACCATTAACAGTTATATTTGGTGAAAAAAGAGAAAGCTGATGTTTTTCTTTGTCAATGTTCATCTCGGGCAGAGTTCAGAAAAAAGCCTTTGAGTAAGATGCAGTACATGCTTTAGAGTACAGAGAATAGTTTGGGGGTTTTCTTTTTCTTAGAGGTGGCATTTTAGACCTGTCAACTTCCTTGCCTCTTTGCAATACGGATGCAAGATTCACTGATGCCATTGCACTAAATTACTTAGAGAGACTTATAAACTGTACAGACATTTTTTTCTGTATTGTTATCAAAGGTCCTGCAGAAAAGTTGAAATGACAACTTTAGCACAGTTGGACCTGTGCTTTCTCAGTGTACAGCTAGCTCCTTCACACGTGTCCTCTGGTTGGTGCTTCAGAAGATTTATTTTAGAAGCTAAAGGAAGAAAAAGCAGGCAAAAAAGAGATCACAGTACCAGCACCTTAAATCTCATGCTCCAGGCCTCAAAATGTGCTGCCACAGACACAAGGAAAGATGCAAACTTTCTCCCCAAGCAAGTTTTCTATTAGTGATTAACGAGTTATAAGATTTTTATTAAGCACACTGAAAGGCTGGTTTTGCAGCATGGCAAGGTGAGCTGTTTGAACCATAGAGGTAATAATATTCTGCATTTCATCATTTCCACTGACTTGGAAACTTAGATGTTGTTTTCCAAGTTCCCTTAACTGCACTATACACAAAGGCTTTTTCCAAAGTTTAGTGAAGTTATTGCATCCTTCTCAATGAAAGGCTGCATCCTGACAGCTCTTGTCCCCCAAGCTCTGCTGTTGAAGTTTCCCAGAAATGAAGAGAAAACATTCAATTAAGTTGTGAAATCTTCCTGATCTTCAGGAATGTTTTGGACGAATTTCAGAGCAAAGGCTCAGGACCTAATTCACTGTTCTTAATGGCTCACAATTCCAGACTAAACAAGTGAGGGTAACTGCTAATAAGCAAACAAGCTATTGCAAAACCTTTGTGATTATAGAGAAATAGGAAATTATGCCCTGGGTTGTTATTTATCATTCATAGCTTTTTTGCTCTACCCTCCTTTTTGATACATATCAAAGAATCTGCAGATAGTGCTTTTGCTGCCCTTTACTACCCATTACTCAGTACAGCTGAGCAGGGCACAGACACTTAGAAAGCACCAGGAAATTTTCATGTTAGTATTGTACTCATTCATTCCGAAATGAGTCTCCTGGGTGTGCCAGCAGGGTTTTTTGTGGACAACATGGTGAGATCAATTGGAGAACAGATCTATGTTAAAACCAACCTTGCATAAATGTAAGAAAAGTCCTTGAAATCCTGGGTTTAATGGACCTCAGTGATATTTCTCACGTCTGAGTAAAATTTTGGATGCATGAACAAAGAACTACAGCCAAGAAAATATGAAAGGGGAAAGCATCTCAAGGGGAATTTAAACACTTAAACATGTAGTGAAGGTGCCTGAAAAGGTATTTAGGTGTTTCTGGCATTCAGACCTCCCTTTCCACATACACTCCTCCCCACTATCTGGAACATACGTGGCTGCTTCTGCTGTATGGCTGGAGGTTGCTGCATGATTCTGATGTGTTTTGTCATCTCACACTAGTGAAAAAGAATTCATGAAATAGTAATTTTACTTCCAGGGTCTGATTCAGTAAGCCTAATACAACAATGCCTATCTTTTCCCAAATGAAACTGGAGGACAGGGAAAATCTGGTAAATGTACACAGCTCACATCCAACCCCATCCAGTGGACAGGTCTTCATATAATTCTACATAAAATAAAACCTTGTTATGTGTGAGTTTCGTGCATTGGGCATCTGTTTGGGACTCAGGTGTCATTGCTTATTGAGCATAATAATTATAATTATTAAATGTTCATTAGAGTGGCAAATGGCAGTCATGTTCCCCTTCTCACAGAAGGGGATGACTTAGCTGTAAGACTGAAGGGTCTTTTTTTGCCCCGGCTCAAAAGCTAATTCTTCCATGCAAAGCACAGCGTCTTCAACAGAGATGGACTGATAGTGCTCCACTCAGGAGTATTCTGACTAGAGCATGGCCAGAGAGGTGGACTCCTGCCTCCTCAGGCAGGAGAAGCAGTGAGCCAGAGCACCCTGAAAAACAGTACATTGTTGAAGAAAAGTGTAAGGGGAAATGTGTCATGTCCCTCCCTCCTTTTACTTGCAATCTATGTTGTCAGAAAGTACTTGGCATTTCATTCCTTCCACATTGCTTTACCAGTATCTCCATTAATTCAAAAAAAACCAAAAAAAACCCACAACAAAAAAAACAAAAACCCAATGTACAATAAACCCCTCCAAAATCACAAAAGAG
This sequence comes from Sagittarius serpentarius, assembly GCA_034782735.1. Taxonomy (NCBI): domain Eukaryota; kingdom Metazoa; phylum Chordata; class Aves; order Accipitriformes; family Sagittariidae; genus Sagittarius; species Sagittarius serpentarius. The sequence continues at coordinate 1,703,166 of JAVKLA010000054.1, read as the reverse complement.
ATACTTGGCCATGAGAGTCCAGAAAAGGTTCTGTAATTTTGAATCTTGGTTAGGGGCAGACACTGCCCAGAAATTCAGAGTAAACTCCCCAAGAAAAAGAGTAACAGGACTTAAATATTAGTTTGGTTTAGACACTTCTTGATCCAATGAACAAGATTTTTTTTTTTTTTCTCTACAAGTCTCTAAACAAATAACAATTGCTGCTGTTTCGACTTGGTTTTGGTATGACAGACAATATTACAAAAGAATCCAAAACCTGCATATACTGATCATTAGTGGATTAATTTAAAATCAAAGTCCTAGTTATTTAGTTCAATAGGACAAACTTTGAGAAATAAAAGAAATTTGCTGCAGCACAGTCATATAAAATACTGAAAAGGAATAAAATTTTTTCCTCCTCTTTTTAGAGGAGGAAAGGATTTACTTAGAGACTTAAGATAGCTATTATTCCCTTTTGTAACTATTCCTGCAGTACCTCACATGATACAGTTGCTTCTGATGAGTTTGGATAGCCCTTATCCATACACGGTTGCATCCGGGCTGATAAATCCTATCTCCTATTACATCTCAATCAAGGGGAAAAATCTGTAAGGATGAGTTTCGAAGATAAGAATCACTTTGACAAGAATATTGGGAATGAGAACGGGGTGAGGAGGAAAGCCTTGACCAGAAAATAAAGTTATGGTTTGGAGATCCAGAAGTGGAAGTACAAAACTAGTTGGAAAACATCAATGTGTGTTACAGCTTGCAGTGTTTACAAAAATAAATGGTAAAATGTTGCTTATTCTAGAAATAAAAATTAATATATGAAAGAAATGGTGTTGCTATTTGTGGAGATGATATGGACTAAAAGTAACTGATAAAGTAACAGTAAATAATACCTTGATCTCTGTTCTGCATATAAATTCCTACTGACAGTGCAGTAAGGGCAAAACTATTAATATGAATGAGTGTATAGATATGGAAAGTACACCTTCAAAAGGGAAATAATTTACCCAAAGCTGGTGGCAAGGTTATTAAAAAAGCTATCCCTTCCAGTCTTAAATGGTTCCATGAGATTTGAGGATAGGATATTATATTTTCTATTTAAGAAAGGAGTAGTGGTGTGATTCAGAAAACAACTGGTCTATTAGTTTGACCTCAGCTGGTTAAGCGCTATCTAAAAATGACAAAGACCCTTTTGCTGAAAGAGAAGGCTAGTGGAGCTCTTCAGGATCTGTCTTTGGACCTCTCTTGTCAGATATTTTCACTAATGATATTGGTTTGCAGATCTGGTGCTCTGATGAAATTTGTTGCATACACTTTGCAGTGATTAGCAAATCAGAGGAGGTATTGAATATCACACAGGAAAAACTGGATTACCATGGGGCCCTGAGTAATAGAAATGAGATGAAATTAATTACACAAAACAGAAGGTCATGCATTTACATCATTCATTATTGCTCGTTCCTTAGTAATTACAGAAGATCCTATGTTTACTAGTTAGTCATAGCTTGTCTATTACCGCCAACATGATATGGTCTTCAAAAAGACAAATACATTTTGGGATCATATTAGGAAAGAGATTTCCAGTAGCTGATGTATTAAGAATGGATTATTTTTAATATATAAGGCAGAGTTCGGACTTAAGCTGCTGGAAGGGTGTATCTTAGAATTTAGCTCTAGCCAGTCACCCAGGTGAAGAAAAGGATTTTCTTCTTTCTTAATATTGGAAAGGTGCAAGAAGAATGTTGGGTCATGTAGAAAGATGATAAACATATGTGCCGTGTCTAATGCCACTGGGAGTTTATAGCACTGTTGTGTAGCTGAGGGCCCCCAGGAATGACTTTGCCAAAAAGCAGCAACACTTATCTGGCTTACAGCACCTAAAGAATAGTAAGAACAGATTTAATTGCCCAAAACCAAAATGAATTACTGCAGAACAAGTGCAGAAAAGTTTTCCATTTCCCTGCTTATCCTAACAACACACCTAATAAGAGAAATCTCAAAGAGGTGTTATTCATCTACTCTGAGAAGGGGTGCACATAAATGGAAAGATGAGAAAAGAGGTATATAAGACAGAGACCAACTTGTGCATAAACTACTGACAATTTTTTTAGGTCAAAACTTAAAAGAAGGTCTACAGCCATCAGAGCTCCTTGGCTTTAAACTGGCTTCTCAGCAACAGTAAAGGGGCAAGTTTGTGACGTGGCCATCTGCAACAGCAATGGAGTCATCTTGATGATCCTCCAAGTCCCTTCCTATCCTACTAAATTTCTTAGGGAAAATTTCCAGCCAGCTATCCCCCTCCCTGCTTCGTTTTTCCCCTCTGACAAGTACCCCTGTGATTGTTGGAGGTCATAGCAATCTGAAAAGGAGACAAAGAGGTGCTAGCAGGCAGTGAAACATAATTATAAAACTCTAGTAATCACAGTAAGTTGGAGTCACTTGGGAAGATAAGCAGAGAGAGTCTGAAATGCTGGTGGCTTTTGTTTTGTTCTTACCTCTGTTGCAATATATCTGTTCTTAGAATTAACGTGTGCACATTCTCATTCTCCAGACTGCATATGAATTGAATAAAGTCTTTGTAAGCTTCCTCAAGACTGAGTTAATATCCTAATCATAAATAAAGTAGGACTAGGGCCATATCCTTCCTATTAATCCAAGGACAAACTTTCTTCTTCATTTGAGCTGGAGCAAAATTGGATCAAAGGGCTCAGTACTTTGTAGCCTTGTTCACTCATGCAAGATGATTGCAAATTATTGTGCAAGGCAGAAATCAATGATGAAACAACTGCTTGGATTATATTTTCTATTTAAAGAAGGACTTTCTGTTCCCCCTTAAACATCAATTGTATTAACAGATAGGGTGAGTCATTAAACAGTACAGTTTGTCTGATACAGCAGATGAACTCACTGCTGAATTGCCTTTTTCCAAGGGGAGCATGTTCCACTAATTTTTTTTCTGAAATCTAACTTTTTATGGGAAATTTCTGAGAAAAAGCTTAGTGTTATTTTGTTATATTTTGCATATTTTTGCAAACATGCAAAAAAAAAGAAAGAAGAGGAAATATATGGCAGGAAAAATCTGCAAACTCTCACAACATTTAAAGTGTCAATATGGAAATGAACAGACCAAATACTCTCTCAAGGCACTCAAGTTTGCAGACTGAAGATGACAGACTAGAACGAGCCAGAGATCAGAATGTTTCATTCAATCCTACAGCTCTGTTTTATCCTCATAAAGTGAAATGGGCTTAATCTGGTTTTGATTTTCCTTGCATATTAATCACCTTAAAGGGAGTGCTTTATTATGGCTATGTTCTAGTTTACAATTTTCCACGCCAGTCAAATGTTTTGACAGCATAAACAAACTACACAGAAGTTCCCAGAACATTTCTTTGTCATGACTCAGTATTAGTTCGTGATTTACATAAAGTGGAGCCACTCCAGTTGGGTGGAAATACAGGGATTATAGCCAGGTCCTGCAGGTTTGGGGATCATTCCTTTTTTTCATTTATGTCACTTCCCCACCTTCTTTGCCTTTCTCCCATCACACATCTTGCCAAGTCAGAAGTATGTTCTTCAGGATGGGTACTGTCTCCTCTGATACGGGTGTAGAGCCCAGGTCTCTATGGGCATAGAGTGTTTTAGCATGACGACTTTAGTATGACTTTCCCTGTGACAGGATTTTAGTAGGACTTGTGCTCTTGCTTGTATCCTTCTGCTCATGTGGGAGTTCTGTGTGCTGCTACCACCAACCAAGGAGGTCAGTCTCTTTCTGTTTTCCCAGAATATGTCCAAATACCTACTTGATGGCAAATACAAACCCACAGTCTAAGGACCTGCAGGTTGATGTGCCATGGCAGGTCTAGACTGCAAGGTGATTAGATCATTTTCCTAATGCAGGAGATGAAGGGTTCAGACATCTGCATTCTGTTCCCTACCCCAGACTCACGCACATCTAGCTGTTGAAGCAGTGAAGCGTTAGGATACACATTGGCTCTGTGACAATCCTGTGGCAGTTTCTCTTCAACATTACTTCATCACCCCTAGGAGCTAAATAAATGAAACACTGGCACAGTTAACAAGTGGGCAGATGGTGCAGCTGCACTGCGGGCCGGGGGCTGGAGGATCCCATCTACCAGATTTCAATGATGAGAGAAGGCAGAAGCAAGCACAGGCAGTAAAATTAAAGAAGTATTCCTATTTCACTTCCTAATGAGAACTATTTGGTCTGTGCTACAGCCATCTTCGCACTCCTTCCAAAACTACATCAGCAGCACACAAGCAGCACAGTGCAAAGATTCCTGGGTTAGCAATCAAGTGGTAGCTTCAGAAGAAGAACAATTTAATCAGTGTTTTGCTGCATGCACAGAAATTATCTTTGTTAGGATGCAGGTGCTATGTGTTTCTCTTGATCTGAGCTGGTAGCCCTGCAGATCCAAGAAGTGTTCTGTCTGACTGTATCTGCTCCATTAGCTTCAGCTTAGCAAGGTCCTGGCCCTGATGTGTTGTGCAGTATAAATAGTTGTCCAGGTTGAAAAGAGTAGAGTTACTCCCTGGAAACCTTGCTGACACCACAAGCTGCTTTTTAAACCTTATCCTTCTTAAGATGTGTAAACTGAAATAGGAGTTTCTCTGGACTGCCAAGAAATGAGGCATAGAGTTGCTTTTATATTTGTCCCAAAGTCACCTCTTCTTCAAAACTCGGGACTGGAGAAGCAATCTGAACTATGTAGGTTTCCTGTTGTCCATAACTTTGCCAAAGACCAAAGAAAAAGTCTATAAAGAAGCTCATACAAGTGAGTGAAGGTAAAATAAATTAGGTTACTATAATGAAATGTGAGGATTTGATCAGACTGATTAAATCAGTGTTCCTTGGAAAACTGAAGGAAGAAGGGAACCAGGAAGTTATTTTGTTTTCTTACCAGTCCTTGTTACTACATAGAGTTATTAACTGTCGTTGGGACTGGTGTATATATTCTAGCCAAAGAAAGGTACAGGGAGAGTCAAACAATTTCCGGACTGGAATGAATGTTGCAACCGCAGCCTTCTGAAATGACAGGTAATGAGGTTATAAACAATCCCTTTTGCCAGAGACAGAGTTGCACACAAGGGAAAAACCCAGGTAGAAGAGACATCACTTTTTCAGGTGACAGTAGCGGGACATCTCAGGATTGCAATCAGAGGTCCTAACCAGTGAAATACATGAAGATCTGATCTTTCAGAAAGGAAATCCCTCCAGGGTGGGTGTTATTTTTTTCTGTAACTGTGAGTATCTGTTTCTGCTCACTAATAGATTCTTATGTGGAAACATGTTTCTCTCATTCCCCCATCTCAGATGCAAAGCAAGCAGATGGGAGGGAAGGAATTTAAAGGAGAAGGGATTAGAAATAAGGAGGCTAGAAAAGGAGATAGTAAGACAGGCGGGCAGAAGTTCAGAGAGGAATCTAAAAGAATGGAAAAGATAAGAAGGCAAATAAACATTGAGAAAGACACCTATGTAAAGGAATGAAGTAAGAGTGCACAGAGATGGATGCCAAAACTAGGGCTATTTTTTTTGTCCCTAAGTACTTGATTTTGCAACTTTAACATAGGGATTGGCTGTGGAGGGGAATACCCTGTAATTCTGTTATTAAACTTTGGCAGGGCGGGGGGGCAAATACCGTTATCCTATGGGGTGTTGATTCCCACCAGTGGACATGTGACATTACACAGCAGTAATTTAATCTATTTCCCTCTCTACCTTGGGACTGATGGTTTTTATTTCACCTATTCCCTTCCTGTCTTAAATAGTCTCACTGTTTTTCAGAAGGTACTATGTTGCACTGCAAAGACAGCTGCAGTTATGTGGAGAAAACAACCTCTTGTTAAAGTAGACTGGAAGTTTAATGGAACAATTATACTGTTTAATTGAAAACGTGCAAAATCATTCTAGAAACTTAAGGTCACACAGATTTTAAGAGTGTTTGGCTCCAGGCTTCTTAATTGTTGGTGTAATTTTCAGCTATATATGCAATTTAAGGTAAAATTCTTTGCTATGTCCTTGTTTCATCCTTCTGTTTCTCTCCATTTTCTGCCATTCTGTGTTTATCCAAAGTGGTCAGCCTTCCTCACAGGTATCACATGAGTGCTATGTGTGGAGGTGAGGGACTTCCACAACAGCAAGACGCAGATTGACAAGCCAGTACTGCCAAATGTTGTTGGATGCCTTTTGGAACAGGAAGATTTCATCAACATAAAGTTATTTTCTTCTGTCAGAGGAAGAAACAAACTTGTAAACAGCAGCAACACAAAAAACTCTTGAATCTAATTGCCAAGCTTAAAAAAAAAAAAAAAAAGAAAAAAATGAAAAAAGAAAAAAAGTAAAGGCATTCCACTGGCTAAGATGGAAAGATTTTCCAGCAAACTAGAGTCCATTCAAGTCAGTATCAAATCAGACTTTTCCACTTTTGTGTTTTGTTTTATAATAAATTGTCTTTACACCCACAGCATTTGAAGTTGAAATAACTGGGTCAGGAGACCAGATTTGCAAGGCTGGGATCCTAATGAATACATCACTATCCACGAGGAAATACAAGGCCAATAGAGTGTCCTATATGCCTTTTTCCCATGAACTAAATAACCCATTCTCATTTCCCCACAACAGAGTATTTCAGAGGCCCAGTGGTTAGCCAGTCACAAGGTCTGAGCAATTACCACTGTAGTGTGCAAAAAACTTTAGAGGAGCAGCTACCACAGAAAATAAAGCCTATGACCTCTCAAATGTAGTGGGCATAGTTGTCATAACCTTTGAAACCTCCAGCCTGATGGCTTCTCTGTGGTTAGATTGAGTGCCGTTGTTCAGACAGCTGCCTCTCAAGGGCTTGATTTTCTGTTACCTTACAGGCTATTTGTAATCATTGATGTGAAGGTGAGGGGCAGGAACCAGGAGAGCAGAATTCTCTTCTCTGAAAGTAGCATCTCAGGTCCACTTTTCCATCACCTAGGTGACTAAACAATGCACAACAAAGTAATGATCCTCTGTCCAAAAACTCAAATAAAGTTCTTCCAAGGCATTGTCACACTTTCACCTTTTTTTGGAAACGCAGCTTAGAAATTGGCAATATTGAAAACATCGGGAAGAGGAGATGAGAGAACAGAGTGAATCTGCAAACAACTCTTTTCTGTCTTTCTTTTACAAGATGATAGCCAAAGATGTGAAAGAGGGAAATATTCAGTGAGCTTTGGTTTGCTTGATCACAATTCTTTATTGTGATTTGCAAGAACTGAAGAGAACTGAAGTGCCTAGGGGATCTGAAATGACAGAGGGAGAATGCTGTGGGATGCTAAATCTGGAAGTGACTTAACAGTATCTGAAAAAAACAGTCTTTGATATAAGCATCTACAAAACAAAAATGCCAACAGCCCACAAAGATGCCCTGATGGTTTTATTATTTTATTTTGTTTTGTTACATTTTCTGCCTTGTGATTTTTTAACTTGATAAAGCTCTTTGGATACAAATTAACTTTCTCAGAGTGCTGTTTGTTACAGTTTCACTTACTTTGATGGGATGCTTAACAGACTGGAAGTTGGCTTGTTTCAGAGAAATAAGCCATGAAATAAGCAGAAAATAAATCCTATCCTAGGTAGACTAAGAACCCGGCTATAAACACTACCACCTAGCTTTGAAAGGGACAAGTCAGGTACGCCTTAGAGTCTTGACAGAACTTAATCAATTTCCAAGCCTCATCAAACTCTTCCAGCACAAAAAAAGTCTTCAAGATCTGTGATCTTACTGTTTTGTTGGGATGTGGAGAAGGTTTTTTGTTGTTATTGGTGAAATTTCTTGCTTCAGAGCAATTTAAATGGGAAATACTCATCATATTTCATAAGACCATATGTCCAGCTGTTTAACTAAATTAATTGCTGTTCCAAATACAGGGACTAACTTCAAGAGAGCAAGACAGCACCTGTATTGGAAAAGTGGCTTTTTGGCTTTGGGGGGTTTGTTTGGTTGGTTGGTTTTTTAATGCTTAAAGACAAAGCCTGTATAAGGCCATTCAGAGTTTATTTCTCTTCTCCCCATTTGAAGACCGATACATTTCTCTTGACCAGGGAAGGCATAATTACTTCTCTTAGAGTAGATTAAGACCAAGAACGGGATTTGCAGTTTGAGGAAAAAGGGAGATCAAGATTTGTTTTGTCCAAAATACAGCTGAATTCTCAGGTCCGAGAATCATCACACTGACCCAGTGCCTTATGCCTGGCATGTCAGTGATGCTGATACCTAAGGTACCATCACATACCACCGATACAGTTAACTTCACTCTGTAACATTAAGCAGGATTTCTTTAACATGGAAAGAAGGAATTAAAGTAACTCATGGAAGGAGAAGGGAGGGCATCAGGAGTCCAGGTCATCTATAGGAAAGGAAAAAGAAGTCTCCTGGTGTTTTCTAACACTCAGGTACCTCCTTTTACCATGTCCTTGAATTCAGTCAAATATGAAAAAACGTAGGCATGTTAACAGACTAACCCCAAACATACAACTGGAGCTACCTGGGGCAGAATAAGCCCACAGAGTTACACTAAGAAAATGTGTAACTTTGTCTAAATTTTCCTTTGGTTACGTCTGTGTCAACCTTATTAGATGGGGATGTTCTGTGTCACTATATTCATTCTTCTCACAGTTCTCAGGAATTAAACACGATAAGCACCCAGTTAGACCAGCAAAGTTGTTGTGGTCAGCCCATAAACAGCCTGTTTACCAGGAACGTTGCATAAAGGGTGGAACTGTGCAATCCTGCTGCAGATAAACAAAAGCTCAGCAGCTATCCTGCACAGGCCTTCTAGATAAAAAACAGGAGGGCACAAAGTGCTACTGTTCCTCAATTGTGTAATGCTGAAGGAGTGATGATGATATTTCATGTAAAGGAAGGAAGCCAAGAGAGAAGTGTATGGTCATACATAAATGATAAGGTCAAGCTCACAGCAAAACTCTTTATTTTGCTTGCTTGCTTGTTTCCTTCCTTTTTTCCTTCTTTTTTCCTTCCCTCCTTTTCTCCCTTCCTCCCCTTTCTTTCCTTCTTTTCCTCCTTATGTTTTTTCCCCTTTTCTACTTATATCAACCTCTGGTTTTTATGTATTTCTTAATTCCCTTTCTGTAATATGGAAGAATAAATGTAGACTTAGGTTTGATGTGTAGGATCAGTCAGATTCCTTGGTATTCTACAGCCCTTTACTCTAGATACTGCTAGATACTGCTCAAACAAAGAATGCCAATAATTTCATCACTATGAGTTTCATAACATTAAATGAACATTTTTTCTTTTCTCATTGTTGTGAGCAGAAAAAACTGGATGACATCAAATAAAATACAGTAAAGGAGGAGGGAGGAGAGGGTTTGTCCAGCACACAGAAGGTAAGGAGGGATAGGAGAAGACAGCATTGACACCTGTTTTCTAACCAGCCTGGCTGGTTCCTTGCCAATGATTTTCAGACCAATTTGATTAGAATGGCTGGTCTTCTGATTTCTTCTGCATCTGTTGTTTTTGTGGCAGCCTTGGAATGGGTATTTACAAAATCCCTCTTTGTAACTCTGTGTGTTTTTTGACACATGCTTTTTAATTCCATGGGAGCAGTATGTCCTAGAGAACTGTGGATGTTATTTTGTGCCAGCTACCAGGAAGAAATACCAGGAAGGCTCTCTTGCCACTTTCTAATGAGGAAAGTAAACTATAACAGAAGCCTCTGCTGTATCAGTGCCCTAGGAGTTCTCAAGTGTAGATAAGAGTAATTATGCAGTGGTGTGCTTTGAACTGAAAAACGCTACGACGTTCATGAGCACCTGTGAGATGTCTTAAGCTAGTCATTCGTACCTCACATATGCCCTGAATCTCTATCCTCGTGGTAGTTTCTTTAACGGAGTACCTATGGTGCTCGTTAATAACAAATGCAGAGAGGGATGATGTTCTGCTCTTGCAGGAAAGAGACAAAACAATCAGCATGTCTTTGCAAAGTCTAACAGTTATTTTGTGCTCACTTGCAGGAAGCTGGACATGCAGGCTTTCCCTTGGCTTGCACTAGACTAAGCACTCCCGCAGTCTTTCTTAACTGCAGTCCCAACACAAGCCCTGGCTGTGTTTCGTCCCCACATGAGGACAGGATCAGATCTTCCACTTTGCCCTGATTTTTGTTCAGGCATGTAGCCCGAAGTTTCAGAAAGATGTTGAGAAACTCTTAACGGATGCCTAGTTTGGACAATGAGGCAATCATGACTCAGTGTGGCAGATCCACCCAGCTCACACGTTGTGCTCTATCCTGAGATTTTTAAATTATTATTTCATTATTAACATATCTTTAAAATTTTGTTGAGTGCTTATTTGAAGCACGAATAGGACTGGAAGTAGTCCAGCGCTTTGCATTTTCATACTGTTCTGGGATAGGCTCACAGAGGATGCTGGTATATGGACTGGACTCTGCCCTTCAGTTGCTCATGTGGGTGTAATGCTCCTTGGCAGGCACACAGACTTTTACAAACGGCACAGTGCAGTCTCTTGAGGAAAGCTAGTTAACCTCTGTGCATGCAAGAGTGCTGAATGAGACCTGTAAGGCGTTAAGCATGAATTCAGCAAGATCTTGAAACAAATGAACAGCTAAATAAGACATGGCTATTCTAGGCTCCCTGTAAGTCAGAAAGGAAGGCAGCAGCAGGAAGAGCAAGAAATTTCTTTCTGTGGAATTTGGACTACAGAATTACTCTGTGCCAAACACAAGTGAATGTCTGCATAATGTCTAGAAGACAATTGAAAAACCAGTGGCAAGAGTTTCTGTGGATCCTGACATTGCCTTGAGTAACTGTCTTGAGCTTCACTAGAGTGACAGTGGCCTCTGCAATTAGATGTAGATAGGTATTATTTTGCCACGGTAGAATATTACACACAACTTTGGTTACAATGCAAGGGTGTGACGCTGCGCAGCATCTTTGCCTAAATATACAAATCTGAAACCTTTAATTCTTTACTGAGTACTAGTTCTTCAGATAGCTGCTGAGAAAAGCAAAGAAATCCTCCAGCTGCTGTCTCAGATGTGCAAAAAACCTTACTCTTCATGACATGACTGTATCCCAGTAAACTCAAAATGGAATCATCTCTTATGCAGATGCTCTTATTCCATTACATTTATTTTATGATTTTGTTTAATTCTGGGCAAGTGTTTCTGTCAACCAGCAGTAGCTACTTCTGAGAGTAAGAGGTTGCCTTTGGAAGTGTAAAAGCTGTTTTTATGCTGGTTTAACAAGATACGATTATTTTGTACAATCTGATAAAACTGGAATAATACAAGGCTTCAAGTATGCAAAGATACTTCATTTCTTAACTTTCCTGATATGCTCAGCCCCACCATATTCAATTGGATTACAAATGTGAGTCAAGCTTAACATAGTCTTTAAGTAAAATAAAATAACTAGAGAACCACAGAACCAGACCCTTCAGTGTAGGTAAGAACAATTACTGGAGAAAGATACTAGAGAACCTGCAGGGCTTTTTTAATGCAGATTATCAAATGATAATTTTTTTTTCTCTTTCTGAGGTTGTAACAAATTTTGATCTTTATTCACTTTACATCTCATTAAACTTTTTTTGCAGTTGAAAGGCTCACTGAATTGAACAATCACTACATTCAATATGAAGCTAAAATGCTTTCTGTATTTCAGCCTTCATTATCACTTGCTGTTCAATTAAATTCAGGAAAGCCTTTAATTACAGTTATTCCAGTTCTACAGGGAGAAATGATGCTTTGTAAAGCTACTGTAAATGTAAACATCAAGCTTGCTTCCTCATCCTTTGAAAACTGTAATTAAAACCAGTATTTTGCCTTGCTATATTCTCTATTGTTTTGATCTGCGTATGCTACCTTGACATCATACTGATGAGAATGGTTTCAGAATAGATATTTGCCGACATCACAGGCCATTCAAGTCTCTATTTCTTTTCAAATGGCTTCAGCTTTGGGAAAAGAAGAAAAAAAAAAAGCAATGTTGCCTTAAGTTTTCCTGTTAGTTTCTATCCAGCCTAAAGACTGAATAAAGTCTAAAGTTTAAATGCTTAAGACTGAATTGGACAAAAGAGGGTGTTTTGCTACAGAGCAAAGATTTAAGTATAACCTGACTAAACATTTGAATCTGTACCAGCATGTATAACTATGTCTTGAAATAATGGCTGACATGAGCAATTTTAAGGCCCAGTTACTCGCACAACAGCAAGTACTGCACAGGTCAAACACTAAAGGATTAAGACTGTGCAGAGAATCATTAATGTTTTTGCAACCATTAGTTGCAAAAGCAAATACCCTTGACACAGCAATTTTCTAACAGAAAACAAAATTATTTAAACTGGAAGAGTTACTATAGAAGCAGTATGGTGTATAAAGGTCTGAGTTTTACTCTTAACGGCTACGGCAATACAACAGCTGCACAGTTCTAAGGCTAAGAGCAATAGAAGTCATTTAGGGAAACGTGTCTTTTGGAAGAGTAGCTGACATGATTCAGTGACGGGCAACCAGGGAAATTTTGGGCACCTGAGCCCTCCTTTCATGTGTGAAACAGGCTCAGAACAAGTGCCTGAAGTTCAGCTCGGCAATGGGTGACCACGCTCTGCAGACCCATCGCCCAGAAGAGGTGGACAGTGGGCCACCAAACATTTCACCATAAGGCCCCTGGGAGCATGGGGGAAAAGTATATTAGGGTCGAAACTGAAATACTGTTTTCTTATGCCCCATAAGACCCAGTAAGCCCCATTTAGTTCCTGTGCCCATCTTCTGGCAATGTTTTACAGGTTTTACTCGAGACTCTGGCAGGACTGAGGGTGAAGCCGTTGTTTCCACCAGACATGTTCACCGGCTGAGGATAACCCTGTTTCCCAGTCCTCCGCCTGTCCCTCCTGGGACACGTACCCCGTGCGCGAGCCCTTCAACGCCTGCGTTTCCCACACAGGCAGCCGGCAGACGGGGCCGGCCTGCAGGCCTCGGGCTCTACACCTGGCTTTTGGAGGGCCGAGGCAGGGGCGGGGGAAGGCAGACAATAAAGGCTGTCAGTGCAGGTTTTGCCCTTGCTGCTGAGGGACGCGGGGGCGGCCGGAGCTGCTCGGGGCCCCTGCCCCAGGAGGGGACGCCGGTGGCGAGGGACCTGCGGGCCGCCACTGTTCGCGCCCCTCCCCATCCACCCGCCCCCCCGCCTGCGGGCAGCTCCGCGCCCCTCCGCGGCAGCGGGACCTGCGGG
>JAVKLA010000054.1:1656898-1680000 GCA_034782735.1 Sagittarius serpentarius | reverse complement strand
CAAACAAAACAGGTTTTCTTTTGGATTTGGGGGGTGGGGGGTGGTGGTGGTGGTGTTTTTGTGGTTTTGTTTTGTTTCCTTGATAACAGATGTCACTTGCTTGTCTGTGTTTAATAAGGAATGATGGGGATGCCTGTGCTTTTACAGTTATTGATGAAGACTATTACTTCAATGGAAGATAAATTACTGGGTAATTTTTAGAAGTCTCTATTCCTTGATTGGTATTGTGTTGGCTGACTGTGCCTGTGTTTTTCTTGAGCCAGGTGCTTTTTTCCCTGTCCAAAGTCTCGTATGTTATGGACATTACGCTAGCTTTGTGTAGTGGCAATGTATTAGATTCAGGCTATGTAGGTGGGTGAACTTTGGTGTATTGTAGGCAATGGAACTTGTCTGTTTCTGCACGTATACTCTTGTAAGTACTGAATATAAGAAAGGGTTAATATGGAAAGTGAAAGTCTTAAAAGTAGAGTAGCTGCCTACTGATACACTGAGCTTTGGTGCAGAAAACAGTTGGTCTCTGCTCCTGCTCTGTTTTGTTCAGGATTTGGAAGGCCTTTATAGTCTCTTCTGAAGGAAGCAGCAGCACAGTGTACTATGTAGAACTGACCTGTTTATAGCTGGAAAAGGTATGGCTAGAGTGAGCTGGCTTGGGTCTCCTTGAACCTTCATTGTGAGGAGTCCTAGAACTACACTAACTTAATCTTTTTGGAATTGTGGAATACTATTGTCTAGGACATTTTGCCCGTGCATCATAGGTTATTTTTTATTTAGGATTGAGCGAGATATGTGCCTTTCAAGAGACTTGCTTCTTTCAAGAAGGCATTCCCCACTTCTAGTCATAATAGATTTAATTATTTTTAGCTGGCTTTTGCCAGCCAAAAGCGGGGCAGATTTTAAAAATATGTTGTATTTTAAAATACAATAAAGTTTTACAGTTCATAGTATTGCCATGAAAATGAGTTGAAATCAACAAGACCTTTCCTAGTGTATTCGCCTTTTTGATTTATCAGCGGTAGCTGATGGCTTTTTATACTCAACACAGCTACTCTGATGTTGAGGGTGTAAGTTGAGCATCCAGGTCTCTGCAAATTAATGATCACATTGTTGCAGTTCTGAAGTATTGATATTGGAAGGATAGAAAGTTTGGTGGTTTCTATTTTCTTTGTTTTACTGCAGTGATAGAATTCCCAAAGATTTATTTCTGTGGCTGAAAGAGGGAGACAGATCTTTTTGAACCACTGGGCTTTCATTATTTTGCCTGTGTTCTTGTTCACAGCTGAACTTTGACAGATTCATAGTGATCATTTTAATGGATGAAAAGAGAGTAGTGATCTTGGGGTAAAGGCAATGGATGTTAAGATGATTGTCCTGTTACATTAGTTCATTCTGTCATGAATTTGTATTAGCCTGGCTGGTTTTTTCTAAGGCATATTGAAAATTGCCAAATTAAGTCTATAAACACTTTTTGTCTTCTCAGACTTTGGTGTTACTTTATGGAGCACAAGTTTGGGATCAAGATAAAAGTCTCAAAACTAAATAGATCACATGTAGCAACTAGGTGAAAACTCAGTGAAGGGAAAACAAGCCCAAAAATGTCTTCTGCAGAATTTGAGTTAGACACCTTTATTGAAGCCATCTTAGTACAATGTACTGGCTCGGGCTGGGACAGTGTTAATCTGGCTTTCTAGATGGTTTATAGAAGCTGGCTACAATATCTCTGGTGCTGAATAGGGTTGAAATTTAAGTTAGGTTTGTTTTCAGCAAACCTTTCTCTTAATCATTAAATGGTCTGTGAAATACCAATAAAGCTTGAGAATATTAATGCTAGATTACTGCTACTGTATTTTTCTAATACTCAAGTTCAAACTCTTTTGGTGTTTCAATGAACAAATGTGACTTGAAGCTGCTATAGGAGACCATGTTGTTCAGAGACCTGCTACAGTTCTTTAGCTTATTTCAAATCTTCTTTTAATGCATGCACTTACATAAACTATGACTCAGCAACTAACACTTGCTGAAAGCTAAATCGGGTCCTGGGGACTGCTGAAAACATATGTTTGAGACTTTTCTGAAGCAGCTGGTAGTGGAATATAGAATCCATCTCCTTTGGAATACTCAAAAGTTTAAAATAGCACTGGATATAAACTGTGTGATAGCTGTTTATTGTTAATAGTCTGAGAAGTACACATCCACACTGACAAAATCTTTTTCCATGGGTTTGGGGACAGACAGCTGGATGACTTTTTATAGCAACATGCACATTTCATTTAGGAGATACACATACCTTTTTTGGACTCAATCAGGAGAAGTGCAGTTGAGGAAATGACTGGAGGAGAATATGTAAGAAACTTGTCTATTTAAGAAGGTGCTCCTGATCCTAAGGGAAAAAGTAAGTGTAAAAGGGTTTACGTGATGGCTTGAACCTGACATAGAAGCTTTTTAGCTTCATGCTATGGAATTATAGCATTTGTTCTGTTTCCTTTTCTACTTAAGTTTTATCAGTTACCTTTGTGCTGATTGTTGCTAAAGCAGTGACCAAAGGTCAGCAAACAGACTTTATACAGGTACAAGGTGAGTTACAAAGTTATGAAATCTCTTTAATCCCTTTTGAATTTAGAGATCAACAAGTCAAGAAGCTAAGCAGCTGCAAATGTTCCACTTCTTAGCTTGCACTAATAAGGTGGAGTGTACTAACTGGTCCTTTTTAATTTGTTGTTGTTAGTGTTAAGTCTCCATCTCTAAGTTCTCACAGTGGACTTCTATCCAATTTGTTATTACAGGTGGTTTCACATATTAGTGTATTTCCAGTGCCTCATCCTGTATCTCATCTGGTCTGATGAGGAAGAAGATGCATTGATAACAGCTGCTGCCTGCATTAACTGACCTTATCAGCGGGTGCTACTTTTTTTAATTTTTCCATTTTAGGCTGCAGCATGGCTTTGGTTTTATTCAACACCTTTATGCATTTTACATTTCTAGCAATGAAGCCTGTATGGCAGCCAGTCTTTTTTCCCTCTGTTGTTAGGAGGTTGAGCATTTTGTGTGTTCTGAGGCTGTAAATAAAAGTAGTGGTGTTCCTACACTATCCTATGCTCTCAGAAAGACTAGGCTACTAGTGGTAGCTAGTGTTAAAAAATCTTTTGCAAACTTGGACCAGTAGCACTCATCCTCCAGGAGGAGGTTATTCCTGGTCAGCGGGGAGGATTTTGAGAGGTGAATGCCAGAAGAATCTAGTTCTTAGTAAAGGTTGCTCTTTCGTTATAAACTCAGGTTCCAAATGTCTTTATGGGGCTTTTCATCATGTTGCAAAACGCTGCTGCTGTAAACTTCAGCATCTTTGGTGTGACCCGGCTTGTCCCATTCCAGAGTTTTGCACCCAGCTTAGGGTGAATATTTTGAGAATAGCTGGGAAATGAAATAAAGCAGAAGTAAAGCCCTTGTCAACGTGAACAAATAGAGGTAAAACAGGGAGGGAAGAAGGGACTATGAAATATTTATGCTGTAATTAAAGCTGCCTCGAGTAAGGGTTCTTCAAATATTTCTCAACTAATTAGAGTGGAGGCTATGAGAGAAGGGATGAGGGAAAGTAAGAAATTACTTTGCTGTGGCTCTGCTTCTGCAAGTGGTTTATGAGGGGTTTTTCCTATTTGTTATTGTACAGATAACTGGAGGTTTGAAAGCCTGCCCGCTGGAGATCTGGTATGCTGAGGATTTCTGCATTTGGCTTATGAGGGGGCAGCTATTTTCTGAATCTTAATCTCATTATATTAACTGTTTCTTATGTGGTTTTCTTTTGTTAGACATTTTTTAGTGTCTTGCATAAGCCCTCTTCAATTGGCTGGGCTACCACTGTGGGTAATGGAAATATTTCAGTTGTCAAGTGCAAGTGTTTTGTCCCTTGGATGTTATTGCCTTGGATTCTCTATAATGGTCTAATATGTTGACCTTACTCTGTTTAGTTAGGAGTATATGTGGTATTTCTTTCAGCAGTTTAAAGTCACTACTGCTGGCAGCTGCCTCTGGGTTGGAACTGGGTTTTTTTGGTGAAGCTTAGAAGGATAAATGTTGCTAGATAAACACAGCTAGTTCAGGTGTCAGGTGTGAAGGGGATGGCTTGCTGCTTATTGTTATTGCAGAACACGGAATTCAGTTTGCAAAGCTGGACTGAGGAAAAGAAGGTAGACAAAATCAGAGGCCTTCTTCCAGCAATAAAATAGCTATTTACTCTAATAAATGAGAACAAAAGTAGTGTGCATTTTCAGTGTTCTTTATAACCAATTTTGCTTGCAATAAACTACTCTCTCATACCTTTTGAAATGGATTTGTGCTAAAATGGGTCTCTTAAACCGATACAGCTGGAAAAAGGCTGAAGCACTAAAGTGTCCAAGTTTTCCTCATACCCTCAGTGATATTTTTTTGTTTGTTTCACAAATCTTCTTTTGGGTTTTGTGTGTAACTTACAGTTGAATTATTTCTTTAAAGTGTTCTTCTTACTTTTTATTTTCCTAGCTCAACTGTACAAGCTAGAAGGGCTGAAAACAATTGCTGTCACAACCAATGGGATCAACTTAACCAGACTGCTGCCTCGACTGAAGGAGGCAGGACTGAATGCCATTAACATTAGCCTGGATACTTTGGTCCCAGCTAAATTTGAGTTCATTGTCCGGAGGAAAGGTACAGGCTTGTCTTCTAAGGCAACTGTGTTAATACTTGCAGTAATGTTGTGAGTTGTTTGGTATGTGTTTCACACTCAGTTACTTTGGGAGGGGAGTGAATTGCTGTCCTTCTGAGGCTGGGAAAAGTAGTCTACGCTAGCTTATTTGATAGTGACTCTTTTTCCTTCTTTCTGCAACCCTTAGTCAGGTAGAGCCCCTTTAGTTGGAGCTGGTGGAGTAGAAGATGCTCAACTCACCACAGTCAGTGGGACTGTGACTACAGCTGCCAGTAACTGGCTGATTACTGGTTAGTCACGGATATCAAGAGGACTCTTCAAATCTTGTGTTGGTCTTGTGTGCTGCTGTTCTTTAATGCTGTTAAAAAAAATGTTCCTGCTATAGCAGCCAGGGACTAAGGTGCCACAAGAACTGAGTTTCTTGTCACAAATAGTGGCAGTTTCTGGAAGTTACATTTGGGGCATGCTAGCAGTGGTCTCACTTGTGATTAGTGATGTTCCCTACCTCCACTACTTTTTAATAGGAATAAACATAAACCATGCCTGAGGTCATTTGAGGAGGGGTGCTAGCTTTGTAACTTCGCCCTAATTGAGCTAGCAATTGCAAACCAAGTTTCAAAAATGCTTGTATGTACCCAGTGTTAACAGATTCTTCTTCAAATGAATACTAAAGCTCATCATGAAGTTCATCTTCATGGTTGGGCTTCCTTCCAACCTAAAACCCATTTGATCTTGTATCATTCTATTTCTGTCCACTAATGCAACTTTGGCAGTCTAAACTTCTATATAATTCGGACAAAACCTCCGAGTAGCCACTAGATGGTGCAACAACGTCAGGTAAATGTAGGGCAAGGGCTGTCGAAATGTGGGATGCTGTGAGAAGTAATGTCAGTGTTTGAATCACTCTATCAAATCAAAGTTCTGCAGGCAGGTGCAGAAAGGTGTCCTTGTCTACGGTCTCTCTGGGAGCACTTCTTCAGGTTTCTACATCATGGTGCAGAAATCTGTTCCTGTCATAAATCTGACTGGAGCATTATCCTTCCTGTGTAGGCTGTTGCATTAATCTGGTTGTATCATGGCACAGTTGGCTCCCAGATACTTCTCTGGGAATATCTAATCACAAGCAGGTGTTGACTATGCTCTTTCCTTCTGCTCTCTGCATTTGAATATTACCTGGTTTGTGACATTGACAGGAAACAAGCCCTTCCTTTGCTACTGAAGGGGCAAACCTGATCCTCCAGCTTCCTGAATTATATGACCACAGCTCTTCATATCTGATTGGAAGCTGTTAGGAATATGCTGCTTATGAAGTAAACTAAAAGTTATTAGGGGATGAAGGTCATTTTTATTTATATAAATTTTCGCTTCCCCTCTTCTCCCTTTAAAGGAAAAAAGGTCTTTAACCACAAAGAGAGAAATTGCTTAGCTGAATAGCATCGAGAATGAACAGGCAAGTTTCTATGACTCAATATTTTTAAGGAGGACAATAAAGTCTCCACATCATAGATAATTTTTTTTTAAGTGGAGATCAGGTAAAAATAGTAACGCTGAGTTGGGTTTTTTCTTTTGTTAAGGGCTGAAATTATGTAAAAATACTTTTTTATTGTTTTTGAGGGTTTTTCATTTAATAGGAGATTTCCAAGTATGGAATGAGCAGAGAATAAACTGCCTGCCCTACTGTGCAACCCTGTCTCCTGTGGCAGTTCCAGAGGCAACAAGATATAGCTCTATTAAGGTGAGAGGGATTCCTGGTTTTAGACTCCTACAGGCTGGTAACTTCTGTGGAAAGTAAAGTTGGCATCTGATTATGGAGCTAACCAGGAACTCGAGAAACTTGGAATCCGTTTTTCTGCTCCTCTGAAAACTCATTCTAGGGTTTTAAGAAAAGGCTGGAATTTTGTAACTGTGGTGCAGGTGACCTGCATTACACCTGCTTTTACTCCCAAATGGTTGGCATAGAGGGAGTGACTGTGAGATGATCGGAGATTTCACTGATGTATGAAAGCACATTAGAGGACTATAATATTTCTACTTCTCCCCATCTACCACATTCTAATGAATAAACAAATGAGAAGTACTTTCTTGCAGGTAGCCTGTCCAACCTGTTTCATAGCCTGTCCCTTCTTTTTTGTTCAGTACAAGGAAAAAGAGATAATATTGTACTGTAATTGAATCATTAAACATTGGCTTGAAGCCTTTCTTCTTGTCAGGATTAAATGTTGGGAGGTGTTGTCCCACATAGGATTGTTCTGGATGCGTCTAAGGTTCTCTGTGCTTTAAAGTTGGCTAAAGTTATGATTTCAGAAGAAATCTAAAATTATGAAAATATTGAAATTTTTCATTGGGTGGAAGAGAAAAAGGTTTGTCATTTTGAAATGTCAAACAAAAACTTAGAGAACTTCTGAGCCTTGACAATATTTCTTGACATAATGACAACTAGTATTCATTTCTGCTCTGATACTTTGAAATGTTTTGGTTTTATTCTTTTTGTTATTCCATTACCACACAAAGACTTTGATCTAGAAGGCATGTTTTAGCAAATATGGCAATACAAATTAACCCCTAACAGCTTTCCATAAAGAAAAAAAACAGAAAACAGTTAACATCAAAATATGAAATGCAGTTACAGATTTTTATTTTTTTTACTGTAACAAATGTTTATTTTAAATAATCACCCTGCCCCCAAAATCTTTTAGCGGAAACAAGCTCATAGTAGTTGTTAATCAGAATAGCTTGGTTTTGTTTGTAGAGTTTTTTGATAGCTGTTCTAAACCACACCCTTGTGCTAGTGTGGCAGGAGGTAAGAGGCAGAACTGGAAAGGACATTGTTATATGCATTAGAAGCTATAATCCTGTTCCATTCCTCTACAGCAGGCTGAGCCCAAGCATGTGAGTATTCAAACATGCAGAGTTTTTGGTCTGCTGCTTGCTAGTGATTGCGTCCTGGCCTTTTTTGTTAAGTTCAGTTTCACCTTTCTGCAATCCTGAAGTTGCACATAAGGTTTTCTGAGCTGTTGCAGAACTTTTTCATCCCATTTGTGGCTCTGGGATGTGCTTACAGCAATGTATCATTATCTCTGTTGCCACATTCAGCCTGCAAACTTGCTTAATTAGAACGAAATCTGCCACCAGTACTGCAGACTTCCTGGGCGCATGCAAAAGAAGTAGGTGGTGAAGGAGAAGAGTGACAAGTCATAAGTTCAAATAGTTGCTTGCAAGAGTTATTCCACTGTCTTCTTGCTCTTCACCTCTCTTTTTGCAGCCAAGAATAGTGTTAGAACTGGCTTATAAAATGGTTGGTTAGCATCTTCTCCTTTTCTGTGTCCATGCTTTATAATACCTTTACTGGCCAGGAACCAGTTAAGTGACAGTTTCGTGTGTGTCTTCCCCAGCCCCCCGCCACCCCAATCTTGAACACATCCGATATTAAGTATGCACAGAATATTATTGAGTAATTGCTTATTTCTGGTAAAGCACCTACAGATTAAGGAAGGTATGATCTCTTCACTAGAGAATCTGAGTAGTAGAATCTTTCTAGTAGATAAGAGATAGGGAAAGGAGCGTGGTGGACCTACACAGAAAAACGTATAGACTGGGAACGACCCAGGGATTGTCAGCACAACTTCTGGAAGATGTTGCCCTTTTGCTAGCGTGTGTACAGTATTTGCTGTTGAAGACTACAGCTTCGGAAGAAGGAGCTCAGTCGCATACAGTGTTTGGTCTCTCGTACCTGAGTTTAGTGTGCAGAACAGGAAGGGAACTTAGTCTAGTAGCTGACAGGGTAGGAGAGGCATTCACAAACACGCTGCTAGCAGCTGAGCACACCCACTCACCAGAAATGCTTACCCAGAGCTCAGTAGCTTGCTGTCTCATTCTTAATACTATCGCCTTGTTTCTCTGCCAGCTGGTGAGTGTGGCAGGGAAGGAGTAATATGTCAAATCTAAAACTGATACCTTGACGAAAGGTTTTAACTTTGTGTAAAGTTGACAGAAGGTGTGGTTTGAATGAGATGATTGAGAGGCTTTCCTAAAGGCCTTTGGAATTCCAAAATTGCGTTGTTGCTTTATTTTTCTTCCAAATTTAAGAGGTACATGTAGGGGTGAAGATACTTGCCCTAAATTAACTGTATCTCTGTGTCTGGGAGCAGCTGACAAGTGTAGGGCATGCTAAATGGTAGGGTGAGGCTGGGCACTTCATTCCTTGAAGCCACTGCAGTTTTTGACATCTTTCATTTCTTTTCAAGGGTCAAACGTGAACTGAACTGCTCTCCTAAATGCTATAATCCCTCCCACGTTGTGCTCACAAATTTCACGTTTGGCCATAAAAATGATGATCCTGTGAAATGCTGCCTGTGATCTTCAAACTAATGGGTAGTCGGTAGCTTTGGGAAGCCAATTATATCTGTAGCCAGGGATGAACAGGGAATCGAGGGGCTTTTGTTTGTTCCTAACCCCACTCCTCTCCACACACACTTTAGAAAGATCCTTTTAAAATTGACCTAGCAATATTGCTGTCTGACTCAGAACAGTGAGATACTGCCATTTTAGTGAAGACACGTGTGCCATTATTTTCAAATAAATGTTAATTTGTTATTCTTTCTTCATTGCACCTGGAGGCAGTTCACAGGTGCTTTCCAATCCCTTTAAGAAGAAAGTAACACAAGACAAAGCTGATGTATGGGGAAGTGGAGAATCGTATACTAATGATACATGGATGTCCAAAGATGCAGAAAAGCATACCAGTATTTTTGACTACCCAAATACCAGTTAAAAAAATTGATCTCAGTGACTTGACCACAGTAACACTGGCAGCCTTTGGGGGGTGGGGGTGGGGGGGTGTTGTAGAATTGTGGTCTCTTTACTTGAAGCTTTTCTTACTTGTAGCCCTGTCTTCTGAATCAGTTTGGGGTTTATTTGTCATCTTTTTGTCTTCTACTTAATAACCTTGTTTTGCATTCTGTTTTTAAACAACAAAAATAATTTTTTTTTTTTTTAATATCTTAGGCTTTCACAAGGTAATGGAAGGAATCCACAAAGCCACTGAACTTGGCTACCGTCCTGTTAAGGTAAAGCCAGTGTTCATTTACTCTGAAACTGTTGTGTTTTATCATAAAATATGATAAAAGATACAGCTCACCTGATAAGGAATTTATTATCTTCCCCCCCTCCTTGTGAGTAATTCTTGGTAAAACAGAAGAAAAAATTTTTAGTAGACTGAAGATCACATTGAGAGATAATGGGGGAAATTCATATAATCTCCTTGCGCAGCTGAGGGTACAGGTTCATACTGCCACGTAGTCTATTAATTGCCTAGCTGCAGGCTACAGGGTGGTCCTGCTCTGTGCTTGCCTCTTCCTACCCCCTCTGTTAATTTGGCACTGCAACCCAGCTGTGAACTTGGCCAAGGGAGTTAACAGGCAGAAAACTACCCTGCAGAAAGATGTTAATTTTCTCCTGGTTTATCTCCTTCAGCTGCTTACAGCAGATTCTGATGAGTGCCAGTGGGAGAGAGGGAAAGGAGTCCTCCTTTGGGGGTGCAGGTAGACCAACTTCCCTGTAACCTAATTTCACCTTAAGTCAGCTGTTTACAGTTCTGCAGCTGTGGTTCCCTTCAGTTTCGCCTGTGTTTTGGAAGAGCTATTATATGTAAGTGGTTTAGGCTATAGAACTATGAAAAACACTTGAAATTAAACTAGGTTTTAGGCTTTCCTGAAAGATTTTAGGAATTATGATGCATTATGCTTGGACATACAAGTCTACCTTGCTAACACAGTGTATTTTAGCAACTGCACAGCTATCTGTTGTTCTTCAGATAAAGCACAGAGGACCTGAGGCTCCTATGTAAATATTGTTTATGAGGAATGTGCAGAAAACTCAGTTTTAACCTCTTTTTGGAGGAAGGCAGAGCTAGTCATCCTGCAGCCTATGGTTAGGGAGTACACTGTGAAGTCTTCCTGGTCTGGGGAATTTGCCTGGGATCTGCTGTAAAGAGGGCTATAGAAGGTACCCTGCCAGGACTTTTACAGAAGCCATACAACGTAGGACTGGAGAGTGGAGTTGTCATTTTAGACAGTAAAAACTGCTGTACCTTAGATGGGTAAGATGATGCCTTTGTTACCTAGCTTTTATTAGCTTTCCATTTAGCAAGGCAACTTTAACAACTTTATAGTTAGGCTGGATGCAAAATCTTACAGGCAAGTTCATCAGAAATGATCGTCTATACCATTGCAATCCTGGCAACTTCTCTCATAATCTTTTCTTTAAAAAAAAAAATAATTGTTCTTTCTATCTACATTGCCTTCAGCAAGGTCTATGAAACCTTGTCTAAGAGGGAAGGAAGTCATACTCTCCTCACTAATTTCAGATGTCTGCTTTTCCTGCAGGTGAACTGTGTGGTGATGCGAGGCTTCAATGAGGATGAACTGCTGGGCTTTGTGGATTTCACAAAGGATCTGCCCCTTGATGTGCGATTCATAGAATACATGCCCTTTGATGGTAAGCAGTCCTGCTTTGAGATTCTTCATGGTATGGAGTGTGCCTTGAACATAGGTGAATATGGTTGGTGGTTATTCACCCTGTAGGCTTGTCTCTGGAAGTTTTGGTGAGCTCTTTTTGGGAATTAGGAACTGCTTTACATTTTATTTTGTATTTTTTGCAGCTTATCTGTTTTCCCTGGATAAGCTGGAGAAGGATTAGTAGCAGGATTAGTTTGGGCTGGGAGAAGTACAGGGAAAACTGAGATTTGTGGAGAATGTAAAGATAGTTCTCTGCTAATTAAAAAAATAAAATTCACAGTCTAAAGTTATGCTCATTTTGTTAATTCTAGGCAATAAGTGGAACTTCAAGAAGATGGTGAGCTACAAAGAAATGCTTGATACAATTAAACAACGATGGCCTGAATTGGAGAAATTGCCCTGTGAACCTTCCAGCACAGCCAAGGTGCGGTTAGACAAAGAACATGTGAAATGTGCCCCCATTCTTTCTCTGTCTAAATCCCCAAATTCTCCCAAGTTCAGCATTTATATTTGACAGACAAAGTAAAAATTACTCAGTGTAGTAACTCTGGGATTTTGGTCAAGCTGCCTGCATGTGGTTTGACTTTTATTAAACAATGATCATAGTCTTCACCTTCAGAAATACAATGTGTTTACTAGATGCCTCAGTCAGATATAAAGAATGCTAGACTTGTATCCTGTATTTACAGCTTTTTAAACTCTTGTCAGTCTACGTCTGTCTATGACTGCACGTGAGCAAGCCTGATGAAACAGTTATTCAGTGAAACAACAGTATTGCTCTAGAGTGTGCAGTGTCACATGGCGAATTTCTAGCTTACATGAATCTATGGCTCATGGCTGCCTGAGTAAGAACATGCCTACTGGCATCACCTGTCAGTTGATAACTACAAGAGCAAACGTTTAACAAGTTTCTGAATTTCCAGAAATTCAGGGCAGAACAGACTTGAACCCCTGACAAAGCTGATTTTGCTTTTTTTCTCTTGTGTGACCTTAGAACTGAAGAAAATCTGTGTTAAAAGGTCTTCTGGTCTTTGAGCAAGTGGAACTTTAAAAATGAGGAGTCTATATTTGACTCTTCTTTTTTCCTTCCCTGCATTTCTTTAGAGTTATAAGGTGCCACATTTCCAGGGACAAATTAGTTTTATCACCTCCATGTCAGAGCACTTCTGCGGATCCTGCAATCGGTTGAGGATAACAGCAGATGGGAACCTAAAGGTGGGTAGTGAAATGGGATTCTCTTTGCTTTCATGCAGCAAAAATAGTGTTGAAATTCTTCCCTTAAAAGTAGCTCGGATGGAAACGCACATAATTATTACCAGCTAACTCCTTTTTATCTGTCCTCTATGTATTCGTGTTCAAGCTTGTTGGGCTGTTAGGGAGATGTTACATCACCTTTTTTTTGGTTTCTCTGTTTTGCTAACATAGTTAACTTCAGTTGTAAAACATGGTTGCAAGGCCAGTAAATATAAACATTTATTTTAATCTTTGATTCAAAATCATCTTAACCATGTGACAAGCAGATGATTTCCCATTTAAAAAGGATCCGAGCAGCTGTGAGGGCTTGGCTTTTGTGTTCCACAAGGATCCTGTCTTGTTTCACCAAACATCTTGCAACTCTTCTCCTTCAAGAGCAGCCTGTACATTTGCTCAATGGCTGTAGAAAGGGGAGGGATAACCGTTTCCTGCCACGTTGAAACTGGCAGTTTCTGGGGGAAAATTAAAGTTTTCAATTAAAAATTGGCACTTACACTTTGTCACCTGATATTGACAACAGCTGTGCTGCTGTCTAATGTCAGATGACCAAGGCAGCCTGAAAGCCCAATGAGCTTAAGTTACATAAACATCCCAGGCTGTCTCTGTGTGTACATGAAGAGAGATAAAGAAAAAAATCTCCATAAGCGTTCTCTTTCTTCAATAGGATAGGCCTCTTCAAAACTCTTTACTCTGAGGTTAGTACAAAATAGTTGTAAAAGCTAGCTATTTTGTTCTTTCACGTTTCTCCTCTTTTCTTTCCTTGGGTTGGCTGCAGGTGTGCCTTTTTGGGAATTCAGAAGTGTCCTTGAGAGATCACCTACGGTCGGGTGCCTCAGAGGAAGAGTTGGTTCAAATCATTGGCGCAGCAGTGGGCAGAAAAAAGAAACAGCATGCTGGTATGTTTGTGG
This sequence comes from Sagittarius serpentarius, assembly GCA_034782735.1. Taxonomy (NCBI): domain Eukaryota; kingdom Metazoa; phylum Chordata; class Aves; order Accipitriformes; family Sagittariidae; genus Sagittarius; species Sagittarius serpentarius. The sequence continues at coordinate 1,666,651 of JAVKLA010000054.1, read as the reverse complement.
TACCTGAGAAATAACAGCAGTGATGAGGGAAAACAATGTCCTAGTACTGCTGTGGGATGGATTGACTTGCCAGGAGAAAGAAAGAAGGAAAAGCTTCTTGACTGAAGCTGCATTAACTAAGGAAAGAGTTTTCCCACCTGATAAGAGTATTGTCTGGTAGACAGCTGGTAACATACCAGTCCTGTGGTTACTCCAAAATCTGGATGTCAGTTCTGAGTCTTCTAACCTTCCATGTGAGCTAGAATCCAGACTCTCTAAAAGTCTTTCAGACTGACTTTTGTCTTCAAAGAGATGCAAATACCACTGCTCACGATAACAACAGCAGAGTGTAAAGCTAAGCTAAGCAAAAATTGATGGACTTGGACTGGATCCCTTTTTTTCTTAAAATTAGTTTGCTGTAAAATAAGTACAAAAGCTAAATTGAGCTGTCAGTCCAACTACTCCATTAACACATTTCTAGAAGTGACAAATCTCTTTTTGGGTATGCAGACATTTGTAGCCACTCATCTAGTGCTCCACATAAGGTCACATCCTAGGGCTGTATTAGTCTTTTCTGAATTTATATTGATATAAACTATATTTCAGTCACATCTGAAACTATATTTTCGTAATCTGGCTGCAGCTGGCAGTGCTGACCTCTTGTATATGAACTGGCTTTATGATCATGGAATAGTCCCCTTTGCACTAAAAATATACTTTGGTCCTTTTGTTCTCTTGCAGATTCTTCCAGATTACTAACAGTTGGTTTTGCCCTTTTTTCATGATGTATAAAGCAAATTTAAAGGAAGCTTTTAAATCTGAGTGTAGACTAACTTGCAAAGTACATTGGTCTGACCCAGATAAAATAGTGGCTTTTAAACATAAGGGAAGGGGTGGAGGGATTGGTTCCTTTTTGTTTGTTTTGGTTTGGTGGTTTTTTGTTTGGTTTTGTTTGTTTAGACCATTCACTTCTGAATTTCTGATTTGGGAAAGTGGATGGGGGGGGGGGGGTGTTAGGGGGTGGGGAGAAGAGTGTTACCTCTAGTAAAGGCATGTTGCATCAGCAGCATTTACCTGACATGACATTGTCTGTCTTCTTCCAATTTGTGTTAATCCCATTGTTGTCCCTGGAGGCTTCTGTGATAGACTTCTTTGAACTGGAACACTGTTAACATCTTATCCATAGAACTAGTACAGTTAAATGCTATTGTTAAGAACCAAGATAGTCCCAAGTTGTTTGAATTCTGTAGTAGGTAGACCATAATTCAGATTATGGAAAGCTTTCTAGGAAAGAGTCCTACTGTGTGACAGACCCATAGCAGCCAGATGCTTGGATTGTGGCAGCTATGGTTTTGAATAATGGCATGTTAGATTCCCCTTCCTCCAGCTCCCGTAGTCTTTATTGAGCTTTGGTTTTCCTAGCATGCAGGTTGCACTGTGAAGAGCGGAAAACTAAATGTATAAACTAGATGCATGACTTAAAACCTAAAAAGCTAGGATTTTTATGTGTTCCTTATTTTATTTCTAGGCATGTTTAACATTTCCCAGATGAAGAACCGGCCAATGATCCTGATTGGTGGGTGACAAATCAGTACGTAATAAACATACAACGATTTTGTTTGGTTTTTATCTTTTAGGGGAGCAGAGTAGATTGGGCTTTTAAGTCTAACTTGTGTTTGGTTCTGGCTTAGGTTTAGGCAATGAAATGGGTTTCTTAGAAGGCAGTTGTGGTTAACATGCTGAAGCGGAAGAGGAAGAAAGGTTTAATGTCCCTACCAAGCCTGAGCCAGTCTTTTGATTGATAGCAATGGTTTTGTTTTGTCTAATTTTGAAAGTTCATTACGTTTTTCCAAAGGGATCACTAGCTTTCCTATCTTATTTCCTATCATCTGCTTCCTTTGTACTTAACAAGAATAGTATAGTAACTTATAAGGCAGTTTGAAATGAGTTTTATGAAAATGTCCAGATTGCCACATAAACCTAAAGGATGCAGAATGGATTTTTATCCCTGGATTAAGAAATTCAACTTCACTTATAATATATGAAAACAGTAACCTGAAAGAAATGCAAGTTTTCCTACCTCACTACTGCTTTACTTCAGAATCTGAAACTTGGGGCTTCATTCTTTTGAAATGTCCTCTTACTGCTGCAAATCCTCAGAACATAACCATGAAAACCGGTAGTATCTGGTATCTGACCAACCCTATGGACCGAGACCCTTTCTTCTCCTTGTGTCTATTGAAGATGCTTGCTAACTCTCCCTTCTGCTTGAAGCTGTGTTCATGAGCAATGTGGCATTGCTGGGGTTCTCTTACTGATTTTTCACATCTCCTTCAGTGTGGTTTTTACCTCCTCCATTGCTTGTGTTTCCCTGTTTTGTTAGCTACCTTCCCAAATACCTCTTTTCTTCCTTAGACTTAAGAAATACTTGCAAGAGTTACATTGTGAGATTAATTGGAAGTTGTTGTTTCTTACTAACCGGGGTGGGGGAAATGCAGCAAGGCGGGGAGAGATGAACACTACTTTTCAAACCCAAACTCATCTTCCTGTTGATGTTCTGGAGCAGGTTAGCTGCTGTGCAGCTTAAAACACAGTTTTTAAGACAGGTACCCTTGGGGAGGGGAGGCTCACATGCATTAATTTGCAGGTCTTTGCTACAGGTGATATAATAACTGCTCTTTTTTTAAACCAAGACCCTAGGGCTTGTACTTCTGTTGCCTTTATTAGGAAATAAGATCTACAGAGGTCTCAACATAGGTTTTCACTGGCAATATTTTTCACTTGATGCACCCCTTTAAAGGGCCATAATTTTCCATGTTGAGTTTAAGTGAACTGATTCAGTGGTGCAAGATTGTCTCTCAGTTTGCTTTTGCTCTTTTGTATTTGACCGCTGCTGCATTGTGTTCCAGGAAAGGGGGAAAGCGGACCCTTTGTTTAAAGTGTGTATTGACTTGCTGCATGAGGAAAAGTTTTCTGTTTTCTTTTTTTTTTTTTTAAGATGAAAAATACTATATTAAACTCTTGACAGCTCCCCGGGACCTACATAATTTTTCAAGATGCCTTTGAAAGAATCCCCACACTCCAAAGTTAGCATTCATAGCAATGTTTGGATGTCTACAGATCAGATCCATCCAATTTCCTTTTGTAAAGTGCTTTAACATTGTCTGACTTAGAGTAAAACAGGCAGCCTGTCCAGGTCCTCCCCCTGTTCCATGTCCCTTTGAGACTAACTGCTGGCAGTCACCACATCAGTGGAGAGATGAGTGGAGAGTATCCTACTGTGACACATGGAGAATCATTAGGAGACTTCCTAATTGTGTTTTGAATTACTTACAAATTTCAAATAATGCTAGTGTGCAAGCAGTTGTGGGGGTGGCGGGGAAGGCAGTGTATGGAATTAATTTAATGAAACTTAGTGAATGCTGTGGAAATCACTAATTGGTTTTTTGCTAGTCCTGGTAAGCTAAACCTGGATTCTTCCCTGCACTGCTGTTGTCTGATCCTTTGCTGTATGGTTTGTATCCTATTTCCCTTAATCAAAATACTCCTTTTGGCAGGTTGTTCTCCTCACAGGTTCACTTCAGTTATGGAAATTTTCTCCTTAATTTAAGTATCTCCTGCCCTCTTCCCCACCCTGCTCCCCTAAGATTACGTTAGTTGGAAGCTAACACAAACTTCAGGTGCGGTAACAGGATATAAGGAGATGCAGTTTGTCAGATGGCTTCAGTTGTGTTATACATAGTGCTGTAGAAAACCATTATCTATCTTTTTTTTTTAGGTATATGAGCAATTTTGGTGAAGATAGAGATGACTAGGTACAACTTGAAGAAAATGTAGGTTGTTAGGAAAAGCGAAGATGTTTTGCATGTGTTACTGTCTGTTGCTGTCTTACCACTCTACTTGAGCAAACAGTATTTCTCTTCCCTGTTCCCACCCATGTGTGTTTACCCTGCGGAAGTAAGAACTTGTCTGCCTTTGCAGTCCAACTTCTGAAGACAAGATACCTTGCCAGGGGTTTAGGTTCAGCTTTAAAGCTAATCAAGGAATCCAGAAGAACAGAGTACTTTGAGTTCCTGGATTTAAAAAGGATATTCAGGTTAGGCCCCATTGTATAAAGAGAGAGGGAAAGGAGGAATGAGCACAACTTTCTGTGCTCTTCTAAAGCAAAGCAATGTTGCACTCAAAACACTTATGTCCATTTAATCCCATTTCTCTGAGGATAAACACATTACCACTAAACTTGCAGGAATCTTCAGTTTAGTGGATAGGCCCATCAGCTATAAATCAAAAAGGGCCTTTGCCTCCAAATATAATTATTGCAGTGATTTAAAAAAAATTATCATTAAATCTACAGTTGATTCAAGCTTCAGTAATGGGCATTTTCAGATCAATGTTTGGAGGGTATTTCTAAATGGAAAAGGCACTAGGTGCATCGGTTTTGTTGTAGCAGAGGCTGGGACTAAAAAGGAAGAAATTGCTTGGTTTGTTTTTAAAAAAATAAGGCAGGGGGGCACAACCAATGGGTTGTCCATGCTGTGTCTGTTTATTGTCATGTGGACAGCCCAAGGTGATACCTGTAGGTCAGGGGCAGCAGAGGTAGCTCAGTGAGGTGCAGAGGAGCCAGGAAGCTGCTTTGATTCACCTGTGGGCAGTCTGAAAACTCAGGAGTCAGGGAGCTGCAAAAAGAGGTTATTGAGCAAAACCTAATTCCAAGTTTCTCAGAGCAAAGAGAGCAGGAGCTCCAGAAAGAGAAAACATGCTTATCAATGAGGCTATTAAACTAGGGCTTAGCCACTTACCTCTCTACTGCTTTCTCTTTACTTACAAAACAAATCACTACTTTCTGTGAAAAAGACTCCTTCTGTCTTGACACTTGGCCTTTAGCCCTGTGCAAATGCCAGAACCAAGGGATTAAATGGTGAAAAGGGGCAGGAGGGCTTACTACCTCTCTGCCAGCTGGGAGCCCTGCCAGCTCAACTTGGAACATACTTCTGAGTAGATTTAAAGTCTGTCAATGAAGGGAGCGTGGTTTTTCCAGTGCTTAAACTTCAGCTGTCATTAACATGGTAAGAGCTGGCAGTAGTAAGTGAGGTTCCCATCACAGAGCCACCCTCTGAGCTTGTAGACAGTGCAGTTGCAGATGCAGTGCTTCTGGTCCCCGCCGTCCTCAAGTGCTGGCGTGACCCTTCCCTGCAGAAGGCGATGAGAGCAGGAAGTGCAGCCGCCTGTGCTGGGAGGAAGGTGCTTGGAAAGGCAGAGTTGAGAATCGGAGTGCAAGAATTTCCTATTAACTGTGCCAGGCTTTCAAAAGAAGGCTGGTGCTGGGACAATCTCAAACAGATGCTGAGATGCTGTGGACTTGCTTTTTTCAGAACTGATGTTCCAATAAGCTTTCTTGGCTGCTGTTTCTCAGTAAGTGTGGATACTTTTTGAAAGCAAGTTGTCTCTTCCTGTCAGGGACCTGGAAATAAGTGCTTTGAGTGTTGGGGTTTGTAATAACAAACCAGCAACTGCAGGGAACTGATGAAAGAGAAGAGAAAGAGCTTGAGGAGAAAAGTGCACGGTTACAGGCATATTGAGGTGTCTGCAATACAGAAAGCAGAGCTGTGACAGGGTTCTCAGCTGCTGCAGGCTTAGCTTAGCTTTCCAGTTAGTAAGATGTATTCTCATGTTACTTTTTTTTTCCCCCAGAGCCTGCACTGATGTCATTCCCACTACGCCAAGATGCCCTACACTATCCCCCAAATTCAAAACAGTGGGGCCACACATTTAGCCATTGGCTGACTTTGAGAGCAAGTTTACTCAAACAAATGGGAAAAGCATTAAGGAAAAATAAGCTTACAGGACAACGTTTCCTGCCAGGATCTCACCCAGAGCAACAGTGGCACGTAACAACAGGAATTCTGCAAACCCAGTTCAGAGGCTGCTGTGTCTTCCAGAAGGACCCAGGCTCCGCGTTTGACACAAAGTGCCTTGAGGCTTCTGCTGTTGGCCAAGTTTCTGTGGACTGTCAGTCCAAAGACGCAAGTCCAGGATCTGAATTCTGTACCAGGGATTTGGGATCTTGCACCAAGGTACCTCATGCTTCTGACAGCTTGACCCACGCTGATGAGGAAGGACGGGCCACAATGGTTGATGTTGGAGGGAAGCCGGATTCAAGAAGAAGTGCTGTTGCTGGTGCTGTGGTCCGCCTGGGTGAGAAGGCATTTGGGATGGTGAGGCAGAACCAGATGAAGAAAGGGGATGTGCTGGCAGTAGCCCAGATTGCAGGAATTCAGGGAGCCAAGCTGACCAGCCAGTTGATCCCGTTGTGTCACAACATCCCCCTCAACCATGTTGAGGTGTCTCTGAGCCTGGAAGAGGCCAGGTACGCAGTGGTGATCCGCAGCTCCTGTCAGACCTGGGGGAGGACAGGTGTGGAGATGGAAGCTCTAACCGCTGCCAGCCTGGCGGCCCTGACTGTGTACGACATGTGCAAAGCAGTTACTCATGACATTGTGATCGAAGAGGTGAAGTTGCTTAGTAAGACAGGTGGGCAGAGGGGAGACTTCTCAAGGGTCTAGATCATATCCAGACACCTCCAGCCCTCCACGTGACCACTGCTCATGTGCAGCCTCTTGCAGAACTACTTTTGCTCAGCTGGTAGGCTTGGCGACCTCAGCAGGAATACCATACAACAACCCTACGACTCCAGTTTTGCCTTACCCTGTCAGCTTACTGCTGGGTGAACAATGCAACCACTTATCCCTGTTGATAACCATCTGTGGTTTTTAGAGGACAGACTTTTCCAGTCTGCCAGTACCTTCATTTCAGTGTCCTCATCATGAGCTTGAGCAAAGATTCCTAATTATACCACAGAGGTGGGTTTTTTTTTTTCATCTTGCTGTGAAATACTCACAGCTGCTGTCATCACGCCATGCAACTGTGAGCTCTGGAAATTAAGCAAGTGCTGGAAGTGCTATTTATTTGGCACCTATTTTTAAGTCAAGGATTAAGATTTCAGAATTGTGTCTGTCCATCTGTCCCCCTGACATCCTTAGTTGAATTCAGAAGGTGACAACGAGAAGAACACAGCTTGGGAACCTTACCATACAGCAGAGATTTTAACTTTGGAACAGCCAGGGTCACAGGGGCAGCTCCAATCCCTTTGCATTGCTACTGCTTCCCTGGCCTGCAAGTGAGAAATATCCACATATCAGTTTCAAAAGAAAAAAAAAAAGATGGCAGCTGCCCAGTTCCCTGTCCTGAGTGCTCTGTAAGACATGATGCAGAAACAGAGGATTTCTGGGTTTGGAAGAATTATTTTGCTGATCTGAAAGATACCTTTTACAATGTTAGAAGCATGTTCCAGCATTTTGACCTTAGCACTCAAATACATTGAGGCCCCGTGTCTGCATGCTTAAGGGCTTAATTATGCCATGCACAGAAGTAGGTGTCAGCTCTCCCTGACTTTAGAAATAGATGGTCACACCAAGCCCCAGAAGGCTCCCAATTTTTTAGTCCAACAGTGCAGCTCCTCGTAACCAGCAACCTGCATAGTCCTGAGAGATAAACTTTAAGACTAGTAGCCACGTGAAAGAGTAAGGTAGTTGGTGTTGCCTCAGCCACAGTGTTTTCCTGCATGTTTCTCTAACTTGCTTTCATGAAGTTTTCTGGCCTGAGAGCACTTAAGTGTCCCCATAAATGTATCAGAGGCCACTGTCATGTAGCATTAAATAGCTTTAATAATTGACTATCCTAGATGAGAAATTACTTGACATTGTTGTTAATACTGATGGATCCTTTTCAAATGTTAATTTAAATGCTCTAAACAGGGTGTTTTCAACTTTGGTTTACTTGTTTTCTAGTGCTTATGGCTAATGTGAAGTTTCATATGATTCAGGGTGCTCCCTCTCCATACGCACAGAGAGTTGAAGACAGCTGTGGTAACGTCAAAGCAGCTACTGAAAAAGCATCTTAAGCTTTGCAAGGAGCTGCTTCTCATGACATAAGGTTAAGGTTACTGTGAGCATCAGTAAAGCACACACCACACTGTCATGCACATCCTACTCACTTAAAGTAAGCACAGGCCTAAGATGAGGAGAAAATAGGTTCTTTACAAATCTCACACACTAGCTACCACAGAAGGCACTTTTTCCATTGCAGGTGAATTTGGTTCTTTATTCATTGTCACTGTGAGATAAAGCACATACAATGACACAATAGCAGCTACAGCCGAAAGGGGGAAGGAGTCTGTAAAGCTTGGTACCCAAACTCCATAAACATTTGTACCCCCACCTTCAGTGTTATAGTCCTGATTCCCTTGATATCATTGATCTGTCTTAAAGTTAATAGTAGGGGCACTCCTGCTCCTTCCCAGGAGGGTACCTAGCACTGCCAACCTGAGCACCAACAATCCCCCCTGACCCTGCAAACACAAGAGAGCGTGTTCATCTGTGGAGCTGCTGTGCCCATAGCGCAAAAGTTTCTCTAGCTCAGCATGGAAACAAATTGCCAGGAAAAGTAAGCACATGTGTAACCTACGACGTTAACTGATTTACACAAGCACTTAACTCCCCCCACCACACACAACACACCCTGCCCTCACCCAGCCTCTAGGTAGTTTTGAAAACTAAAAGGAAACTAGATGTACTCAGTAATAATAAAGTGACGCTTTGGGGCATATGATCTTTGGCTTCTGAGAAGTTTGCTGTCATGCTGGAAAGCTCACACAAAGGACTACAGAGCACGTGCATGACTACCACGCACATCTTGCTACTTACGCACATTTCACTACTTTCTTGGGTTGAAAGTGGCTGGAAGCTTTGGGCAAACAGACTTTGGTGCCATTTTATGCTCATGTTACATTAAGTCTGAAAATTATGCACATTTATAGATAATGAACCAAGCATGAGTCAACAGAACATTTTGCAAGAGAAATGAGCTGATAGCACCGTATGTTTAAGTGGTGCTGGGTGGGTGATGGTGTAATATATGCTGATGAACTGACTACTTTTTGGAGGCTTGCTGTTTTTTGTCCACTGCATTTTTAATAAATACTAGTTGTAATGGAGTATGTCTTGAATTACTTTGAATACCCTTTTTATTCATTCAAAGGAACATCTATGTTTTAATCCACAAGCTTCTACGAATAGTTAACTCAGGAAAGCAGCAAGACAGACTTTGTAAGTTGCAATGATTAGTCAGCAATTAGCAAGGGATCAGTCACAGTAATTTATTATTATAAGGAATCTATTATTTCTTTTTTTTTGTTGAGTGAAACTCATCACTATCTGGCTGTTCTTAAACTGAGTAATCATGTAGGCTTATGTCATGGTTTAACCCCAGCCAGCAACTCAGCACCATACAGCCACTCACTCACTTCCCCCCCCCAGTGGGATGGGGGAGAGAATCAGAAAAAAAAGTAAAGTTCATGCATGAGATAAGAACAGTTTAATAGAACAGAAAGGAAGAAAACTAATAACAACAATAAAGTGACAATAATAATAAAAGAATTGGAATACACAAGTGATGCACAATGCAATTGCTCACCACTTGCCAACCGACCCTTGAGCCACGCTCTGCCCCTCCCCCCACCCCAGCTGGGCATGACATCCCATGGTAGGGAATACCCCTTTGGCCAGTTTGGGGCAGCTGTCCTGGCTGTGTCCCGTCCCAACCTTCTTGTGCCCCTCCAGCCTTCTTGCTGGCTGGCCACGAGAAGCTGAAAAGTCCTTGACTGAGTCTAAACACGACTGAGCAACAGCCGAAAACATCAGGGTGTTATCGACATTC
>JAVKLA010000054.1:1591027-1656798 GCA_034782735.1 Sagittarius serpentarius | reverse complement strand
TGCCCCCCCCCCCCCCCCCCCCGTACATCCTCCAAATGCTGCTGATCCTGGAACAACAGAATAAAGCTTTACATCCTTTTTCTAGGAGCTCCTTCCTATTTGGAACCAGGTTTTTGAAGATTTAACCAAAAGAAACAGAGTAAAGCACCGAGCCTACCACCTCCTCCTGGAGGGTGCCACAAGAGCACCAGTCACACCTCTAACGCTGCGCGTGCCGGACACAACACGAGCGCAGATATTCGCAGACCGTGGCACCCCTCAAGGCACGTGCAGTACAGCTTTTGCGGGCTGGAAGCTCTCGCTTGCCCCTGCTAACGTCCCCTGTGTGTGTTAGTGTCTGTTCACTGCTCATCCAGCCCCTCTTTTGTGGCAGTTCGGCCTGTCTTTCCTTCATGGCCACATCCTGAGGCCGGTTGCCCCACCCTTAGACCGCCCTGGAAAAAATCAGATGCGGCATGCAAAGGAGGAGTCAGCAGAAGCTGGTCACTAAGTATTCTTAAAGACATTAAATCTATGTCAAAGAGAGCTGTGCTTTCTGAAAATGCTGAGGGAAGAAGAGCGGGGCGTAGAGGGAAGACACAGCTTGAAATACCTCAGGAAGGGACCTCTTCTTCTGACTGGGAACCACTCAAAACCAGACTCTGAAAGCAACAGCAGCTGCCCACTAAAAAGGGGAATGAATTTTTTAGCTATTCTAAGCCCCTGGTGACCTGTGGTAATTCTCTAAGACGCTGACATTACTCAGCTTTACCTGGGATTTGACTGAACAGAGTCTGGCCCTTCGTCCCACCCCTTCCTTGGCCCTTCGCTAGTTCGCAGCTCCTTCTGGCTGCCTCAGCAGCAGTTATGCAGGCATGTAACGGCTTAAAAATGGCTGTAACATCGTGTGTGCTTTGGCCAGGACACAGGACTGCTAATTAGTTAAATGGAAACACAGTTCACTTCCCTCCACTTACTCTAGCCTTGCTCCAAGAGAAGCTTAGCATTTCAGGGAACCTTAAAACAGTTGGAGGAGTTGCTGGTTGCAGCAGGCTGACTAGGCTTTCATTTTTTTGAAACTTCAGGGTAAAGCCTCAACTTAAGTCTCAAAACGAGTGGATCTGAGGAGCACTGCAAAGCCATGCCGATGGCAGGCAAACCCGACGTGTCTGGCACGCTTCCCAGAAAGGCACAGGGTGGAGCAGCCGAATCCTTTTTCACAGGCTGGGCCTGAAGGACTTGGGTGAGCTCAGTGCACCCTGTCATAAGAGCAGATTCTCATTTTGGTCACAAGCTTAAACACCGGTAGCCGAGACAGATCCAGCTATCTCTGCCTTCCCCCGTCTCTCTGCGCTGCCAGTGCCACGTCTAGAAAGCCTTCAGTTTAGCATCTCTGGTTTTGTACTCATCCTCTTTGCTCCTTTGGGGAGCGAAGGGTACCCAGAATAACACTTGTGAAGTGCAGCTGAGTGCGAGTTCACGGGAAGGGATGGGTGCCCCGAGACAGCGCTGAGCTTTGCTCTGAGCAAGGCTGCAGGACAAACCAGGCGTTGCTCAGCTTCATGTGCACAACCCGACTACAATGGCATGGCCACGGCCATCAGGCAAGCTGCCTAGTGTCTGTGGCTCTCCAAGGTGCCATCTGCACAACGCTTCCTCCATGGAGGGAAGCTTCGCACTTCATTATTGCTTAAGGGTTGCTTCCAGAACCCCCGATGAGCAACAGTATAACAGACAATTGCTTCGTCAGTATCTCCATCAACAGAGAGGGCATAAAGCGTGTCCTCAGCTCTGGAGAGCCAGCTCAAACCCAGAAACTCTCAGTACTACCAAGCTGGTCCTGCATGGATTTAGTCTTTAAAATACATGCAACAGAAACACTTTTCCCTACTCATGATACTTAAGGGTGCACAGCTGAAAGGACACAAGGCGAGCATCAGATATGCAGCCACTCCATTAGTAGTGCCTTAGGCCAGTTACCAGCTGGTGCATGTTGTGACAAAGCTGCATCAACATCAGCAGAGCTGTGCAGCATCGCACCGGGCAGCGACCTGGCCGGTAGCATCTGCTCCTGCAGGGCTGGGTGAGAGGGGTTTCAGCTGCGCAGCCCTGACCTGCTTTTACTGCCACTTGGCAAGGCCTTAACGAACTCCCATTTCATTAACAGGCTCGTGTCGGCACTCAAGCCTCCCCATGCGCAGGCTGGAATTGCTGCTGTCTCCAGGCAGTGCGTGGAGCTGCACCCTCCCATCCCATCCTGTCCCGTCCCCTTCCCTCCCCTCCCCAGCTGCCACCCACAGTCTCTGCACTTCTGAGAGCTGCGCTTCCCCACCCTAGGCCTGACACTGAATGGAAATGTTTTAGCTCTGTGTGGCTCATTTGGCTTCTGCAGATCAATTCCCGGGGCCATCCTCCGCCTGGATCCAAGAAATGAGCTGAGCTGAGGGAAGGGAATAATTTTTGCTGCCCCTGCAGCCTCATCTCTCCTATTGCAGCTGGCAGCTCAAAAGGCTCCATCCTGCCAAGACTGAATCTTAATTGGAATCAGTGGAAAAGACAAGCTACTGCCAGGGCCGCCCTGGTGCCGGGCTTACAGAGAACATGGGCAGAGCTTGCCCAGCCCCACAGGGGAGGGCCTTCACTAGGGTTTACAAAAAATAAAATAAAATTCCCTCCAGACCTATGGTATCAGCAGAAGCAGCAAGCTGAGGCCAAGGAGGAGAGGAGAGAGCTTAGCCAGGTAGTTTGCAGAGGAGGAGCGGGCAGAACCACACCACATTGAAAATCCTCTCGCCCTCGCAGCCTGCGGGAAAGGGAAGCCGCCCACAAGGCTGAGGGGCAGCTGGCAATCCCCAGGCCCTGCAGGGAATCCAAATACTACGACCAGCCCTGAACAAACACTGAAAACCGTCACAGTTCTTGCCCGGAAACGCTCCTGCCAAGGGCTATAGGAAAAAGCACAAGATAAGCTTGTCTTATGAGAGAAAGACCAGAGCAAAATCTTTTCAAGCATCCTGTCTGCATGTGGCACCAGGATGCTACATGATGCTTTTTCTGAGCCACAGACACCGATTTCAAGCCTGCTCGCTACAAGGACCGTTGTCAGCGCTCACTCATACCTCCGCAATTAGGCACAGTCTGGCCACCCCTTTGGCTTTGAGGAGGCACACAGAAGTGCTACTGCCAACTCCTAATGCACTCAGGATGGGTGCTGCTGACCAGATTTCCTTATAAGCGCAGTGTCCTGTCATCTCAGCCACCATCCCGTCCTAGCGAGAGCAGAAAGGTGCAGCCGGAGTGGAGCAAAGCAAGTAGCCAGCCGTCTGGGTGATTTTGACACCATTTGTTCCATCTTGCAGGTTTTAGGCACATCTCTGAAGTCCCTACCACAGAAGGCCACCGTGACAATGTCTTGCTCAGACTGGGAGCTTTGGAAGAGCTTACCTTGCTGACTCAGGGGGACTCGGGATTACAAGCAGCTGATGCAACAGATGCCATGCAGGCATCTCGGAGCTGCTGGACCTGAGCAGTGGAAATGGGCTCTTGCTCTGGTAAAATGGCTTTAACAGGATTTTCCAGCCAGCAAACACTCTTTCAGGGACACACCCAGGACATTCAGCCATCAGCAACACAACTGCGCACAGAAGGCTCTTGGCCAGCCAGAGCAGGAGGGGTATTTAAACACAAGTTTCTTGCACTCACCTTTACAGCCTGCTATTTGCCTCCCGGCTCGCTGAGGATGCCTTAGTGCACATCCCTCCGGGATGTCCCAGATGCAGCAAAGGCACGGCCAGCAACAGTTAGCCCATCGCCAGTAAACCAGAGCTTTTGCAAACCTGTGCCAGAGAACTCTAGCTGAACCCCAGCAGCTGGAGGGGTTTTCATTTCCACTTCTCCAAGGCTGGTATTTCAAGGTGGTTTTATTTCTTTTTAATCAATGCACATGGCCAGCTCCAGAGGGGGCTGAAGGAGGGGAGGGAGGCGGTGCAGCCACTGTATCTGTACAAAGTAGTTCCACATGCAAGGGAAATGGGGCTCGACTCGCTCAGTGCGTGTTTTGCAGTGCGGTTACAGGCCGTCATTCCATCTCCACAAAGTTGTTATTTATTTACTTAAAGACTTGCATTCCGTGGAAAAAGATGCCCCAAGATAGCACTGTGTTTCTAAAATTAAACACAGCTGGCTGGAGCGGGGAGCAAGCGAGTGAGCACTCCTGTGCTCCCACCAGCAGCGGGAACACGGCACCCCGTGTCCTGCACGCCCCCACCCTCACCGAGCTGCACGAGAGCCTGGCAAAATGCCTCCTGTTTCCTCAGCCATGAGGGAGGCAGCTCTCTGGGAAGCCAGGCTCAGACCGAGCGCCTTACCCAAAAGCAGGAGTGCCACCGCTTCCTAGGACAGGGCATGAGGGTTTAATAGCAGCGATTGCACTTCCTCCCCCGGCAGCCCTGGGAAAGCTCTTGCCCTGCTGCAGGAGAGCAGACGTCTCACCAGGCATCTGACACAGGTTTGAGTGTGGCCAGGAGAAGTCCTTTAACATATTTTGTGAGGACAGGCTGCGTTCCTGAGGCTCATCTCCTATCTAACCTAGCAAGGATTTTCTTGCAGTTCACGTGTCACTGGTAGCTTCCTCCTTACAGTGAAGCTCACTTAGCCCCTGCTGTCATAACCTAAGTTAAGAAACCTGTTTTCGCAAAAACCATTTATGGAAGGAAAGGGGAAAACCCAAGTGTTCCTCCAACCTCACACAGCACCAGCAATTATTTCCCCCCCAGGCACGCTCTTGGCGCCTGTTCCCCTGCCCGACACACGTGGACAGGGGCTGCCTCCGCGCCAGCAAGTAGCTCGGCTCAGAAATGAGTGCATCAGCTCATCAGAGCAGCTGGCGCCAGAGCTGCTCTTCAGGGGTTTTATCATGGCCTAGATTTAGCCTCATCCCTCAGACAAAATTTCTCCACACACATGCAGCTGAAGCTCTCCAAAGGACTGGTCGGACACTGGTGGAGCCCCCCGTGCCCACTGGGGCTGGGAGCGCCTTGGAGGAGCTTGGGAAGCAAAGCTCCCAGAAATGGCTAAGGTGGCTCCACAAGAGCCATGGGGAGGACAGTGGGGTTCAGCCCCAAACCTTGCCGCTCTGCACCAGAAGCCTCATGCAGATGTGGGACAAGGAAAGACGGCAAAGAAGTCTGAACCAGACCCTGAACCAGCAGTGGAAGAAATGAGGACTGCTGGCGATGGGGAAAACGGTGAAAATGCTGGTGAGGTTGGGGGTGCCCGCACAGCTGCTGCCCCCAGGTGCACGTGCCAGCTGCCCCATGGCCTGAGGACCATGCCCTGTCCTGAGCACAGGCAGGAGCTGCTGCTCCCCCAGCTATGAGCAAGGAGAGAGTCCCTGGCATCCCATGAAGCTTGTTGCAACCAAGGCAGGAAGAAGAGGACAGTCCCACCACTACAGACCTGGACTGTGATCCAGGAGGACCTGACCACAGGGACATGGGCCAGACCAACACATCATGCTTAGTAAGTCACTCTGTTGTGTGCAGATGGGGACACTAACCTGGCCTTCCTGTTGTTCTGCGCACTCAGCAGTGAATGCCTGGAGACAGATTCGCAAGCCTGAGTCCTCCTCACGTCTGACATGCATCTGGAGAAGGTAATATTTGCCACCAGATTGACAAGGTTGCTTTTAGCAGATTTGGCTTTTGTCCCTCAGTTTCTCCCAAATGTCAGATGAAGATTTCACCTCCCTGCCTCCCAAGGGAAAGCCTCTGCATGCACTGGTGACAGCCCAGATCCTGTTCTAATGACTGTGAGCGGTGGAGACATTCAGCAGTGAAAAAACTCATTTCAAAGCTGAGGGAAAGGACGGGCAGGAGGAAGAAGGAAAGAGAGCCGACCACCACTCCTGCAAGAAGTTCTTAGGAAAGAGCCTGCCCTTCATCAGAGCTCAGCTATTTCTGTGATTATGTCCATTTGCCCATAATTATACTGGTTCTGCTCTGCGCAGCACTAAGTCAGGTCTACTGATCCCTGTCCAAACTCCTGCTGCCTTCCTGTTTGGATTAGGGTGCCAGCATGGGTTAAAAATTAGAGAGTAAGATTGCCTCAGTATCTGATTTATCCCCTTCCTCCTCCCATCCCACTTTGGGATTTGCTGGTGAGCGTCCCCCTGGGAGAGGATTAATCAGGAGCAGACAGAGAACTGGCAGCTGCCTGACAAGGACAAGATCGCAGCTATGGACAAGCTGCAATTTGGAGTCTCCTTTTCTGACCTTGGTACAAGTCCAAGACATGGCTGCTGATGCATCCCAGCACTGACACCCCGGGAGCTGGCACAAGATCAGCAGCCCTGGGGCCACAGCTAGCTCTGGTCCCGATGTCGTATTGCCTCAGTGCCGGGGCTGCTTCTGTGGTGAAAGGCTGCCCGTCCCCGTGACTCCAGAGGCAGCTTCAGCTCTGCAGCTGCGGAAGGGGCCTCCTCTCCACTTAGGGAGAAGCTTTCATTTTTCAGGGACCAGAGCAAGGGACGAAGTTACCGCCATTCTAAAAGGGCAACGCTACATGTTTAACATTCGCTCCCTGGACGAACAGCAGCCACGCCGCCAGCAGATCACACCAGGAGAGCAACAGGAAGGTAGGAAGCGCTGTCTGATCCGCCTGCCAACTCCTGCCCCGTTAGAGCAGCGCCCGCGCGCGAAGCCGGGCTGAGCGCAGAGCGAGAGCGTTCGTACCGGGGACAATCCTCTGCCAGGGGCTTCCCCCGGGGCCCGAGGTGCCCAGGCTCCAGCAGCTGCTACCGCCAGGGAGAAAGGGCAGCAGATCCTCCCAAGATGGGCAAGCAAAGGGTCACGGCAACAGAAAGGACTTGTGAGGGCACAAGAGGGAGCTGAACAGGGCTCAGATGTTGAAGGGAACCAGGAGCAGAAGCAGGGGGTAGTTTACAGCAGGACGGGCTGTGGCTCTGAAGAGTTATTTTCCAGTTTGGGAGCCCAAAAGGAAGGAAAACCCTGGACTGGACAACCCTGGGAAATATCTGCCTTTGGGGTTTAACCAGCTCATTCTACAAAGTAAGAGCTGATCCAGACATATATAGTCTGTGTTACCCGAAGAAACTCTGACCCGGTTATAACACCTTAGTGTGAGCCCAAGGGTGGGCAAGCACTAGGCCAATCCCTGCTTCTCCCCCTGAAAACACCTCGTGGCTCTGCAGGGGCTAAGGTGACGGTTCCCATCACACCCGAAGGCCATTGCACACAAACAGCAGCCAGCAAGGCACGGCCTGCATCAGGCCTGCTCACAGTCATAGGAACATGCAGTAGCAAAGAGGTGCTTTAGAGCACCATTTCTTATCTCCTGAATCCAGTGACCACCTAACCTTCTTGGGGGGAGCGAGGGGGATCCATCTTTGTTCTTTTACAGTACTGCCACAATGCCATAACCAAATGAAAAATAGCTTAAGCTTTAAGTAGACAGACATTCATTTTCCTCCTGTTTTGTTTGCTTCCTGTGTGGAAGATGGAGTGCGCAAAAGCTTTTGATCTTTTTGTCCTTCCTCAGCCACTGTTCACAGACCACCTTCTGATACCTTTACAGACCACTGTCTTTCCAGGAAACACAAATTGCAAAACACTGGCAGAGTATGATAATCAGAGCATGAGCTGTGGTTTCACCACAGGCAAGTACTCAGGTAGTCTCACACAGGGCGTCCAAGCCAGTTCTTAGAATACTCCTGATATTTTGGAGGATGATGAAAGACGAGCTTTGCCCCTGCAGACCCACTGGCAAGGCAGATCCTTTACTTACAAACAGACAAGTAGCAAGTATCCCTATTTCCAAGGTCCCTCAGGCACAAGACCCTGTTATCTCAAGAAATCGGACAATCACAGCTGTGTTCTGTTCCGTGCCCCTGCCCCCCAGTCTTTTAAAACCTCTGGAAGGAACACGGCGAGAAGGGAGCCTTCCTCTCCGCAGGGACAGGCAGCAACCTCACATAGTTCACAAGGCACTCGCCTCCCTGTCCGCCCTGTGGGGAGGGGTGTCCAGGGCTCCCCAGATCCCTGCAGCTTCTGCATGACTTCTTGTATTTTCCCTGGTTAGCAGTCGGTGGAACTGCTCTGAACAGCCGTTTCCATTGTATCTCCATGTAGGGAGAGGATGGCAAAGGTCTTGCTATAACGTGACAGGCCCAATCACTATTGGTCACAGACATTTCAGCCAAAAGCCTTTTTCCACATCTCGCGCTGCGCAACGAATTATAAAGTCCTTTTCCCTGTTCCATCCCCGCACAGCCCGCCATTTTCTGGTTATTTTTTTAGCTAATATAATTAGAGACATGTTCTCCTTTCATGAGTACTGCAAGGAATTCACTTAACACCATTGTGCCCCGCATCTAAAACAAGGTGGACAAAGAACGCTTCCTGGGTTCCCACATTAATTTAATCACAGCATTTCAGACCCCTCTGGACCCCCAGGGCTCAATGCTGTCATGGTAGGAAAGACGCAGCAGCTCTCTCAAGGCAAGCTTCCAGCTCACTGCAAACCCTCCAACTCACACAAAGATTCTCCAGCACAAGTGGGATGAAACATTGGCTTGGAGGGAGAGGGGCAGCAGCACAATTAATTGCTCATTTTAAATTCCACCATTTGGAAGGAAAAAAAGCAAACAAAGAACGGAGTCTGCAGGTTCTAGTAGCTACCTGACATGGCATCTCTAGGAAGAGACTGGTAGGTGGGGCACACAAATGAGGGCATATGCCAGCAAATGATTCACATTTAGCCAAGCATCTTCCAGGCTCCAGCCCTGCAGAGACACACCGCAGCCCTGGTCAATAGAGCTGGCCACAGCTCACCTGAAGGAGGGACTACAGAGGCTGGGGATGAGACCCGGACGCTGAGATGCCCCATTCCCTGGGCAGGCGGACTGCTAGGGGATGTCTAGCACCCCTTTCCTCATGCCAAGTAATCACACACAATGAAAAACCCCAGGAACATTCCCATCCCACGACCGGTTTCCTTAGCCCGTGCATTGGGAGCTGCCTGCAGCTCCCACTCCCACCCACAGCCCAGAGGTCCCTGTCTCACCCCAGCCAGCACCCAGCCCAGAGGCAGTAAATGAGCTGGAACTCCTCAATACATTCATGTCATTTTTCAAGCTTTGATCATGTCTGGAAAGGTTTTTTTAGCCAGACAACTCCTCCTTGTTAATTAAGCATAGGAAGGAAGAGGGCAGCTCAACTTTGGGAGGACAGATACTTATCCTTAAAAAGCAAAGGTTAACCCTTTGGGAGAATCCTAGTTGCATTTCCTTTCAAAGACACTTTAGTTGGTTTTTGTTAAAAAAACAAAAAACAAAAAAACAGCAGAAACATACTTTGCCAGGAAATCAACAAAAATATTAAAACCAGGTACCCCAAACTGATGTCCTACCCTAGTTTATTCCTCCTCTGCTTTGTTCCCTCATCAAGGCACATAAGAGCAAGGCATTCTGCTTTCTTAACACATCTTTACAGCACTATCTTATATGAAAATTCAGTCTGCCAGGCTAGTGCTCGTACAGACCAGCAGACCTCCAAAAATGGGTAAAAAGCAACATTTTAGCAGAGTTACATGACTCCACAAGCAGCATCACCCTCTTGTCCCCTAAGCAATCTGTGCTGAGACTGGGTGGGGAAAGGTTAGAAGAAGAAAAGGAAAAAAAAAAAAAAGCAAAAAAAGGACCCTACCTCCTGATGAGAATCTGACCAAAGTAGAGATAAACAGCAACTATGTCTCAGAAAAAACAGCAAGAAGCCCATTAGCTACAGAAACATCAAACAAACAAAATCTAGCACAACAATGTTGAAAACCAAAGTTTTGGGCTTCAGAGAAAAAAAAGAAATCTTTAATTATTTTGTTTCCTAGCAGTAGAACTCTGTTCCCAAAGGGCCAAGCAGATTTCTCCCAGAAAGCTCCGTGTCTGCTATGGCAGACATAAAAGTCATCTATGTTTAAACAGAAGCCAAAGGTTAAAGAAGGGGAAAACCAATGAATAATAGATCCTCAGCCCTTCCCAGGAAGAGCAAAGAGCTCCCCTTACCTTCCCTCCTCACTCCCAGTTATTCAGGGCAGCTAAACCCCAACACTATCATTGCTCGGAAAAGCCATGAGGCACTTACCTTGCTTCTGTGCAGCAATGACAAGGACGGGGAGGTCCATGACCACAGGGAAGATGCCAAACGGGAAGATGGAAGGACACGTCTGTGCTGGACCCATCCTGCAGGGCAGAACACCAGCCCCTTGCTGTGTGCTCCAACCCCAATGAAAATATTAAAGAAAGAAAAATCTTCTTGTTAGATTTCAGGCAAGACACCTCTCTGGTTGTTCAAAGCAGACAGAATCCGAATGCCACTGGGCTTCACCTCTAACAAGAGGAAAAGCAATGGTTTGGCCTCCTCTACTAAAACCCAGCTGCTAGAGAAAAGAAGGGAAGGCAGGGAGGTCTCTGCATTTTCATCCTGCCTCTGTCACTCACAAAACGCATGGATTTCAGAAACATCCCTTTGCCTCTGCCCTCGCATCTGTAAAGTGAGAACCTCATAGCCAGACTTTGCTAAAAGCCTGAACCAAATAGATCAAAACAGAGAAACTGAAAGCCCTTTTAACAAATATAAACCAAGAACCTTCCCACACACCACTCAGACTCCCATCTGCTACCTGATGGTCCTCAGCCTGTGCAAGCAATTATCCCCCGATTACTTTTGCTCGTTTCCATGGCCCTTCCCACCTGAGAGCCAGAACCAACAGCTGGGGCTTTATTTGGGGTCCCTGGGAACACATGTACCGCAGGAATGTGCTGCAGAGCCAGCAAGGCTCCCACTCAAAGCTAGGCATGAGCTTCTCAGGAGCTGACGGTTAAAACATTGCCCTTTGGTGGCTGAAGAGAAACATGAAAAGTTGTGGCTTAAGGATGAATTTTGTCAGCAGGCTATTTCCATTAGAGAGACAGGGAGATCCATGTGTAAATGAAACAGCTGCACACATTGTGTCTAAGATGAAAACAAGGTTCTGCCCCCGAGTTCCAAGGAATTCCTCTGCATGTTGCTGGATTCAGCCACAAATGAGCCCTAGCCCTTGCGTGCCTCCTGCTCGCCCTGCTGTTCTGTGTCTAACTTCCCTCCTGTCTCCCCTCCCACATCCTTGAAGGCTTCACTCCTGATGTTGGCTTTCCTGGCTTCTTTTCAGCTGGCCTTATTTAACTCCTTCCTTTGAAGCAATCCTCTCCTGCCCCCTCCTCCTCTGATTCACACTTGCTGTCAGGGTGTTGCTCAGTTAAGTAAGTGAGCTTATGGCCAGTGCTGCAGCCCTGCACTCCCTTCCTCTCTTGGACTAGTTATGTTCAGACATGGATTATGAACTCTTAGACAGCAGGACTGTCTTTATTTTTGTTCTTTAAGGGAACTCCTGTGTTCCCTATGTTGTTCTGAAAGACTGCTTTCCTCACAGTCTTTTTAAGAGGACCCTTGGATCTGGTAACTTGGTGGCTCCATGATTAGCTCTTCAGCACTGCAAGGTGCAGGGAGAATGTGCTTGTGTTCCATCGTGTTGCTTATTCCCCCAGAAGAGCCTGTGAAGTTTCTCACCAGCTCTGCAGTGACTGTGTCACCTAAAGAGCTGCATGCTCTTGACCAAAGACAAAGACCCAGAGCTTAGCACCCAGAGCTTAGCAAAAAAGTGCACCCAGACTCCAACTCACCTTTAAGACTTTCCAGCAAAACGCACAGAAAATGCAACTACAAAGAAATTTACTGAGACGCAGTGGGGGCAATATATCTTTAATTTTTTTTGCTTTTGGTTTTTAGTATTACAGTATATTCTTATAAAAAGATACAGATAAAAAGGACACTACAGGATTTGTACATTTAATTCAATTATAGTCTTAAACTGACTAAGAAATGAGGATACGCCAAGGCATTACAGCAGCACACAACCTCCCACTTTGCTAAGCAGCACGGTACGTTCTAGCTTGGTGAGGAGGGGCACCTCCCGAAGTGACCTGCTAGTTTCAAGCTGAGCAGGCTTGCAGGGGAGAAGAATGACTGAAGATGGGGATGGTTTGGAAGGGAGGTGTTGAGCACAGAGCAGCTCAGGTATCTGACATCCCCTTACAGTTCTCCTAAAAACTGCAAAGGTTTTTAAAAGAGCCTGTTTAAGGGCAAGCATGAAGGGGGGAAAATGGCTTGTTGTAGAGGCTTTTCTAGATCACTTGAGTAAGAGTTCCTAGTGATGGACAGCTGAAAGCCCTTCATGAGCTCTGTGGAACATCTTGTAAACAGACAAAACTGCCTAACGAAGAGTTTTGGTCCACATGCTGCTTTGAATTATGCTGGTGTAAACCCAGAGCAATTTGTACTGGTTACAGTGGATCTATTCAACATTACCACCTCTAACAGAAGACTCTGGTTTGGAAGCATCCAGACTCTGTCATGAAATGAGGTGCCAAAACACTGTGCTAGCCTAACGGCATCCTTCTCAGCAGGCACAGTGAGCAAAATCTGGTCAACCTCAGGGGATACTGGTCATCAAAATTACTACTTACAGTAGTAGATAGCTTTTTTTACATATATATACAGACATATATATAAATTCTGTATTTTCAGTTGGCCAAATTGTGTTACCCAGGTGGGCCTCTTCAACCTTTAATAACAGAAACTAAGGTGGCCAATGGAGGCTACTTGTTTGGATGGCAGGCAACCAGAAATCTCCTGTGTTGAGTACAGAAGCCAAGGAGCCATGGCCCCAAACACCTGGTGATTGCTAGAGACTTCACGAGTAGAAAACCAACCAGTAGAAAGATTTTGTTTATCCTGGATAATCTAGGGAGGTGAGGTGGAGAAGGAGAAAGGGGAAGTAGAGGGAATCTTTCTTCCCTGGCCTTGAAGATAGGAAGGAATATTAACTCTGAGGAAGGAGAACTGTCCCAGTTTGTCTCACCAGCGTGTTAACTCTGGTGAGAAGTTATAGGGCATGAACCACTTTTGCCCATCTCTCCAAGCATCTCTGGCATTATGGACAGAATTTGTGTGTTGAGGAAGGGTGACGTTTGAGTGAGCAACTGTGCAGCTTAACTCTTCTCAGTCTTCTCACCGTAGTTCATGATGAGAAATAATCAAGTTTTATAGAAATTGTTCTAAAATAACCAACCTGCATCAGTTCACCACAAGCTTTAAAATGCATACTTTCCTAAAAACGGGATCACCGAGGCAGAGTGATTATGACAAAAGCAAAAGGGAAGTCTTTTTCTTCCCTCCCTTCCCACACTAAGACTGCTCACACGCACCCCCTTGCCTAGCTCAGCTTGCTGCACAATAGCCAAGCCAGCTGTCTAGCTGGTGTAATGCCCTGGCACGGTCTCAATAGTCTTTGCCGTAATGCAGTGTATACATACAAACATAGCAAACTAAAATAAGGCAAAATAAATAAGAGGTGTCGGATTTACAGGTTCCCCTTAGAGATTCCTAAAACCTTTTCTTTAAAAATCATTTAACCCCCAAACAAACAAACAAAATAAACCCCAAAACAACCAACCCAGAAACAAAACTGCATATATCATGTACATCATCAACTGTACAACTGATCTCCTTTCCCCTCATGGAAACTCCTGACACAAGCTTCTCCTGTGCAACCCAGCTCAGAGTGTGAGATTTCTTAAAGAAGAGGAAAGATTCAGCCAGTGGGGCTGACCATTATGGAAACACCTGCCCCACAGTCTCCTACCAGGGCCCCTCGCGATTCCTTTCGCTTCCTCAGACATTACAAACACATTACAGAAATGCTTCTGAAGGATGCACAGGTCATCTCCCTAGTGGGGAGTCTCTCACACCTGAATACTAGTCCTACTTCTGCTCTCATAGGGAACCGGTGCCCAGACGATAGCTGTGCTGCAGGGCATGGAAGGGCCTTGCTGCCCTGAAGTCACTTTACCTTGTAGCATTTCCAGAGACTTATGACCAACTGAGAAGACTGACCCAGACCAAAGGAAGGGGGAGCGAGACCTTCAGTCTTTTCTTGGATCATCCTAATGCAACCTGCTTAAGAACAATGCAGAGACACAGAGGTAAGTGAGCGCTAGACCCCTAGGAACAAAGTGCGGAAAGTACCTCCTCTTCTAGGTGTGAAGAACTTCATCATAAAGTTAGCAATGACTACATTTCTGCAGGAAGCAGAACAAGCCCTCGATTACAGCCTTCGTTCTCACATCTCCTCCTCCTCCATTTATTTCCAAAGACAGAGTGTTTTCACTTAAAATGCTGGTGCTAGGCACAGGTGCAAGGACAACTGCAGACCCTAGCTCTTCTCCAGCTCTCTGTAATAAAGAGGTTATGCCTCAGTGTTATACCTCATGACTGCTTGCTATACCTGCTCAGGCTCTGCTAGCACTAGAGGACAAAGAACAAGATTTTCGTTTCTCCTACAGCACTCAGCGACTGTCACAGTTGCTGACGAAGAACAGAGCATAGATGCATTCACAGTGCACCCAAGAGATGAGAAGCAAGGACAAAAAACTTGACTTCAGCAAGACACCAGGCCCAAGAGCAGAGCCAACTTTTTTCCTTATCTTCTGTGTGGCCAGCCTCATCTCATACAGTAGACTTATTAATGGGTCTCTCCACTTGTCACCACTTATAGGAAATCACTGCTTGCCTCAGTATGTAACTGAACTTCTCAAAAACCCTCTTTATGAACATTCACCATGGAGTCACGTGCCAGGGAGGACCATCTGGCATGCTGAACAAAACCTTCAGCCACCATCACAGATTCAAAATAGGAGTCTGGGGCACAGGACTGCTGAGAAAGTTGAGCTGCAATGAATCAAGGGCCTGACTCTGAGCTTTCTGTCCATCTCAGTAAGTATCCCACATCTGATTTACAGGAGTTGCACAATCTCTCATTATTTGTGTATGAGTCAAGAAGGTGGCAAAACTACAGCAGCTTTCTTTGACTCTGTCGGTGTGCCCAGAGCACTGCGTACCATCATACAGGATCTCTTTAAATTGGGGTTGAACTGTGCACAAAAAAGGACAGAGGGCTTACCACTCTCTGCTTTTGCTACATTTGTGGCCTGGCAAAGTGACTTCACTTTCAAAAAGCACGGCACAAACCTGGTTAGACAAATACCGGGGCAGGGGGAAATGCTGTATTTATATTCAAGGGTTTTGCCCTGAGGTGTTTCTTCTCTGACAGCAGTGCCATGCTGACAGTCTGCCTTATCAAACAAGTACCTGGGGAGCAAGCAAGCAGCCGTAAGTTGGACAGAGCCATGAGTCACATTATCTTGCACCAGGGCTGACCTTGGCACTACACCTGAATTTCTGGGTGAGTCCTAAACCCAGGGAGAACAAAGAGGGGAAAAAAACTACAATGTTCTAATCCCTAAAAGTATCATCTTTGGAATTCAGGGATTATCCAAATCTAAACTCAACTGTATACCAATTTGGCACATATTACCACCTCTCATATGGCTTACATGGCACAGGTTATATGGCATGCTTTAAAACAAGACAAAGAAAAAGGGCTGGGATATAGCGTGTCTACTTCAGGGAGCAGCAAGGAGCTTGTTAATATAATTTACAAGAGACATTTCTAAAAATCCATTTTGTAATTTAAAATAAAAATGCTTAAAAAAGCGAGAGTTTTTCTTAAAGTTTCAAAAACCTTTATGAAATACAGTCTTTCTTCTACAAGGTGCTTGTGTCCGCTGCAATGGGCATTGCTGTTAATAGCTAATCCCAGAAGGGGAGAGGGATAGTAAGGGAGGAGAATGCACCCAGCTCTTTTAAGATACCAGCTCTTTACGATGAGTATTATACAGAGGCGCGGCAGTCTGGAATGTCGTAAATAGGGAAATTCTGGGGTGGGAGACTCAAAATTCAGTAAACAATGAAACATTAGAGTTTAACAATTCTGACTTTTTTGCTTCTTTCCATAGTTTACATAATTATTTTACTCTCAAAGTGTTCAGAAAACCACCACAGTTTTCTTCTCCAATATCGGTAGTGTGTAATACTGATCAGGCAGCGTACATGGCAGAGGAAGTTCTGTTCTGCAGACTCGGTGCAGAGCCTGAGGTTAAGTGACATTCAGAGAAAAATCAAACCAAATTATTAAAGTGACAAATACAGCTTTTTTTCACTTCCCTGGGATTCCTTGACATTTTGTGCTGCTGACTATTGATGCAAAGTTTGTAGATGGTGGGTCCCTCTTCTCAAATGTTCTCTCTTTTCTTCCTGTCTAGGAGGAAGAATCCACCACCATTTCTTTCTTTTCCTCTTTTCCTTCTCCAGGGAGGACAATAAAAAAAGGAAGACAGGATTCAAAAACAAACAAAAAAAAACCCACCAAAAAAACATGACAGCTAACACAATCCAATCCCTTTCTTAGAGCCATGAAGACACACAGAATTCAGAATTCAGGCCTCTTCTTGGGGCTCTTTGCTTTTTCACTGTGTGCTTCATACATGTAGCTTAAATACAAATTTATTTTTTTTTCTTATGAATTAACCCATCTCCAAAGCCTGCTTGGCTTACATAATTCTGTGTCCTCCTGGAAAAATACTCAGTTTTCATTATGGGACCCTCCACTGGTTCATCCCGAGTGATCCCTTCAAAATGAAAAAGGCTGTGGGCTCCAAGGCTCTCCTTTGACACCATTCATATCTTAATGAATTACGTCATTCTTCTAGGTAGGAGTGGGATGTGTGCAGTGAGGGTCAGCCTGTTAGACAGAAAGACCAGTTCGTGCCAACAGCAATCACAGCTAGCATCAAGTGGAAAAGAAATCTCATTTCTTGCAGCCAGCGACCCTGTTTGCGTTTTGCTACTTGTGACCTGTGGATGATACTAGGGAGCTCCCGATTTCCATGGGGCTGCACTAAGAAATCTCGCACAAACAGGTAAAAAATGTTCCGCAGTTTCCCTCCCACCCTCCAGCAATGACAACAGGCTCTAGAGTCGTCTACTTGTAATCCCAGCCTGTCAGTGGCTTAGTTTTCTAATGAAAAGCCACAGCTTCTTTCCTAGAAGATGCATTTCATAGCTTTGAGGATCAACCATCACAAGATTCCAGAAAACTGCTTCTAGAAAAGCAGAATCCAAAAGACTTTTGCAAAGTATTTTACGTTGATCCTGATTCTTGAATTTCAATTTGTTCCACAACCTGATTACTTCCTTCTGAGCATCACTTGCTTTGGACAGTGTAGACCACACAAAACCACTATACAGATCATAGGATCAAAAGCATTTTTCAGGTGCTAATCAATGGCTTATAAAATCCAGTTCTGGAAGGGAACTGGAAACCTCGAGAACCACATCTTGACAAGCCCCTGAAGGCCAGTCTAGATCTTGAAGAAGTAACAGGTGTTTGCAGAGCTGCTCTGAAATTAGTCTTACTTGTTATCAGCAAGATAGAGATCGCGACTAGTTTTTACTTTGGCACACAGAAAAATTATCTTTTTCCAGCTGTGAGGCAGTCTGCAAGGCCCAAGTACTTTCTGTCATCACCATGAGGCCTTTGATGACACAATAAACTCCCAGAAGCAAATCTGTCGGCTCTGCATGGCCCAGTCACAGGCCCCGCTGGCTCCACAGAGGCACTTTTATTATGGTTCAAATTAGGAGCACAGAAGAGGGGATGAGAGGAAAGCTGATCATGGAAAGGTAACGTCTCTAGCCACAGACCAAAGAAATCCTTTGGGGCACCTGTCAGCCAGGCGCCATCGCACACATTCATCTTCCGTGTTTTGCACTTTTTCATCACCTTCTTTAGGTTGATTATTTTTCTTCCTCTTGTAATTAATAATTTAGCTTTGTCACCACCCTCTCCCGGCTTGTCTCTAAGCCTTGGTTCCCCGAACGCTTACGGTTACGCTTGAGTTTGGATAGGTCTTTGTCAAAGACTTCACCCGACCTTAAGGCTGACACCAGGTCATCAAACTCCCCACTCTCTTCAGAGATGCTTCCAGCTTTCGCTTTCTTTTGCCGCCTCTCTTTTTCCCTCTGCTCTTTTAGCTGTGGAGAAAGACACAGAGCTTTAGGATTAGCTAACCTAGATACCAGATCACTAAGTACGCTGCCAAGAAGCAGCTAAGATGCATCAATACAGTTTAGGGAAAAAAAGAGATCAGGAGCTTATCCACAAGGTCATCACCGGTGCCAAGAGCAAGAGGTGACCATGCTGGGTTTCCCTTCTGCACATGCAAGCAGAGAGCAGGAGAGATGAGGAATGAGTAGCATCGTATGTTTGCCTCACAAAGCACTACCACCCTGGAGCAAAGAGGACACATGGGATCTGTCTATGCTGCTGCTGTTTTACACTGATTTTACAGCAGGATAGTGCCAGCAAAGTAGCTGTGTCACCTGGCGCTCTACAAGTGATGCTGGCATAGGTAATTACCCAGCTTCTGGGACCAGGCTTGCAGTGACCTTAGTGTGGCAGCACCTACTACGCTGACAGTACCTAAGCTAGTGAGTTTAATGTTAGTTTGGATGTGTCTATACAAACCACGGTCACTCGTATAGTCACAAACAGCTCTGCGCTTGGGTCATAGCTAGCTAAATCAACAGGCAGAAAGGCTGCAGTCCTGCAGAAGGAGGAAAAGAAGAAAGGAAAAATCCCAGAAAGCCACAAGCTAAACATACTGGATAATGAAAATTGTGTGAGATATCAAAACATCAACAGAAACCCTATCCACCAAACAGCTCATGTTTGGATGGAGGCAGCGTGTTGCAGTGATGGGAAAAGGAAGACATATTGCCTCAACCCTGGAAAGAGAAACTGGTTATAAAGACGAAGAGCAACAAAACAGAACTGCTGATTTTACAAATCATTGGATAGGTCCACCTGTCAATGTGATGCCCTTGGTCTCCCTAGGGTAGCTCCAGGGAGCTCAGTTATCCCCTTCCACTGCTCAGCTCCAAGATTAGTGGAAATGGCAAGGGATGGATGTGGCTGTCAGGAAGCAGGTCGCTCGCTCTGAGCGCTAGCCCTACGTTGCAGGAAGACTCTTTCCATAAGCAAACTGCAGTCTCTCTCGTAATGTACCAGGCCTACAAAACCATCCTAATGCTTTAACAGTGTGCTCCTGCACTTTCCAGGCTGGCTGAGAGGAAACTTGAGCCAAAGTCCTGGCATTTTATCCCTGTGTCCAACAGCAAGGCTGCTGGTATCCTGGCGTTTTACCTCTCTCCTCTTCTGAAAGGCACAAACCAGTGCTTTTGGCACAGCAAACATTTAAAGCAGCAACTCCACAGTGAGACCTGGGGCCATGACGGCAGCCGAGATTAAAGTGCCAGCAGGAGGGAAGGAGGCAAGGGACTGCCGAGCCGTTCTCAGGCCTCAGGAAAGGCTGAGGTTACAGGGGGAGGCTGGTTCACATGAACCCCTGGGGACACACATGTCTGTCTCCCAGCAGCAAAATCAACGATGCACAAAAGCTCTCTCACCACATCAAGGCCAGACACAGCCCCAGTAATCAAGGCATTAAGGCTGGCCAGAGAGAAATACCGCCAGTGTGGGCTGCAGCAGGTGCCAGGGCATTCACTGTGTCACCGTATGCTGTCAGGCAACAGGCACGCAGCAGGTGATGACGGAGTCTGAGTGGAAGCTGACCAGCTGGCAGAACTGAGGGAGATCTGGCTCCCAGAGCTTTTGCACAGAGCCTGTAGCCCGAAAGCAGGATAGTTGGCACTGGGCAGGGACAGCACCATCCTGCAAAGTGCTGGGGCAGAATAGGCAGGGCTAGATTTGCTATCTGAATCCAAAACAGGGTAATTTAGGAGCCAAACAGTATGCCCTTGAGAGCTGACAGGACAGCCAGCAGGAAAAATGTCATAATTTGTGAAGAGAATGATGCCAGAGAAGTGGCAGGGAGAAGGACATAAAACAGTGACAGTCACAGGACATGAGCACTGGAATTGGCCCTCTCAACCTTTCTCTTGAGACACGAAAAGGTGATGGAAGGAAACACCCTCCTGTGCCCAGGTCCTCACCATGGCCTCCATGCGTGCCCTGCGTTCCTCTTCTTCCTTTTTCTTCCTCATATTCTCTAGATCTTGCTTGGCCTCCGCAAATGACTGTAAGAAAGTGTCGAAGATGCCAAAAAATTCATCTGGCTGCATCTTGCCCTCACACTCTCCAAAATGCTTCAGTGCCTTGGCATACTGTCAAGGGGGCAGAAAACACAAGAGCAATAATTAGGCAGGCAGTTTGGTGAAGACAGCAAGGAAAGCTTATGAGTAACCACACACGTAATTCAATACCCTCTGAGCATTCGTGCGGTGAGAGCAGAAACTACCCCCGGCAACAGAAGTGCCTCTCCTTAAGGCAGGTGCCTCTGTCCCTGAAGAATCTGCTCTCCTGGATATCCTTTGGGCAACACGGGGCAATGGTGCTGGAGAGCACTAGCTGTCCACTTAGACAAAAAAACCATGTTCAGTGCCTGAGGGTGATGGAGTAATTTCAGAGGACGAGCGTCTGGCCACATCTCAGCTGCAGCTGTGGGACAGCAGGGGCACAGAAGACAGGGAGCTTGCTGGGAAAACAAGTAGTTTTAGTCCATCTTAACTACCAAATAACTAGTTTTAGCCCATCCCTTCCCTTTCCACCTTCCCCTCAAATCCACTTTTAAAATGTCTGGAGTTAGAGGGTTTTTTTGCAATAACATCACAGTCTGTCCTCTCAGGAGCCTTTGGCCATGTCATCCATCACTCTGGAGTCCTCTGAGTCAGGGTGTTGCCTGGGAGAGTGGAGACTGTGCACAGACATGGCATGAGAGAGGGGCGAGGAAAGCAGCCAGGGCTCCCAGGCAGACTTAAAAGAGAGTGAATACATCACAAGTGGCTTTTCTTTTAAAAGGCAAATATTGAGGCTGCAGGACGCGTGTGGAGGCAGCCAACTGGCAGAACTTCAGTCACAGGGCAGTCCTGATTGGGATATGGTAAATTCACAGCAACCCCTGGCTCTTGGACATCAGTCCTGCAGCAGTTGTACTCTCTTCTTTGCTCTCTCACACGCACAAGCGTGCCTCTGTACTCACCAAAATGCACTCAAATCCATGCACATGTAGTCTGTCAACAGCATGTATGCACGTGTCTGCTACGTGCTGTATAAGTGTACACAACCAAAGGCTGTATCATTGTCCAACCACCTTCACTCACACACCTCTGTATCGCAATACGCAGCACCAGCAACACATTCCTGATGACCCTGGTGCCCTGATGCACAGCTCCCCTAGCATTCCCTGCTTGCACTTGAACACACCACCACTGAGCAGCAGAGCATAGTTACAGACCTCAACGTTTACCAAACTAAACCCAGACTTTCCCAGGCTATGGACTGCCTTCAAACTCACCTGTGCATGTATTCAGCTCATACTAACACAGCACAACTTCCCTTTCCTTAGGTGGGTGTTCGTGCAGAACAGAAAAGACAGTAAGAACAGTTCAGGCTCCAATCCCAAGCACAAAATGAGTTTGGAAGCATGTCTTATAAACCCCTCTGGCCCTGTACCAGGTAAAGCATAAACTGTCTCCCCGTGAACTGCAGGGGGAAGAAATCTCCAAGGAAAGCAGCTTCCTTCTGGCACAGCCTGAGACATTCAGCATCTCCCCTCCTCTGCTTTCCCTGCCAGGCGCGCAAAGCAGTTTGAAGCAATAGCTTCTTTTTTCTTTAAAAAGGCTGCATTCTCAGCCAGAAACAAACAAAGAAATCCAAAGTATCTGAAGGAAAAAAAAAAGTGTTGGAAGAAATGCAAGTTGCTTTGAGCTACCAAACGCGGCAGGAGTTGAAGGAAGCACTACAGCAGCAAGTCATGGAGGAACTTCAGAGTATGGAAACAGCAACAGATTACTTCTCTGTTTTAACTCCCTTTCTCTGAAACCTCTGAAGACACATATACACAAGTATGCACACCTACTCCCTCTCCTTACCCCCCTCTGTATGTATGTATTTCCTCTGTATATGATGTACACATAGTTTGCGTGAATATTAGGAAAGTGCAGCAGTCTCAGTAATCCACACTGACCAGCACCAGCTCATCAGGGGAGAGAATACAGGCTGTGAATACCGCAGAGGGAGATAAAGCATCTCCATGTGCTATATCTTCTTGGCCTGCGTGCTCCAGCGTGCCAATCAGCCAGGGGAGCAGCAGTGCCAGAGAAAGACTCCAGCACAGGCATTGCCGCTGCTACTTGAGCACACAGAGAACCTGAAGCTCATTGCTCACAGGAGATGTGCTACCTGGAATCTCTTCCCACTTAACTTTTGGTTAACTCCTGCGAAAATTGAGAATAAGACACAAATTATGAGCAGTGACTAGAGCTGCCAGCTAGAAGGAAGGCTTGTCCACCTCCCGTGAAGCCTGAAGTCCAGGAGCAGCCCACAAGAGATGGCTGTTGTACCTAGCGATGCACCAGCTCCATCCCCTGTGTTCCCCCTGTGCACAGCAAAGGTGAGTGAAGGGGCGCACAGGAACTGAGCTGGTTTGAGCCCATGAATGTCCATAGGGGTTTCCTAGTCTCTTAGGGAGGCTGGGAGTTGAAAAGGAGGGGGTCCTTGCCTGGGGCTCTTGGATCCTACATACATGAAATTCTCCATTACAGGGTAGTGTTGCCTACAAATGTTCTACACACACCCTGTCACCCAACTGCCAGCACCAGCTAGTCCTTGTCACGATGTCAGATGTCAGAGGGGCTTTTGCCACTGCCTCCCCACTACCACTCAGAGGAGGAACAGTGTTGCTGTGCTGGAAAGACCCAGCAGCCTGGGAGCCTTCCAGAGACACTCATGAGTATAAGGTGTTGTGGTCTCTAAGCAGCAGTGAGGAGGAGGCTGAGAACAGCTGGTCTTTGGTGCCCTGTAACATGGCTTAGTAGGTCACAATCACTTACTGTAAAGCAGTGGAAGATGAAAAGCAAAAATCTATGAGCTAGATGTACTAAAATAACTACAAAAGAGAAATCTGCAGTTCACTGAAGTAAACACTTTCCTTCTTTCTCTACCCCCTCTGGAAAAAAGCTGACTGAGCAGAGGAAGGCAAGTCAGGAGATCCAGCTTCTGCTGCCAGCTCTGCCCATGATGTGGCTTGGGAACTCACGCTCCCTCTCTGAGCCTTCCTTTCTCCATTTCTAACAGAATACGAAGTGTTGCCCCACTAATCTGATATAGGATACAGCAAAAAAAATCAGTTGTTCACAATTGTAGCGCACTAAAATAGTGCATTGAATTTATATAAAGACAGCTATGCTGTCTCTTCACTGTTTAAACTGCAACAGACCCCTCTGTTCTTATTACTTCTTCTGTTTCTCCATAGCTCTTGCTCTGCGATCACATGTGCTTTTTCAAAGCACCGGTGCTGGGACGAGGGGCAGCGAGCTGCTGGAGGCAGCCTCCCCCAGCCTGGTATGAAGCCCAGGCTCCTAACTGCCCACAGTGGCTAAAACCATACTGCCTGTCTTGCTCGGCGTAAGAGGCAGCGCGACACAGACTGAGGTGCTCTGGACCCCAGCCCTCTCCTCTGCTCTCCACCACAGGATTTGTGTCATCCTGTACAATCACTTGACTGCTCCATGGACAGATTCCCTGCCAAACAGTACCTGCTTTCATGCACAACTGTGAAATCTGTAGCTAAGTCCTCACGTGCACAAAACACTTCCCAGAATTTTGTGACGTGCTGTAATATTGCGGAACAAGGGCTGAAACTTGCTTACTCCTGAAGTCATTTGGGGACAGACGACATGGGCAAAAGCAAGATGGAAAACTGTGTTTCAGCAGGTTTTCCGCTGTAATACAGGATGGTATCTCTTTTTTTCATTAAAAAATTCATTTCCACAGCATAAAGGCCCCCAAGCTCCATGATACAACAGGTCCACAAGCTCAGTGCCAGTTCTGCTTCCTCTGCCAAGCTTTCCACTGAATTCATCCTCTTGCCAAAGCAAATCGTTTAGACAGTTGTTTATTTTAAAAAGCCATTTTAGCAAGGAGAGGGAAAGCGGGACAGCAGCTCACACACTTTCTGCTGTGCTTGCCAACGAAATGTTAAACAGTGGCAGAAGAGCTCTGGAAACGGCAGGAATGGGGCTCTATGAGGAAGAGGAAAAACAGCCATGATAAAAATTTCCTGCTGTCTGCTATTGCAGGAAAAGCCAACGCACAAATGAATTATACCATGTAGCCATGCAACATGAACTGTCTTCCCCAGAGAAGCAATCTTGTGTTTGCTGTTATGAAGTCTGCAATCCTATACTGACGCAGTTCAAATAAGTATTTGTTCTCTTTACGGGACAGATTCAGATAAGTTAATGGAAAGAGCCTGGCCAATTTCAGGCAGAGATGGGCCCAGCTCTCCTTGCACCTCAGTGTTCTTAAATGATTCTTCCATGAGGTCGATAATGACTTTGGCAGCCCCAAAATTGACATACATGATCACGTATCAACAATGAACATTTCTGATATGCTAGACTCCAACCTACCCTGAAGCATCTGCAGTCCTAAGCTACTGTGCAACAGCTACGTAATTTATTTACCAAATGGCTGTTTCTGACAGCAAGCTGTGGTGCCTCTCATGCCCTTTGTAACACAATTCATCTTGATTTCCTCAGTCTCTGTCCTGATCTGTTCCTTATTCATTAGCCCCAGCGGCTGCCAGAAAATATCGGTCCCCCAAAATGAATGACTGAAGTGCACAGCCTGTAACTGGCACTTAGACTGCAGTATTTCTGTGTGCTTTATAGAATTCTGCCATTAATGACTGTTTTCTTAAATGGATTTTGGCTTTCACTGCCTTGCTGTTCTTCAAAACAGTTACTATATGTGCTAAGCTTATTAAATGCATGTGCAGAGTCTGAACTGCTTTCTCCATGATGATAAAAACCCTGCTTGAGAGGAGCTGTCATGAGAAAGACTGGGGATGGACAGTTTTCCTACCTGCCTCATCAGCCTTGCTCAGGCAGTGGCCTCCACTGTGCCTCTATAGAGAGGCTTAAGTTTGATATTCATCATAGGAATGGCAATACCTGACTAAGCAGACATTGTTCTAGGAAGATCCAAAATATTTTAAAAACAGGCTCGTTATAAATCAAACAGAGAGTAGAACAGTTAGGAAGCAGTCTAGCCATCTAAGTTCATACCTGTCAACATTTAAGTGTGTTGTAAAGCTTCATATAGGGCAAATGTCAGCTTTTTCAAGTAGAAAAATACAATTCATACTATGGGAGGTCTCTTTTCCTCTGCCTGGGCATTTTCATTGTTTCCCCACTGGAAACACAGGGAAAAATTTCCACAAATGAAATTCAACCCCATTCTGGTCTTTCTGATGTAAAAAAGTCACTTTTTCATCAGTTCAAACACATAAAAAATGGTGAAGGATTCCAGGGCAGAATTTCACTTTCTCCTGTCCCCAACTTCCAGATTATGGGAAAAGGCAGAAAACATTATACCTTGATCTAATCTACATATTTCCTTATAAAGTGGTATTGAAAGTGAGAAAAACACAAAAAGAACAAGAACCAGCTGTGCTAAGGAGCCTTTTTAAAGAGTTGGTCTAAGTTGTCAATCAGTTCTTAACCAAGCTGTCTATTTACTGCATGAAGATAAGTACAGTTACAAGGCTTCCTCTGCAAACATGGATGCCTGTATCTGACGACCTGGCCCTTTAAATTTAAAATATCACTTCCTCCCCATGGCCACTAACTGTAAATGGTCCTGCTTAAGCAAAAAGGCCAAAAAAAGTACTGCAAGGGATTGTGAAAAATATCCTTTACAGAGAAGGTCAGCACCACACCTTGGTAATGGATTGTTTCCATAACTAAAAGGAAGAAATTACTTTTGCTAATATTAAAGATATTTAAGAAAAAAAAATTCCCAGGTTTGAAAAGTTAATTTGTATTGTTTGAAATCCCAGCTGAGGAAACATGGCTCTGATTAACTCATGGCAATCAATTAGCCACATCTATATTTAGAAGGATATCCAGCTCCAGCTGTTAAAACTAGGGCTTTGTTATTATTATTAATAAATCTGTGAACCAGACCAATTCTTCCTGGGCTCATTAGGATATTTTTAAAAGTCCTCCCTCTCCTACTACCCTTTTTTTTCAATTTGCTTTGCTTTGAAAAATCAAAAAAGAGGAGGATAATCAGATGTCTTGGTCCCTCTCTTCCTTTAATTGGCTAGTTATAGTAGGTTTCCATAGTAAGAAAAAAGCTTGTGATTCAACAAGCACAGAGAGACCATTGAGGTTGGAAGATGTTATAGGCTTTGCAAAGCACATCTGGTTTGTTGAAAATTTCCAGCTTTCTTTTCTCTTTTTTCTTTTTTAAGAAAAAAGAGGAAAAAGAGGAAGAAGAGAGGGGAAAAATAATATGAGGCAAACAAGAGAAATAGCTCAGCATTGGTAAGGACAGACAGTTCCCTTTTAGGAGTCCAAAAGCAGCTTTTGCCAGTGGAAGAACCAGAGCCATAGGCTGAGCAGAAGTTGGAAAGGCATGTGTTCAAACATAGTAAGGGTGTGTGAGGAGAAGGTAGGGAAACGTTTCCTAAGCATGTTATAGTCATTAAAATAAAACATCTCTGTATGTCGAATGCTTTATGTTGGCTATGTCTAAAAAAGCATGCAACAACCTCCAGACATACTGATCTGTCTGTAGGGAGATTCTCTGGTTATTCTTAAAGCAAAAGAATGGCATTTTTCCTGCAAGTGCCTGATCAAGAAAAGTTGTATTGCTGTGCTGGACACGTACCACTTGCTGGTTTTTAACCCCTGGCTGACCTTGTAAAGAATCTGCATTGGGCTTTTGTCCTAGTGTGCCAAAACAAAGGACCGCCACCACCTAGAACACCAAACCAAAAGCAGGCAGTCTAAGCCAAGGACAGAGTAAATTCATTTCCAGAAATGTGCACCTAACTATAATGAAGTTGAAAAATTTACCCAGTCATAAAACAGAAGCCCCCAAACCATAGAGAACTAAGCTTTTCTCAGTAACTTTAGTGGAGGCACGGAATGTAAAATACCATTTTTGTGATTATAAAGCCAGTATGGTGTGAACGTTATTATGTTGGAAGTGGTCTGAATCTTCTCAAGCAACATGACAACAATGAAAAAATTAGGCACTTTATTCTCCACAAAATTTCCTTACAATGTTAACAAGTGTTAGACTGCCCAGATTTGCCTTCCGAGTGCTGCAATAACTACTGCCCCACTAGTGTTTGCCAGGGCAGCTAGCTCTAGCTGACAGCCAACAGCTCCTGGTATTTGCAGCTGCAAGTCAGTATTACCACCATTATCTCCACAGCAAGGAAATGCTTTTGAATTACAGAATGGCATTGCTGGAGAGTGACTGAATGAGTGAGGAGTCTTACTGCTCAGCTCCTCAGGCTGTATTTTGCTTGTCCTTCAAAATCTAAGGCCGACCAACCCAATGGCACAGGTTTCATGAATAATGCAATAGGTCCCTTAACGCTACAAGGACTGACACCAGCGATGGAAACAATTCAATCCAAAAGAAATAACACATTTGCTTCATAAAGCCAAGCACTTTTAACATGCCAGCCACCAAGGGCAGATTTGCCATTACATATCGTTTACTTTAGAACTTGCTCTTCTCTAAACATTTTCATATGCTTATGGTCTTTTCCTATAAATTCTTCCTCATTCAGCTGAGAGACAGAGGGATTAGTGCCAGACTCCAATCATCAGCAAAGAACAAGCACCTTCTTAGTTGTACAAATCTGGTAATGGAGATGCAGACAGTGAAAGGAGAAAATGATCACAGCAGTACCTGAAGAGTAACACGCATGTGGTGCTGGCTGTGTAAGAAGGATCCAAGAACGTTGGACAAACCACGCATGTTTGGGATTTCCATCCTTGCAATGAAATACAAGCAGTAGAGAAGCAGAAGTGCAAAACACCAGGTATTCCGGGCTACCAAACTACCCAGAAGTGCATTTTTAAAGGAAAGAAATGAAGCACGAATGCCTCCAGCTGAATGAGCAGAGTGGGATGAAGTCAGAAGCAGAAGGTAAAAGATATGAGGCCATTATCACTATCACCAAAGGACCTCTTTTTGAGAGACTGCTTAAAAGGCAGTCCCTTCAACACCACAGCATGGTGTGGTATCCTGGTACAGACATTGCCATCACAATTCTATGCCACGTGTGGATAATGTTAAGGAAGATTAGCAAGAAGTGGGCAAGAGCACTGTACCTTCTTTTAATCCTAAAATATATTCTAAATGGCTACAGACCAGATTAGAAAAAGTAAGAAACTTCAGCCTAAAACATTTTCAGTGTCTATCATAGTTTTCACTACAGTCCCAGCATCTGAAATTGCTGCTTCCATTTTGATTCAGGCTTATGACCGAGCCAGTGAAACCCCGAACACTTCAAAAGGTATCCTTACCTTGTCTCTAGCCTCATTGAGAAGGTCTTCTAACTCCGAGAAGCTGAAACTGGCCACAGTGATGAAATCGCTCATGACGGGAACAAACCTGTCCCCTGATTCCCGCACGCGTCTCTTCTGATAATCCAGCTCCTGAAAGAGAAGAGATATAGACAGGCAAGCATCAAAGATTCGTCACTGACAAGGAAGGGAGCAGGGAAGCCCATCTATTTCACTCAGTGTTCCCACTCCACACACATTCATCCAGAACTGTAACTCAGAAACCATTTTCTCACTGAGTCAAAGGTTTTGCCTTTTCAGCATGAGAGGGAAGGTTAAGGTGGGTTGAAGGAAGGTCTTAGTTATGGTGCCCTTTATCCTCAAACAACCACCACTCCCAAGAAAGCCATCAACATGTTGAATTTCTAAAGCAACATTATAATTTAAGCAGCAAGTACATGAAATGCTGCAATTTTTTCTTTCTATGCAAAATGACAAATAATAGAGAACTCTGTGTAGCAAGTGAATTTGGAATTTTTAATAGTGAGTTTCCTTTGATGTTCTCTTGCCATGGTGACTCAAAAGGCTGTATACTTGGGGAAATGTGTACATATGTAAATAATCTATACAGTTCCTAGCTCTGGATCTCCCCTTTAGTTCTCTGAAAAGCACTAGGTGGGCAGCAAAAAGACATCAAAATTGGTTCTCCCACTGAAGAACAAGCAGACAGATGTCAGGCGCAACATTTGCTAGCACCCTGCCAACCAATAAACATTAGCTGAGATGTTATAAAAGTCACAGAGTTATAAACTGAGGCTATTGCAAGAAGAAGATTGTGGTGGGGCGGGGGGGAAGACATAAAATCATATGAAACTAAGGTCTATTTTTCCGCTACCTACAGAAACAAAAAAAAATAATTGTAAGATTCTTTCTTTCTGACTCAAGTTTTTTAGTTTCAAGCCAAGATCACCCATGCTATCTCTTCTTTTCCTCTATTCACCATGCTTGTGGCACGGAAAGAGCTACAGAGCTCCTCAAAATGACTAAGTTATAGTAAGACTGGCAGTCTCCCATGCCTGTGCTTGACTTGTGGGCTGTTGACAGTCTCACAGGGACAATGAAATCATAATCTGGGCCTCATCTTTATTCTCAGCTGAATAATCAGTGGGAATGATAAAGCCTTACTTTCTCTGTAGGGAAAGCAGCATGAAACAGCAGGTCAAGTTCCAATCTGACCCTCTGTTCCCTTTGGAAAAAAATATTTTTGTGCTGGCTGCAACTCCAGCTACATACGTGCTTGGTGCTGTCTGTTACTGGTCATCAAAATACTGGTTCACAGAGGCAAGTGGGTAGGTTTATAAGCATCTATGCTGAGAAACTCCTTGGGATTTGCTCCACACTGCTGCTGAATGCAAAGAATGACTGGCCATCAGCACTTTAAAATCAGATGTGATATATCTTCCGGTCTGATATGAGCTGGAAAGAGAATGTAACCACTACCAGGGAAGACCACAAGGCAGAAAAGGGGCAGGAAAAGCAATAAGCAGGTGGCCAGAGAAAAGTGCACATTAAAAAACTGCTACTTCCCCTGCTTTATATTACATCCGCTCCTCCACTGGTTTTTCTAACACATCACAAGAGACGGTCCCGGGAGCACTGCTCAGTTACATCACTTTGCAATGAACTATCTCTATGTTACTTTGAACCAGACCTTACAAGTACAGGAAATGTCACTTCACATGGTTCTAAGGATTAGGCACATTTTTTTCAGCCACTCTTTCCCATTCTAGTTTTTAAGCTAATTTTAGCTGAAAGTTGCTCCCTTCCTCCCCTCACTTCCCAAGCAGGTGAGAATAACTGTTCTGTCATCTTCCTCACTGTTGAAAACTATGATATTTGGGACTGTTACTGGAGAGCAATGTTTTTCAAAGTAAAATTAAGATTAGGTGTTCTGCCCTTCAATTTCAAATTCAGTCCTTCCCTGCAGAATAATTCTTCCAAAATAAAAAACCACCACACAAGTAACCAGCATGACTATGTAATCAGCCCGACAGCGATGCCAGAGAATAAGAAACTCTGCTGTATCTTCTAGAAATGGTCTATACTAGTCATAACAACACAACAGCAGAAGCTAGCACTGCACCTGGTGGGCTGGGCTGCTGGTTCTCTAGAGAGATTAAATGATTCAGCCATGGCACGGTTCCTCAAGCAGTGGTTATGATCTCCTTGCTGTGTGAAAGAAGGGCTCTGCTGACAATTTACTTCCTGATTTGGAGGCGACCAAGAACTACTTAGCTGTCCTGGGAGCATCCTACACAAAGGCAACAGTTGCATGCATGTCTTGAAAACAAATATGTCTTATTTTTACAAAGAAGCTGCAAGTCCAGGAAGGCAAAAGGTTAGTAGTACCTTTAAGAGCATCTGACTGTGAAACTATTTTTAGCCTTCTGTTCTTAAGGGGCCTTGAAGAAACTTCTCAGTCACTGGAGCCAAGGCTGTGGTGTGAACACATTGGAATGGAGTCAAGAATCACACCTTCCCCTCCTCCCCTTTCCACCTGACAGTGATCTTCTATTGTTGCTATAGTGCTGCTTTTTAACACACCAGAAAATCACGAATTGAGCAAGCAGACTGGGAGGTACTGGCAGCCCCTGATGAAAAATGCCATGGCAGGGAAAAGACTGAGGAGGGAAGATGGTGATTGAATGGGAAGGAGAGGTTGCCCACGGAACCCATGTATGGGAAAGAGAAGAAAAATTGGCTGTAAAGGCAAAAGGACAAATAATCCGATCACAGAAAGCAAAACAGAAGTAGGTACTCACATTTCAATGGGGGGAATTGTCTGTCCCAGCCAAAACTGGGCCTCTCCATGTCATGAACTCCATGTCAGCCTTCCCTTTACAGGTGCTTTTAATTCCCAAACACTGCACTCCATGTATGCAGCAGTCTCTCTTCTCATTGCTGTGTTCTCCCTTACTCCAACAATCCAGAAATAACGTTTGGAAAGTTTGTTTTTTCACAGGAGGATCACTGGCTAATTTCATGATGAACTGCTGGAGACTGCCAGACAGCCTGGGGGCCACTGACAGGACAAAGATCCCTTCCTCTACCCCCAGAGCCAAACCAAACTCAGGCCAGGTGAAAGGAAAATGAAGTCATCACTGTCTCTCTCATAGTGGATGAGGACTGGATGGTCCTGTGTTAGTTCCTTGTAGATAGGTAATCCTTGCACAGAAACCACCCAATGCAATTCCCAACAAGTGGTCCCTTTGCCAGCAGTCCTAGTGCGGAATGCTCCCCCTCTGGAATGCTCCATTAGCATTAAACTGACATGAGTTGAAAAAGACAGGTGAAACACCCTGAAGACAGAGGGGCACTGAGAACTGTAGCTAATAAAACCCTGTCTGAAAGGGCAAAGAGCTGCTAAAGATGGCAGGGACCTTCCTGAGTTCCAAAGACCTCTGCCTTGTCTCTCAGCACTACCCTTGCCGTAGTATATCCAACAGGCAAGAGATGCCAGCACCAACCTGAATGTAGGATTTTGTTTCTATACTTGCAGAAAGAGAGAATGATGTTCTTAGGGTCAGAACATGTTTATCTGTGCAGATGATGGGAGACGTTAAGGGACAGAGACAACAGAGTGACTTTAGCCTGTAATTTTTTTCAACAGCTGTGCAAACACTAACTTGCTTTCCTCACATCAGCCCTTGTGAGAGGTAGTTATTTGTAGCTGCCATTTCAGAAAGAGGAGGCAAATGCATGGGGCTGTTCAAAGCCACGCACATATATCAATGGCATAAGCAAGAGGCAAATATGAGAGTTGCTGCCTCCTGCCACCAAACACGGTGTCCCGCTCTGTGCTCTCCTGCCTCAGGAAGGCTGGAGTCTTTCCCTAGGAACAAACCCAACACGTTAACTAAAGGAGGCTTCCAGGTAGGAAAACCACAGCTGATACACAAACTTGTCACTCCAGGGAGCATTTAGGCCCATCCCTCACCTTTAACTCTTATAATTCAGTACACACAACGGCATCAATGCACCATTTGTACTGTTCTCTGTTGAGATGGAAGGTTTTGCGTTACCTAAGTACGAACTGAACACCAGCAACCTAAGTCCAGCTTAAAAGGCTTTCATTAATAGCAGGAAAAAAAGCCATTGTTGCTTTGCTTGCCAGCTCAACCCCCTCATCTTTACTTAGGCTATCTTTCCCTTTGCCTTCCCAAGGAGTGCTTAGGATAGGTTAGGGTTGCCTATAACAGTGCACTACCTGTTTGCTACTACTCCAAGAGCCATGTGAAACACTTGCTCAGCAGCCAGCCTTCCCTCAGTAAGAAAGAGCAAGAATTTTATTTCTTTTTTCAGTCCATGCCATTTGTCAAAGTGTCCTTTTACTTTCCAGACTGAGATCAAACAAGCTTTTCATTAGGCTTAAGTCTGCTAAGATCATCATCAGGAGCTCCACATGAGAAGCTTTTATTTGTTTTTTTCTTGGTTAATGCATTCTGGAATGGAATGGAAAAAGAAAGCCCACTTTCTCTTATCATAAAATATATAGTGCCCCTGATTCTGAGTGAGATATTTTAAGTATGGCACTGTGGAAACCTTCAGATACTTACAGCTTCAACAGCTTTCAATCCGGTCTTTATGTTGTTGACTTCCTTCTCCAGTTCTACCAGGCTGCACAGGAGACAGACACAGAGCAGATAAAACAAAAAGAGCAGTGTTACACAGGAATACAGGAACTGTGCAGCAGAACAGACCATTCGCCCCTCAAGTCTGGTATCTGGCTTCTGGCACCAGCCACGCCAGATGATTAGAAATGAGAGGAACAGGGTCTGTTAATGCTCTGTCCTGCTTTTTGTATGAGATGTAAGATGAGGCAGACCCTGCTCGCCTGTGGTCACATTGAAGGTGGGGATTTTCCTG
Source organism: Sagittarius serpentarius (assembly GCA_034782735.1). Lineage (NCBI taxonomy): Eukaryota > Metazoa > Chordata > Aves > Accipitriformes > Sagittariidae > Sagittarius > Sagittarius serpentarius. The sequence continues at coordinate 1,623,490 of JAVKLA010000054.1, read as the reverse complement.
GGAAGAAGAGGGGGGTTGCCCTCAGAACATCTGCCCTGTGGGCTGAGCCTGACCCTCCAGCAAGGAGCATATGCCACATGGCCAGCTTGCAGTAATCAGCTGACACATAAGCAAGAACCCCAGCTTTAGCACACACATTACTGGGGTCTCAGATTATCTCTACATATGATTCTTGAACCACTTAACTACTAAATCCTATTAGCAATACATTTACATGTGATTTTTGTTTTCCTCACAGTCCAACATTGTTTTTTCCATCTGCTTTTCTACCATATGGCAGTCCTTGCAAGCTTACATTGTAACTGAGCATATAACCCTACTGTTAATGTTAACACATGCTTCCCTAGACACAAGCGTTGTTGTGAGTTTCTGCTCACATATACAAACAAGAGGTTTTTTTCCTAGGACTTGTATGAAAAGAAAAAAAGACTTTTCATTTCCAGGTAACTAGTTAGTACCTATTTGTGAGTCAGCAGGCATCTCCTCCCAGTATTTGGTGAGTAGTAGCTTTACATCTCAAAAACACCACTAAAGCTTTAGTAAGTGCCTTTAAGTGTGAACCTGCATTTATTTACTTGTATTTCATTAGCTGGAGTAGTTCCCTATACAAAGAATCATGGCTGAGCAAATATTAAACAAAGGTATTTTTGAGCAGTGCTTTGGAAAGAAAAAAATGCTAGCGTTTTGGAGGATGGCTTGTGTATTCATTTTCCACAAACACCTACAGAAATGGAAAAAAAAAATCATTGAAATTTATGCAGAAAGTATGATGCTTTCCACACTTCTGTGCAAGACTGATTTGTGCAGAAGTTTGAATGATCTTCCTTTAAAAGGCTTACTATAGCCTCTGTGCCTATTTGACTCTGCCTTAGAAACAAGTCTTCAATTATCCAGAAAAAATAGCACACGACTTAGATGAACAACCATAGAATATGTTGACTGAATGACAAACAACAACCAGTCTAGTTACAGTGTCTGATTCAGAAATAAAGTAGATATAGGCATATCTGAGTAAAGCTGTCAATTTAGTTACCTACAAATGTTTTTGGATCAAAATTCCCTGTTGATGTACATCTGAATAACATCAAGGATGTGAGCAAAGGCATTTCAGCTGTAAGCCTGGCCATGGGTTTAGAAGACAGCAATAAAAGAACTGATGATCATTAAGTTAACGGAAATCACTGGGAGCTCCAGCTCTGGGAACAAGCAATAGCACTGAACTTACTTGACTTTTGCTGCTTCGGGAAGATGCTGCAACTCAGACTGAATATCTAGGATATCTGTATAATTCTTTTCAAAGATCATAATTAAGTAGTGCAACAGCGTAATGTTCCTAAAAAAAACCAAGGGAGAAATGAAAAGGAAGATGGTAATGAGAAGGAAGAGGATGGTGCGAGGATTGTGACAAATCAGTGAAAAATACTTTGGTAGGAAATGTGCTTGAATGAACAAAACAAACAATATATCAGCAGCTAGCAGCTCTATTATTGAAAGAAAAGTATCACAGACTGAAATGAATTAGCCCTTTATGAACCATCCTTCCTAAAACCTCAAGCAATATATTGTGCCTTGATTCATTCTGGAAGCACCAGCGTGCTTCCATCCGTGTAGATGGTGTAACAGAATATTGTGTAACACAGTACACTGTTTGTCCCCAGATACTAAAAATAATAAACAACTAATAGTACTAAAGTGACATTAACTCATAAGGGAGAAATTAGTTGTTCTCAGAGGCACTGTGGAAAAACCTAGGCGTTAACTAAGAAGAGGAAAAGGTTCTTGAAGACTGAAGACGCTGCAAAGAAATCTCCTACAGTAATGAAACAGCTGTACTTATGAGTAGTGGACAGGCTCACTACTACAGAAGCAATGGCAGCTCAAGTAGGACTGGATAGAAATGAGATGTATGAGAGACGCAGGAGAAGGTTTAAGAAAATTTGTAAAGTAAATGATGAATTTTGCATCAGTGAATTTTGCATGTAGAGAGAACAGCCACCCGTAACAGCTACTTGAGGTGGGTGTTAATGTGGTTAACTGACAGGCAAGACAGCAGATGGCCACTGCTTCACACAGACTAGAGCCTGGGAGCTGGGAACTGGTGAGAGAACAGAATCTGCACAGGACATTTAATATATGGAAAATCAAGCCAAGGTACATTCAGGCAAAAAAATGTTCAACATTAGCTGCACAAGTGTTAGCCTTGGAATACAGAAAGGACATGGTGGTAGTCAAAACAGAACGCTGTTAGTTCAAACTCTATTAGGTAGGGATGAATTTCCTATGGCTTCTTACTGCCATTATTCATTGTGTCACAGCCTGAAGTCATTTCATCACAACTATGGTCTCAGCAGCCCTCACAAGTCAAGGAAGGTGCGAGTTAGTAAGAACCATTATAGGAGATCTCAAAGGAAAACCTTAGTGCTGCTGGAGCCCAAAAGTGGTATTCTTTCCCCAATCACAGCTGGATTAATTTCCAGAACCAGTATGGGGATATGAGGCAAAACATGGGGTAGCACTATAAAGACCTGCAGCCCATGTCCATAAATAGCAAGCTCCATCTTCCCCAAACCAGCTTTTTCCTTAACTGCTCTAGATACAACCAGGCTCAGTCTCTCTGAGTTACGCCTTGTGGTTCCATTACTGGTGTAGGTAAAGAGCCAGTGTATGACAGTCCTGCATCAGAAACATATGCCATGTTTCACAGGAGACATAAAACTGTGGCCAGAATTTCTTGTGTTTTATTTTTTGCAAAACCATGTCCATAAAACTTTGGTGTAAAGGGCAAATTCCATAGAAATCCCCCTCCCCCCCCAACTTATTTCAATTATTTGTGAAATAGTACATTTTGTCATCTTTACATAGTGTTGCAGAAATACAATCCCACAACAGATGTGCATTATCTAAAGAAACAGCAGAATCTGAGTGTTGTGTTAATAGCTGGTCTTAACAGCTGCAGGATCTTTTAGAGTGAAAAGTACTACTTAAATGCCAAATAAGACATTATTTTAAATGTTCTACAGAGCTAAAAACAAACAAAAACCAGTTTCATTACTATCATAAAAGATGCAGCAGCACAGTAACTAACTCATTTACGGCCTTCTAGCCTACCTGTCTATACTGGATTTGGTGTCTGCAATTTTGTTCAGGCTGGAGACTTTGAAGCCATAAGCACTTCCCCTTTGGCCCTTGTTCATGTAATTCCCAAAGGCCAGAACTACCTCCAGGAGTTGCCTCAAACGCTTGCTTCTGATGAGTTCTTTGGATGCCAGAAGAATGGCTTGAAAAGAGAAAAAAAATGAACAGGTTATTGCACAGTAGCTGGTTTTACCATGCTTGGGCCCATAATTTGAAGTACCCTAAAATGCCCATCTGACTATTGCCCAGCAAATGCTGCAACACAGTATGTTGTACTGTCCTTCCTCCACCCCCATGCGCAGAACCAGGACAACTGGAAGATGCACTACATCTAGCCTATAGGATGCTCCTCTGAACCCAGGAGCAAGGCTGTTCTTCTGGATCTCACACCCTAAAAACATAGCCAGTGACAACAGGGGGAAGGCTTGAGCTCATCTGAAAATGCAGAGTAGAGTACACTCACCTTTTCTCTGCGATAACCATGGATGTGGCACAGAAGCCATATATCCCCCTCCTTGTAAGTTACACATTCCCAGAATACCACTGCCCCGAGGCATCTATTCTAACTGCCCCATGGAGAGAGAAGGTGCAAGACTTGAGGGTGAGAAGGGAAGGCTGACCTGCACAGAAAGGCCGTGAAAGCTTTTGGCAGCTCAGCACAGCCTGGCAGCACACTGTCACATCCATCAGGTCATATTTACAGTGTAACAATCATGAAAATGACTTTATTAAGCCAATGGGTGCAAGAAGAGCATCAGACAGAATTCATTTCTTAGCACATGACATGCCTTGGACTCACTGGCTCTAAACCATAGCAGCTCTTTTGAAGATAAGCTGCTCTTGACGTTCCCTGCCCCTCTACCCAACTCTTAGCAAAAGCTTTAACCATACCTTCCACTTTTGGTTTTGCTTCTGCCAGCCTCTCTGGAAACTTCTTCTTAAAAAATAATGCTTGCAGCCGCTGCTGATAGTGGTCAATCCTGCATGAAGGGCAGAAGAAAGCCAACGCTGAACTGGAACTGTATTGTGAATCCCAGGGCCAGTATGCTGTCTACATAATCTAATGGTTAGTTGTTGAGTCCCACAAGGCCTATGTATGGGACTACGGACATAGTTCAAACATCTAACACTACATAACCAAGCTTGTTATGAAAATGGAGGACCTCAAGGCATGTTTTGATCACAACTGAAAAGGAGCTGAAAGATTTCCCTTTACTCTCAAAATATGAGAGTCACAGGAGATGCCAGCTGCATCTCAATTAGTAGAACAAGATGTTAATCCTGATCAGGGGTGTAGCAAAGTTGGAACAAGAAAGAAGGTGAGAGGATGAGGAGATGGGATAGCTGAATGGAAAAAGGGTTCTATATGAAATCCTGACCCCTGGCTACACTACAAGTGATAGTTGGATCTAAATTCCTTTTTGTGTGAACTAGTTTAGGCAGAGGAGGCAGATTTCTGCTTGTCACCAGGGGACTGGTTCTTAAATGACAGCACGGAGAGTGCTTATCATCAATAAAAAGCTGTGTAATGAACGGAAACATTTGTAACATTTGTGGGCCTCTGGCAAATGCAGGGTATAATGCTGGCCCACAACCTCTTGCACATTCCCCCTCAGTGCCAGATGATCCATTTTCAATAACAATTACAGCTGCTTCCAAGAAGTCCTCCGTGCACTTTCCTATAATGTATGAAACAGACCTGCTCATTTCAAAGAGGAAACGATCCGCCCGGGCCATGCGCTCAATTTCATGTTTATGCTCCTCCAACAGGTCGGTATCGCTCTTTTCAGGAACAAACTTCAGCAGCTAGAGTGACAGACACAAACCAAACACAGAGATGAGAGATCCAGGGAAAAGGAGAGAGGGACAGAGAGGCACAAACGAACCCTGATGGAGAGAGAGGGCTCGCAGACTTCTCTGCTGTTATGGGGAAGCATTACGTTGACTCAGCCGTGTGACCGTAACTTCAAAAAAGTGCAGCTGTGGCTACAAAACTGACCGTTTTTAAACCTATGCTTGCTGTTCTGTCTTTATCCCTCACTGACCCCATTAGATTAATTTTTAATTCTATGGGGAATTTCCCATTTCTAAATCCTAAAGGCCAAGTGCTACTGCAACTTACCCAAGGGGAAGTACAGAGAGAACTTTGATTCCCACAGCATTACTTGGAGTTTAGATCGGTGCAAACAAGAGAAGGATGTGTCCCACTCAGTGTGAAGTACCCATCGTGCCTATCCTAGAGTACACACAAAGCCTCATTTATCTCCCTCTTGGATCTACCCTACTCTGCTGAAACAATAAACAATAACCAAGCGACTGGATACGTGTCTGACACTGGTTGCTATTCATATGCTGACCTTAAAAGCTCATACTTTGACAGATTTTTGACATATCTGGTGGTAGTTGTGCTCTAGTATGGTTATAAATATTGCCATGCACACAGCCTCAGTGCACACCCACAAAAACTGCTCACAAGGCATATCAAGCACTTTGCTTTTTACCACTTTAGTATTGTATCCCACTCCCCAAAAATGCGATATTCAAAGGTGTGGAGCATCAGAAGTTTGCAGTGACTTGTAGAGCAGCTGTGAGCATTCAGATAACATGACAAGTAGGCTATAAATTTCCAAAATGGAAAAGCTTTTTGCACACAAATACTGTGACTGCACACAAAGAAGGAATTGCATTTGTCAGGCAGTTCAGAATTCACTTTGCGCACTCCTAAGGAAATTTATCATATGCATCTTCGGTCAAAGCGTCATCTTTCTTCCTCTATAAATGAGGAATATCAGGCAATGGCAGTTTAATTGTGGGGTTTTTCCCCCTCACAAGCTGCACAGTGAACCAGCTGTGGGGGACAGAATTCCCCAACCCCATTTCTAACCACTTTAGTTAGAATGTGAGATCCATTCCAGTCCCGGCTCTAACCACTGACCTACGTGGCCTGGTTCATGGCATTTCCCAATGGAAAAGCTGGAGGCAGAGAAGGGAGATTAAGAAAAAGAAAAGAAAAATGAAAAGAAGATGAACAACAAAAAATAATCAGCAGTATGAAGAAGAGATGGGAAGAATTATGGGAAAGTCACAGGTGATAAGAGAGGATGTGAAAGGAAACCTAATACCAACTGTAATCATGCATATTTTGCATCAAGAAAACTGTTATGAAATCAACCTGATACAAATAGAGTTACACGAGGGAGGTATATCTGACAACATTGGGAAAAGTACTTTTCTCATGCTCCCATGTGCAGCTCCACTGACGTGATAGGGCCAAGTTCAGACCTGCAGACATACCAGAAGAGCCAGTACATATATATCCATTAGGTGAAAAAAGGCAGTGAAGGACAGGAATAAGATACGTTTTGACCGTAATCTTTCTCACCTGCTCAAGCATATCTTTTGCTAGGTCTTCTTGTTCATCCATCTTCAAGATTGCTTGTCTGATTTCTTCATTAGACAGCTTCAGCCTTTCAACAGTATCAACATTGTACCATTAGCGCAAAGCTTAAGTGACTGACAATTCAGAAAGTAGGAAGCCTGAAAAGCTGCACTAAAACGGCACAAAATAAACATGGGAACCTCTCCTATGAAGCTGCTATTCTAGAGTATTCAGTAAGATGAATGAATCAGTTCCAAAGGCAGAGATTTTATAGATCATATACCTTTATCCTTTTCAGCTAATCAAACACATATCAGAAATTATATGGTGATTAAGAACAATCAGGTCTTCATAGATCAAAAGTGTTTCCAATTTCCCCCATATCAGATACCTCCCTCGTCGAATTATTTTGCTATAGTAAAACCCCTTAAATCCACGTGACTTGTAAGTGACTCTGAACCCATGTAACACTCCGGCTTGGGAATATTAAAGCACCTCCCAGAGTAACAAGTAATGGTACTGATCTTTCCCTTACAGACCTGAGAACAGGGTTTCTTGTAAGAAGACTGGTTGTGCTAGGTAAGTTCACTCTGTCGGCAATCGCAGCTGAAGAAAGAATTGATAGCATCTACACATCCATGTTCCATATCCAATATGAAACAAGCTCTGAAAACAAGAGCTTATTTATATTATCTGAGGTATTAAAATTACACTCTCCTTCCTGCCTACTCCTGTCCATCTGTGTGGAATGAGTAGGGGCGATCAATTACAACAAAACACAGAAGCAATTAAAAAAACTCTCAGGGTCTCCACTTGAAATCCAGGGCAGACCAGGAGGAATCAAAATTTGTGATTATTGAGAGGTTGTTTGATAGATTACATGAAATGAACTTGGTGGTTCGCAGTATAGATGTCAACAAAGAAATGCACGTGACAAATTCCATCCCACCATCCCCAACCCATGACACCCTCATCAGTCATTTGAGGAGAGTAGGGGAGGACCAAATGAACCATAAAGGAAAGGCTATCCACAAGAAAATCTCAATTTTGAGAATGAAACAGGAAAGTGTGAGAAGAAATATTTGAGGAGTGAAGTCTGCAGTCTCGATGGGCCTTCTACAATCAATATAATTAATTAACACTGGAAAGAGAAAATGCAAATATAAATGAAAGACAGGCTGATGCATAAGGCAGAATGTTTTTGTCTTCAGTGCTAAGAAATTCCATGTTGAAATTTCACATTTCTATTGCCATTTGGATAGAATCATATTTTTGGAACTAGGTAAAAGCAAAAGAAAGAGCTTTACTTCTACAGACAGGAAATATTACTAAATCTAAGAAACTTAAAACATTTTAATATTGCCCAATATAACCAACAGCTGGAAACTAAAATATGAATCAGCAGACATTCAAAAGCTTTTAAATATTACACCTCTGAACTAATTGCTCTCACTCTGTGCCTAGCTGGTCACCGCGTCTGCTTTTGACAAGGAGGGCAAACTGGTACCAGCTAAGTGAGAGAAAGCTACTGAATTTCCAGAAAAGCTACACAATCGGGCCACACTTGGATGAGATATAAGGATTAGAAGTTTTACAATGAAAAGGCTGGAAACATCGCACTTTAGGTCATCAGTTTGACTCGGGATCAAAACAACAAGCCTCAGTACATGGGGTTCTGCATAAAGCTCTACAGTCTCAATCAGAAAACTGAAGGGTTTGTTTTGGCTTTAATAATCATGAATTGTAAAGTCCATGGTTGTGTGACCCTGAACTGATGAAACCACAGAGGGCTGAGAAGCATATTGGTGGGTGTGGGCCTGGCTCCTAGCAGACACATATACACGTGCCCAGACAATTTGGTGCCTGCAGTTTTTAAAGTGCTACATTTTGTTGGTTATTTTTCCTTTAGAGAGCACCTTTACATTTTCCAGAATTTGGAGGCTGCAGATTAGCTGTGTCGTGTAACACACACACATGGTCTGTCAGAGGGGATGCAATAAGACAACCCACAAACACGAGGGTGGGGGATTTTTTGTTGCTACTTTCATTGAGGATAAAAAGAATAAGGGCGAGTTTCATGTTTTTTCCATGCAAATAACTTGAGCAATTACTACACTGACCACCCCATTACAGAATGCAAGTATCTCTGTGTGTGTTTGGGGATGCAGTAAACAGGACCAGACAGGTTTGAGGTACGTCAACACAACCGAAGGTGTAGTGCATATTATTGCTGATCTTGCTGTTCTGTCCAGAAGCCTGAGGACTTCAGACTCCAAGCTGCTCTGTTTCCTGCCATTCATCAGCACTAAATACCCTTGAAAACATCTTCTGTTCACAAATAATTGAGACCCCCAAGGACAGACAGTTATACAAACACTTTGATTTCTTGGATGATTCTGTGCCCTGCCATCGGCAGAGAAACGTCTGGCTCAAATGGTCTAGCCCACAGCAGAGAGAAGCAGAAAGCTTGCCAGCCCCCTGCCGAGAAGCGGTTTAACTTAGTCACCTACAGGCCTCTAATGGGGCCACAGCGCCTGCAGGTGTGCATCCTAGATTATTGCCAATCCAATTACAAGTACAGAAGGATTTACAGCAAAACAATCTTACTCTTCCAAAGTGGGCTTGTTCCTCTTTTGGGGCAGGACTCATTTCAAGAGCTGTAAGCATCAACAGCACAAAACAGGGATCTTCCCACTTGAAAACCAGCTGCATAACTGGCCAAAGAATTGTTAATCAAGTGATTCTTCTTGTATTTTCAAAACTCATACCCAGCCATGCAGTAGATCTTAAAGATGGCCAGCAGTAATGTGAAACAGATGTGCTCCTTTAAGCAGAAACAGGTGAACTGATTAAAGAGGAACCTAAAGCAGATGCGTAAAATCTTTCCATTTAGAACTGAATAGAGGCATCCCTCAGAGCCTAAAACTCCTATGGGACAGACAGCAAATTAAAGTGGAATTACGGCGCAAAATTTTACACTACAGAAATTACATTTCAGTATCTATTGGAAAGTCTGCAATGACTTTCTTACAAGCTTTGCAGATCCAGGCACTCTTCCTCCAGCTGCTAGAGATGACTCAATTCGGAACAGCATATGATTCAAGCTGTATTCTCTCTGCCTTACACTTCACCAAATCACAGATCCTGGCATCAGAACTCAGGAAGTAAATGTGACCAGAAGAAAACACAGTGCCCCTTTCCTCAGCTGCAGTACATTCATTCATAGCACAGATACTGACTGGTTTTGTTCAACAGCAGCCTAACGCTGGTCAGATGAGGAAGGAAAAGGATCTGTACTGAGAATACTCCCTCCTTCTTCCCTCACCCGTACATCTGGTGGCAGCATATGGAAGTCCAACTGCTTGAGTCATCTTCAAGCAATGTTAAAACTCAACAAGTACCAAATAACTTCTGATATGGTACTTAGCCTGCCTCCCTCTATCCCCTCTGGCTTCATAAATAATCCCTATTGACTCTGCAGAGTAATTCATCACTAATCTCCCCAGGACACCTCGGCTGATTTAACACCAGCTTCACTTGCAGACATCAAGTGGTTTATTGTTTCGTCCTCTTGGAGAAAGCCAGCAGCCTAACTCTGAACATGCCTGGGAGACATGTTGCAGTTTTACATCAACTTCCCTTACAGACATCCAGTGCTAGCTCATTTTTCCTCCTTAAATATACCCATTGATTTAACTCACAGTAACCTCCCCCCTTCATTCCTCCCTCCCATAGATCAAAGCAGAATACTTGTTGCTCATTAACCATCTCCCCCTCAAAGGAAAAAGTGAGATACTTCATGGACTTGTTCCTTGGTTCTTGCTTAGCTTTTGAGAAAGAAGCACGCTTGCCTACTACCAGAGAACCTGGAGTTTCTCTGGAGCTACATTAAGCTCCCATACCACAGGGATCACAATCCCACTCTTCTTTTAGCTTGGAGAAGGGGACTGATCATCATGCATCAAGGCCATTTTCTACTTCAAACTGAACTGAACCACAGTGCTTCCAAAAGACTCTAGCAGTAGTAGCTGTGACAGTGAAAGGCACTGACTGATACTTAGCTGCATCCTAAGGCCAGTTTGTATAGCTCACCCAAATCTTAGCTTTTACTGACTGCAGAATTCTGCACCTCCGCAACTTATTTCACACAGGCTACTAGTCAATTCAAACTCAAATTTTGTGACTGGGACATAAGCCTTCTCTTAACTCCTGAGCTCTCCTAAGGCTCTGCACAACTGCCAAGCTGCAGGCTGTTAAATATCTACATTATGGGAATACACATTGTCACTATCCCACAAAGGCAGGAAAAGGAGATGTTTCCCTGCTCTCAGAAGAAGCTTTCATGCGTCAGGCTGGTCTAACTGCATGTTCACTCAGAAGACAGAAAGATGCAGCCACTCTTTTCACATCCTCTTCTTATCTCAGTTGCCAACTCATCTTGTCAGTGAAGAAGACAGTGCCTTAAACTTTTGGGCACGACAGCTGGGATATTTTACCAGGGACATCTTACACCATTATATCAACATTGGGGAAAAAATCCACCAATGCCTTTTCAGCACTTCACTGTGAAAGTATTCTGCCAAGTATGTAAAGAAACAGACTTTTCTTGTCTTTTCCTCCTTCAGCAAAACTCATGAGTGACCAAGATAGTTTGCATCCAAATACTCTCAATTTCCTAACAAGAAAGACCTGGGGATGGCCGTCATTCTGAGCCAAGTAGGGCAAAGCAAGGCTAAACTTGGGAACCCCCAAATTACAGTGACATATTGATGAGGCAGTGGTTCATCTTTTATCACAACCCTGCCTGCTGATTCCTAGTGTGATCTAAGATGGGATGGCACCAACTGACATACTCAGTTTAACCTTGGGGTTTTATCATAGTCAGAATTACAGGTAAAGCTTTTTATTGTGGACCTTAAATTAAAACCAGAAAATCTCTGAAGGAACCCAGCAGGCACTGTTTATTGCCTAGTGTTTTTCAAGACAGCACACAGAGGAACTGAACTGCTGAGTCCAATGAGCTGTTTCTGTATCAGGATATGAGCTGTACCCCAAAATGTCATACTGCTTGGAATCTACCTTGAAATAAGGGTGAAGATGGCAGAAAGGCACGCCAGGACTGGAGGCACAGCAGAGGCAGTACACGGAGACTGACGTTGGCTGAATAGCTTGTCCTCTTAATGTCTGAACTGAAAGGGTTAGAAGCACTGAGGAGGGACAGCTATCTGAGAGAAATACTCGGTCTCTTTAGTATTCTGGTTGGAAAGGCTGCACAAGTCCCTTATCTTCTCCCTTATTGATAGGTGTTTGAATCGACAATCATGAAAGCCAGAAACATTTGGTAAAGCTGCTTGCCTAGTATCTATCTACTGTCATGTTCACATTAAACTATTTTTGTGTAGTTAGATTCTGCCTTCTGCTACTACCGGTTTTATGACATTTTGCTAGCACTCCTACTGTTTCCAGCCTCTTGAGAGTGTTACTGCTGACTAGGTGGGCCACAGGAATAACAAACACATCTCAGAAAAACACTGACATAATGATTTTGCAGGAATTCATGCAAAATAACTTGCACAAAGAAGTTCCATAAGTATATATTCAGCCTTCTTCTGAGCAACTTGTCTCATAGAACTGGACCTCTCCAGAGCATTTCACAGAGCAAGACAGTAAGTGATACATGTCTTAGGCATGTCCTGCAAGGACCATTTAATGTTCTGCCAGAACATTTAAAGTTACGGTACAACAAAAACACTAGAGCAGCAAAAAAACTACCCGTTACTTAAGTAATGGAGGCAGGGAGAAGCCATACTGGTGAGACAGGTCAAAGAAATTTCCAGCTGCTAGGTGAAAGCAGGGAAACACAGGGATCTGGGATGGCTCTTCCAGACCACACAAGTCTGACAGTAAATCTCCAGCCTGGTGAAAACTGAAGACATCAGGAAATTCATGAGGGATAACAGATTTTCAGTGTGACAGAAATAACTATGTTGGAAACACCATTAAGAAAGCCAGATTTAAATCTGGTGGGTGCCTGGACTCACTACAGACAGATGGTTCCATGTCCTGATTGAATTATGGCCTACTGGAAATACTGTGAGATAAACTGATCTTATGCCTATTCAAACCTTTACAGTTGGCCTATGGGACAGAGCTTCGTTTTGGATTCATCAAACTCCTTTAAACAAGGACAATTGCATCCTTCCACTGCAGGGAAACTGAAAGATGCTGCTATCAAGTAGCTGAAATAGAGCTTTTTTTAATGAAAATAGAGATGAGAATAGGGAGGAAGTCTTATGAATCTGTTAACTGTCAGCAAAAATCAACTAGCAATTTAATTTTCATCTCTTTTCAGTCTACCATTCTCATCTCTCTGCAAAAGAAAGCAAGATACATATATTTCTCACTCTAACTAGGTTTTGGTTTGTTGGACCCTATGAAATATGAGTGCTGCCTGACCCCTTCTAACACAGTGTTAGTAAAACAAAAACATTTGAGTAGTGGAGGGAAAGAAAACCCAACCCATGCAGCTATTTTACTTTAAAGGACACGACAGTTTAGTGTAAACAAAGGGGGAATAAACTACAGGGATATATGCACAGTAAGAGTCAATTAGAAACAGCTGTTGGCAGATACTGTGGCGACCTGAAAGCTGGGACTGCAGCTCAGGGTTGCACAAACTCTCTTTGTTTGTTACCAGTTTTAAATCCCCTCTCATTGCACGTGTGTGCACACCCGCATGCGCACATGTGCAAGGTGTGCTGCAGGAGCAGCAAGGGCATGGCAGCAGCCAGGGATGATTTGGCAGGGAGTGTTTCTCCTTCAGGGTTTAACCTAAAGGAGGAAGAAGTGGTGTAACGAAAAAAACTGCAAAGGGATTGTAAAACCCTTTCAATTGTTGCCTGCAGCCAGTCCTCCCAATTGCTGTCTTTAATAATAGAACCATACAAGCACAAAAAGCAGAAAAAGGCATGAATGTAGAGATGCCATTTTAGTTCCCAAAGATTTTTGCTTTTCTAGTTGCATTTAGAAGGGAAGTTTGGGGAGGAATAGCAATCCTGGGCCAAGCTGTAAGGTATTTCTGATATCCTGGGTGTAACACTATCTGCTACAAACATTAAATGATCTAAGCCAATGATAGCCCTGGTGACTGGTGTTTCCCATAGCGCAGCAAAGTTAACAGGGCTCAACACAAACTGGCAAGCTCCTTAGGGACATTTCCTAGGATATTTCCTAGTAGAGAAGTTGACAGTCACAAAACACAGCTTTTCACCTCTGGTTTGAGTCCAGACTGGAGTGAACATACTCTGTGTACCCTGAAGTGCAAGGTACATGCTTCAATGCCACTTTTCTGGAGGCAGCAGAAGGGAAGAAAAACCACAGACACTGTCCTTTCTCTCTCTCACTGTTTAGAGAGGATTCCTTTCAGGTAAGAATGGGCCAGACTTGCATGGTGGAAGAGGTGAATGGTGAAAAACACGTACTGGCTTCCATCCACACTGCTTTTGTTTTGGAGACAGAAAATTTTTACAAATAAATATCTAGTGTCATACCAAGTCATGGACCACCTTCCTGGATCCTCCTCAGCCCAGCCACCTGCACACATTATGTTACCATTTCTAGGAAATGGTCCACCTGCATACATGAGTTAATCTGAACCCCAGACACAATTTAGCAGGTCTGTCAAACAGCATGAAAATCCTGTTGCCCCTATGCCTCCCTATTCCTCTGCCCTAGCCTGCAGTCAGCTGCCAACACCAGCAAAGTCATGCGTTGGCAACTGCTGCACAGAGAGAAATGTAAGCCTTCCCTCGTTGCTGGTTTGGATGGTGGGGGTCCTGCTGACATGCAGGCTAATGCCACATAAGTAGCATAATGAGAGCCTCCGTGGGTTTCACTAAGCAATGGAAAGAACTCACTCCAGCCCTGGTGGTCTGGCTGCAACTTTGCTTTTAACTGTTAACTTGCTAGAGCAGACAAGCAATCGCATCCATATGAACCCACATTTTCTACTGATCAATAACAGTTTTATTGCTCAGTACTGCCACAGCTTTCCCAGGTTCTGTCTCCAGCCCTGCTGTCCCTTCTCTGGTATGAAAGACAACTTTCTCAGGTGGATCAGTGTCTGCACAAATTTTATAGTTAGTGACAGACATCCAGCCCAGTACTCATGTTGGTAGAAAGACATGAAAAACATACAGAGGGCCCTGATGTCACAAGCATGTGAAGGCATTAGTCACAGCAGGAGCATGTGAAGGTAACTCCTGGCTTCCAAAACCTAATTTACAAATACAAGACCTAATTCTTGAATGTATCTTCTCACATTTACCACTCTTCTCACCAAGAGTAAAAAATGACAAAGACGAACATCGCTCGCAGCTCTGCTCTATTCCAGGGAGATGCTCAGAGCCACATTTAGAAAGAAACATATGGAACAGAGACAAATGATGTACACAGAGCATGGGGGACACATCACTTAGAGGGAAGTACAAGCACTGCCAAAAAGCTGCTTTCATCTACCTATGAGTACTGACAGTTTTCTGGTGATGAGTCTTCAGAGACATCCTGGTGTCTATCTGTTTAATGCACAAAATATGTGTGCGCATGTTTATTAAGTGAGCTAACACTTCAGAGACGTGCTTTTATGACACTGCAAGAGAAGTTTCTCTGAAAGCTCTGCAGGTATTAGACAGCCGGTCTAGCTGGGAGAAGAAACGTGTCCATTTATTTAATTCCATCCCCTCCTGCTTCTGCATTGACCATAGCATACCTTGTGAGCTAAGGCTTAGCACACTTACTTGGAAAGGAGAATGACACAATTCTGGGCCCTCCGGCCATCAATCACAGAGAGCTCTTTCACCTTTCGTGTGGAGAGGTAAAGGTCTTCTGTTGAACCCATCTCTTTCTGCATATAATTCAAAAGGTAGGGAAAACAATCAGTATTATGTTTCTCACCCAAGACTGATAGACCTAGCTGAGTGTAATGAACAAAACCTGTTCCAACCTGGGAAAATCCACCCTCATGGTGAGAAAAGGAGACAAGAAGGGCATGTAGCTAGATCCTGTATTACTAAACAAATAGAAGTCATTCATTACTACCTATGAGATCATCTTTGATTCCAAATACTGGACTTGATTCTAACCTATTGGACTCACTCTACCAACAGTTACATTACTATGTTAATGTACAAAACTAGCATGACAGGAAAATTGAGCACATTATAGTAAAGCCCACTGGTGTCACAGTATATCCTTCAGCAGAGGCATCCTGCAAGGGTTACACAGCATTCTTGAGAGGCTACAGCATAACCAGGAAAAATCCTTCCATCACCTCTTAAGGCTGCCACTGGACCAGTCCAATCTGTATTATATGAGACATACAAACAGTAGAGCAAGATGGCATTTAGCTTACTAAATGTATCTTACTAAATGGTCAACACCTACATCTGAACTAGCATCTCTTTTTTTAGTTAATACCTTTAATTCTACAGAAACCACACTTTGAATTTTTAATTTCTCTGTATATCCCCATTGCCAAACTTATCACCTGGAAAAAAACTGGAAAATCCCCATCCAAAATGTTTGTCACAGCCCACGGAGAGAAACTATTTGCAAATCCAATTTGACCATCCACACACCTACTGTCCTGCCTACACACCACAGTCATGGGATTTGTTTCACTTCCAGAGATTGGCTTTCTGTAGTTGCTCTGAGTATTTTTTAACACCGTTCCTTAAATGGAAGTTAAGGTAATGATGAAAGGTGTTAATCCTGGCTAATAGCTCTGTAGTTACTAACAGAGAAGAGGGAATTGGAAAGAGGATAGTTTTTATTTTTCCAGCTAACTGCTGCTGAAACTTCTTCAAAAATGCCTTTCCATGATATTCGTATTGTCATGCCTTGAGATTTTGAGATTTACCAGTATAATCTGGCTTTGAATGCACTCATCAAATTAGCAACGTGAATTCTTTCTTAGGACATACCAGCAAGCATGCTGAGTCAGATCAAAAGGTCCATCTACACCTGTGTCTTGTCCCTGAGAGTGGTCAACAGCAGATACCCAGCGAAAGGTGTAAGATCATGGCAAGCATACAGCAGTGCTTCCCACAATTCCCTCCCAGGACTCAGGGTTCTGCAGCTCAAGGCTTACTTATATCAGCTTGACTAATCCGCTCAAAGAAATCTTGACACCCAAGTATTTGAGAGTTAAATGTAAATCATGGATTCATATTGCTAGATGTCATTTGAGTTCTTGGTACAATCAGCTACAGTGAGCCTGTGTTTTTCCTGCATATACAAAGGATTCATACAACCATGTCCAAATGTTCTGCAGTGAGCCACCACCAATATTAAGTGGCGTTTATAAGCAGGTACAATGCACCAGCTGAAAACATGCACACAATCATTCTGCTGGGTGTTCCCAAAGTGTCTAGCTTGGCAGAAAAAAATTGCAATGTTACTTGATACCCCAAATAGCATTTCAAAAAAAGCGAAAATTGGGCTTTGAGCAAGTTTATTATTTCTGAGAGAATAACTACACCACCAAAAAGCAGGTCACCCCCAGTATAATCTGGCATGTAGAGATGTTAAAGTTTTCCTGAGTTTCCTCAGTTTGTGGGGAGGAAGACAGCGGAATGAGGAGAAAGGCAGCTCTTGAAGGTAAGAAAGGTAGTTGTTGGTCTGTGCTCTTGGTTTAAAAGCTTCACTGTCTCTCATTAGCTAATGTTCGCAGACAAGCACATTTGGTTGGTGTTAACTAGCACCCATCCCAAGAAAAAAAAAAAAAATCAGGGTTTGGCTGTGTATGTGAGGAGGGGGTTTAGATGGCTTCACCTAAAGCCAGGCAGCAGGGCTTGGTGTAATAGTCTCTATGCCATTTCCAATTCCCCAACCCACAACGTTCAACACAGATGAATAACGAACTATTCAGATGTGGCCCACTCCTTGGTCGTAAGGAGTGGGCTAGTCTCATCTAAAAATATGTTCTCTTCAACTCATATTAAGGAAAGAGATATTTATAGATACTTGGAGTTGTGTGTAAGCAAAAGCAGATGAAGCCTCAGGTTTTACTGAAGCCAGATTGCAAGTTTAGCTGAAGGAAAACAGATTGTATATGGCCTATCTGCATTTTCTTAGAGACGGAAAAAGAGGAACAAGGGGGCAGTAGCGACTAGCTTTTGTGAGATAGGCCAAGCACACAAAGCGAGAATAGTTGGAGCTGTTGTCAACCTGACAGACAAGATCCCTAAGTTGTATCCCATCGTTCTTTACCAGCTTTCTATCTGGGATAACATTATGTTATGTGCTTCAAAGAGCATTTCAGATTTGAGATTTTAATTGCAAATTCAAAAATCAACTAAAATTTCAGTGCTGGAATGACTAGACATGTGGAATGTGTGCATCATATTGCTGCCCTGTTTCAAATACAGTTTGATCTTGGTCAGCTGCAGAACTTGTGGTCTGGTACCATGGCAGCACCCTAGGTTCTAGTAATTATCAGTACTTTAGAGAACTATTTCTACCCTATTGACTTGTTTCATGGTGTGTGCTGCCATGATGAAAGCCAGTAAATGGCCCAGGGCCATGTATTGTCTTCACCCAATGGCAGAAGTCCTGACTAGACTTTACAAATACAGTTCCCTGAGCATTCATGGTGAGGACTAGTTTATTCTGAAGCCACGAGAGACACTTGTGATGACATCTGAACAGCCCTCTTCCGAGACCATTGCTCTTCCCAGGAGTGTTGCCAAGAATTTTGCTTAAGATGATGAATAAATTGAGAGGTAGCCAGTTTGAAGACATGTGGGCAGTCTGGTATCTCTGCTTCATCTAAACATCATTTCAGTCTTTTGCTGAAATTTCTGAGTCTGAGTTTCAGCAGTCTGAAATGAAGTAGGCTTTCCTCCAGTCTAACCCTTCTGCTCCTCAGCTGGCAAAAATCTTTCTGCCCAACCAAAGAGCTTTGCGGTTCTACAGAAAGAAAGATTTTCTTTATCAGAAAGTCTGTGGCTAGTGAATACATCTGGAGACTTCAGTACTGTCCAAAGCAGATGGACCACAGATGGGAACAATGGGAGCGAAGGCTCCCTGAGAGCCCCTTTTGTTCTCTGCTAGAGAAACTATTACTTTGGTTAAGGAAGAGTTCACGTTCACATTCTATTTTGTCACTGCTCTTTTTCCTCAGGATCATCAAAAAGGGGACTACAGACACCAGCAGAAACCACAGTGAGATTATAGCTAAGTGAAAGAACAGGAACTAGGTCCTATCGCAGAGCTAATACAACTAGAGGAATTTTTTATACCACCTTCCCCACCCAGAAAGCAGATGTGCAGGGTCATATGAAAGAGTAGCATGAGATGAGTCATGTCCCCATAGCGGCATGGTTCAGGACTTCACCTCCCCGCACACTGCAAGAGGCTCAGGAGGCAGACAATGATACTCACCTGCTTAGAGGAGGAGGGGTTAGTTAGCAGGTCCTATGCAGGCAGCAGCCACAAGTAACGAAGAAGGAAACATGCCAAAAATTAGTCACAGAGAAAGATATCAAGTTTAACAAGGCAGCTGAATTTAAACACACGCTGTTTTCCAAGGGAGTAAAATCCTTAGCAAGTAATACTGGCCCAGATGGTTCAAAGGTATTTCAACATTTCTTTGCTTATTTTAAATCAGCAGATGTTGGGGAACTAAGAGTTCTAGGTCTTTTCTGAAAATAATAAATTCAGTCTCCAAAGCATAAATCTCTTATGTCTTGAAACATTAACTAGGATAGTGCTTAAATACCTTTACAAATCTAGTCTGGACCCTTACTGAAAGAACTGCCAAGGTTAAAACTTGAGGGTCAGGTCTCCTCTCCTGATGCACAGGCACAGTTTGCCATTATTAGTAACAACTTGTTTCAATGGCACGTTAATACCCTTTAACAACTTACAGCCAAGTATTTTGAAAGCACTCTGTAACCACCAAAGAAGCCTTGCAGCACCACTGGGTAACAGACATGAACTATTTCACAACATATTCCATACTCCAGGAAAACACCAGATATACTGGTCAATATTACACAGTAAGATTGGAGCAAGGTCGAAAGATAAGTGAAAGAATTCTTAGTCCAGCATTCTGTACACTGGACAATTCTGCTTTCCCTCATAGCCACCAAAAACGATACACTGGGCTTGAGAGAGGAGAAGAGACCCTTTGTCAATAAAAAAAAAGAAGAAAGAAAAGCTCTTTAATGTAAATTAAACTGGAAATAAATATGAATATCATGTTAATAACAGCAAAGAAAGAAATGTCTTTATCTGTACTCATTCAACATTTCAGACGCAAAAGAGCAGGGCTCTGCATTGACATTTTTTGTTACAGACATTTGGATGAATTTTAAAAGTCACAAACCCAGAGTAAACACATACTTGGCCAGAGTGGAGTATTTCCAAAAATAAAAGAGGAGAAAAGACTATGTGAATCAACTGGAAAAGTTCTCATAAGCTTTTAATTCAAAAGCAATTTTGGTTGCCTTGTCTTTAAAAAAAAAAAAGGAAAATAAAATTGATAAGGACTCATTGATTGGAATCCAGTTCACACTGGAGTGAGCATGGATGAAAAAGAAAGTATCATGTAAAGTAATAACAATGGAATATTTAAGGGAAAAAAACCCAAACAAACAAAACCCTCAGTGAAAGCTAGAAGGGCAGCAATGCACCTAACTACACAAAAATACGATTAGCTTACATAAGTGATACTCTAGCATCTGGAGCCACTGTCACAAAGTGTGTTTAATGAGGATGGAAGAGAAATGTTCTGAAACCCGTGGAGGTCACTCCGAGATGACTGCTCCATTCCAGTGGGCAGGGGTAAGGGTCAGGTTAGTTTACAGTTGAATAGGCAAGGCTGCTTTTCAGTGATCAGTAACACAGTCATAAATATTATGATTCTGAGAGTCGGCAGATCAGGACAGCTTTGGCTTTGGATTTTGGGGCCAAAAGGAACCAAGGCTTTGCAAGGTCATTTCTAGTGAGAAAGCTGGAATGTTTGCACCCAAAACACTGGAATGGCACCTTGATGCTGGAATGGCTGGCTACCCATGTGCACGGATGACTGGCTACTTGCAAGACAACTGGGAGCTCACCACCATAGCTAAGCTGTTGGCACAGGGTCTAAATACAATCTTGTAACACCACTGAAGTTTCATGTGTCTTTCTTCCCCTCTAAGAACTAAGTTCTTGTTTCAGGGAATGGGATTCACAGAAAGAGAGAGGGAACCACTGAAACAGCAACAGCTGTTTGCAGGAGCAGAATGAGAAATGAAATCTCATCATGCAACAGGCAACATCACATTCTTCACAGTTCAAGTTGGGATGCTTATCTATGTGGCTGTGAGCTAGCAAATCAGAAAAGTTACTCATTAGTTTATTGGATTAGACAAAAAAATGAGAGAGAGAAGGGAACAGATGGAAAGTCCAAAGGCAAGGGGTTTGTTTGTTAATTTTAAGGCACTGAGTAAGTTAACGAAGTAGTCATCATCACTGTAAGGCTTCATCGTAAAGGCCGCTTATGGCAATCATGTCTGTCTTTTCCTAAAACTTCAGAGCGATGATCCAATTCTGCAGAGTAGAAACAACTGAATTTCTCCAAACATATTCCAAAAGCAAAGGAAAGCTGGGGGAGTGCAGGGAGTGCAAGTACAATCCCTCTCGTGCTAAATCTCATTCAGCGGAGATAGACAGATTGAGGGTGACTTGCTTTCCAAGAAAAAGAGTAGGGAAAAGAGACATTCTAATAAATGGCTGCTTTTAAAGTATGCTGTTTGTGTTATAATTTGTAATTCAGACAGTTTCTGTCACCTAGCCAGTTGGGTCAGTTGGCTGTTTAAGAAAAAATAGACAAAGCGAAAGCTAATTCAGTCACCTTGCTCAGTACTCAGACAACTACAGAATTTTTCCCTGGATGAATGGGAGGAATTGAAAGATGGATATCAAGCATGAATGTAAAGCTCAGGAGCTTTTAAAAGCTAGTAGCTGCTGAGATCAAATAGAGCATTACCTGCTGGGAGCTCTTGTTTCTGAGAGCTGCCCATTAGTATGAAATACGTTGATAACAGAAGGTTTTACTCTGCCCTATATGTCCTCTGCACTTCTTTTGGTCTTGTGATTTTTAGAACAGTGGCAGAGTAGCAAATGATGCAGCCTGACTGCAGGTGGACAAGGGCCCAGAAGACAATCATGTGTTCTTTTCTCTTCCAGAAATATAAGGAAGACAAGGTATGGAAGAGTTCAGCCCTACCTGGTGTCTCTGATATGCGGAGAACATCTTCTCAAAATCCTCTAGATCCAGCACCTTGAATGCCTTTAAATCATCAATCTCATTCCAGATTGTGCCATGGATCCTCTCCTGAAAGAAAAGGTCATATTTTAATGAGACAGCAAAAGCTTTTAGCTAAGAACATCCAATCCCGTTTGGACAGATCATTCTCTCCTGCTCACTGGCCATATCCCTATGTACTACTGCTGTCCTTTTAGAAGGCATGCTTTGTTTCAAGAGTCAAAGGAGAAAAAAATAGTGGTGTGTTTTGGGGTTTGGTTTTTTTTTAAACGTCCTGAGTATTTTGTATTTTTCATCACAGCAAGCCTCCGATGAAAGGGCATATTCCAAGACTAGTGGACCACATCTCAAGCAATATCCGTGATCCCACAGTACAATTCCTTTCAAGAGTGGCCATCTGTCTAACACAGTGATTGTGGTCATGCCGAAAGAAGTGTTACCGTCATGAGGAAAAAGCTTAGGAAGGGCACTGATGCATGACAAACCCCAGACACATCTTCCCTTCTGCAAATTTTGCCAGGTTCTGTTGTAAAGCCCAAAGGGCGTGTGGTTTTCATTCTGCCTGCCTGTAAAACTAGTTTAAGATTTTATTTTATTTTATCTTACTTTTAAGGCTCCAAGTCTTTGAAGTCTAACTGTTTCCTACTACATGATCTCCCCTGTCTACATGAGTTCTTTGTTGACTCAGATAGACACAAACTATACCTAGGTCTCTGAAAAAGCGTCATCCACTTTAACTGGAAATGTTCACAACCCATGTGATACGTTACCCTGAATGCCAGGGAATCCTAGCTGTCTGGCAGATGATTAGCAGGGAGGGAGACAGCACAGAGTCCTCCTCCAACTTTGCTGTCCACCAACCTTGGATGAAATAAGCTCCTGCAAGTACACGAATTAGCTAATCAGCAGTCATCCTAAACTAGCAGGTCTTGGGGGCTCCTGCTGACCTTCTCAGGACAGATGTCCTTGCTGGCAAAGACACAAAGACTGAACTACCATCTCCTTCCTACTGGCTGTTAAGGTGCATGTTGTGTGGGGCAAGCTTTGGGCAATTACCCATTAGGAAAAGGAAAACTTGCTCTCACACCTAACACTGTCTTTCAGTTCATTTAGTTAATGAAGTGTACATTTATTTTACTTTATTAACTGGAAAAATAAGGAAGGTGTTGATTAAAAGAAAAAGGAAATGGACAGAAGGGATTGTAAAAAGACCTAAGCAAACCCCAGGAGATGAAAAGCCAGCAGAACACTGATGCAGAGAAAGCCAGGAACAGCAAGCAATAGCAATGAAACCCTCACACAAGGCTCCAGCTCTGAAGTACCTGACTTGTACCTACACAGCAAAGTGCGTTAACACTTCATTATCAGAACTAATTAGGAACAGGCTCTACTTCCCATTCACAGTCATCAAAGGAATGAGGGAAATGTGCTAAGCCACAAGGCTCAAGGAGCAAGGAAAAAACCTGATGGGAGGATGAAATAGGGGGAAATAAAAGTGTGAAGTGTTCCGGAGGAAATTCCTGGCAGGGCAGACACTGTGGAGGAAAACCAACACCCTCCCTCCAGAGGCAGCCTGTGAGTGCCTGAGGGCAAGGAGGGGTGTCTGCAGTGCTGCAGTGCTATTTACAGGGAAAGCATGTACTAGATGGGAGCAGCACCCGTCCCTGAACAGGCTCACCAATATCATTGTATCGTTCCCTGCAATCAGTGTGGCTCTTCTTTCCACAGTAGGAAAAACATCACGACCCTGTGACTGTAACGTGACAAACGAGTTTGGGAGGCTCATCTCAGCCAAAGGAATAGGAGACAAAGTTAATTTTAATTTTCTCCTAACCCTGGACTCTGCTGCCAATCTTAGCCAGAAGCATCCAGGCACAGCATTCATTCTCATTCAATTTCCAGGCTGGCTTTATAAACCTTGAATTATAAATCCTGAGGGATATATTTGAACAGCAGAGCAGTTCTCAGAGTTCCTCGCTGTTTCAGATTGTGCCACCAAACACTGAAAAGGAAGAATATTTCTTGACAGGAGCCAGTGGACATGACTTCAGGAGCAGTCTTTAGAGTCATTATTGGGATAGAGCCCTGAGGATGCCAAAAAGCTATATGCTGGTTTTGGCAGAAGGCTGGAGGTGACTCAAGAGACAGCTCTCATGAGAGTCTTGCCCATCTACCTGTCCAGCTGCAAAACCCTCATGGGAGTGAATTTTCCCCACAAACGGCAAAAACAGTGAAAACGTGCTACAGAACGGGGTAGTCCGAATGAATTGCAGAGGTGCCAGATCAGGCAATTCTGAGACTCACAAAGGGATTGCAGAGAGTAGTTCTCATCCATACTTTCCTTGAAAAACAACCCAAAGAAGTGAAAATTATTCTCATTTGAATTTACATTAATTTTAAGACCCAGGTTGAATCTGGTCCTCTACAGGATGGTTTGTAGGCTACTTGTAGCAGAAAGACAAATTTGAAAGAAGCAGCAGCCATTGCAATGGTGTGCACAAACAGAACTTTGACCCAAACAACCCAGTCTTAGTGCTTAAAACCCAAATGGGCTAATCCAGCAAAAATGAGGCAGGCAGAGGTATAAACAACCTTTGTTACACAAAACACTTGCAATGGGGCTGTCCCTTCTATTTCTACCCTAAATTCTGCCCCTGAAAACTTTCGTGTTGCTGCCAGATAATTTCCTATGCTGAGCTCTCGCTACTAAGTTATGGATTAACTGGCTGATAGTTCCTTGTCATCAGCCAGAGAGACTGAGTGTTTTAAGAGAAACAGACTTGCATAATGTGGTTGCTATGACAAATTATTCCCTCAGCACCATTAAAAATATTTATGGTCCCTAAATAACAATTAAAAAATAAAGTAAATTCTTTACTTCTTTTTCTCCTCTTTTCTCTGTCCTTAAAAAAAAAAAAAAAGAAAAATAAAAAAAAAAAGAAAAAAGAAAAAAGAAAAAAGAAAAAAGAAAAAAGAAAAAAGAAAAAAGAGAAAAAAAAAAAGGTCACTTCATCTGTAACATGCTTTTCTCCCCATATTTATTTATTTATTCATTCGTTCTACAAGTCTTCCAAGATCTCTGGTTCCTCTGCTTTGCAAAGTCTTGTCCCTTTTGAGAAGAAAATCCTATGAAATGCATTTCCCAGCATCTTCTAGTAAAATGGTAGTACATACTAAGGAAACATAAGGAAACATCTTATTATCAGAACAAGTATTGACGAGGCATTTGGTCCATCAAACTGCATTTTTGGTATGTTGCATTTAACAATTTTTTTGCTGTAGCTGCTGCAGTTACGTCATTTCACCTTTGTAATGAAGTCCAATTTGCTGAGAGACCTACCAAGATTAGACAATGACAGTATTTCATAGAGCTGCAAATCATATCAAGCTGTCCTCTGCTACATCTAACAGATGATATTACTTACCCTGAAAGATAAATAGTGATACTCTGCAAGCCGCTGAAGTCCATCATGCCTCAATAACCTCACAGCATGAGTGAAAATTTACAGTACTTTGGGAAAGCCTTTCGCTTGTCCTGCAGGTCCAGAGAAAACATAGAAACTGTGTCCTGTGAATACTGGTGCAGGCAATCCTGCTTATTGGTAGGTTAATATTTGTAAAATATTAACCATCAAAAAGTGAAGCAACTAAAATTTTAATTCATAATTCCATTATGAATCTGAAAAAGGGATATGAGCAGTGTGTTATTCAAATTTCTCTCTTGATAGCAGACCCTTTCCTCAGTGTAAGAAAAATCCACTTCGAGCAAAAATTGTATTACTGGTATGTTTGTTAATTGGGACAGCTGTTTTATCTCACTGTAGGACTAGGCACCACCAAGGCTATTATGAGTAGCTTCACACTGAGATTTTGTGAAAATCTTTCCATTAATTTTGAATCTCTGGCAGCAGTCCTTCATCATTGTTTGCCATGATCCTCAGGCTGCTTTTAGGAACAGTTCCAGAAATCAGAATCATCAGTAACATTATAGAAACATTTAAAAAAATAAAAGTGTCAAAATGAACATTTTCTGTTTATGTGATAGGTTTTTTTGTTTTTTGATGGTGGGTTTTTTTTTAAATCCTATGTGGTATGTAGAACAACTACCTTTCTTCTGAGAAAATTTCACTGAGGTCTATTCAGGGCTGGCTAAAGAAAGCCCCTTTCAGATCATTGACTAGAGTCATTACCAGCCTGACTCTTAGTGAGAAGCTGTTTCTCCAGCCATGAGATAACAAGCAGCGCAGTTGAAAGTTGACTTGATTTACTCTGATAACTTCAAATCAATATGTTTTTATGTATTAAAGATGTAATTATATTAATCCATACTTCCAGTGTGCTTGAAACCAGTCCATCATTTGGATTAACCATAAATATCCAGTCCCTGTTTGACCTTGGGTGTTGTGTAAAATTCAGAGTGAGAGAGCAAACGCCACTTGCTGTCCAGAAACAAAGAAAGGAATCCTTCCAGGATATTACAGTGGTTACATTGCAATATCTTTTTCTTAAAAAACAGAGATCCTTGGCACCAGCACTACTGTAGTGCTGTATGAATGGAATTCACAGACGATGCTACAGTGCTGTATGAATGGAGCTGTGGTGTGCAAGGGCTTCATCAGAACTCAGCCCATCCATGCATCAAAATGGTTTTGCCACTGATCATCAGCTCACATCAAAGCTAGTACAAAATCTTTAATTCTCAAAGGAAATTAGTGGGTTGTTGGAGTTTCCTTGTTAGAAGCACGAATACTTTCCAGTCAAACCTTTTTTCATGGTGCCCGTGGGAACTGTAGACAATCTGTTATTGTCAACTGCTAAGAATTTGAATATATTTGGTCATTCTCCTAACACCCCAACAGCTCAGTCCTTTCCTTCCAAAGACAATATCAGCATTGGGAAAAAAGGTGTGATAAGAATTGCCCTGGAGAACAGCATTGATTCCACTACTGAGAAAGTGTATGGCAGACAAATCCCTCTCAGCCTCTGTTGGCTTTCTCTCACTCCCTTGAGGCAAGCTGTGTGGACAGAAAGGGATTCGCTCTCATGTGGGCTGCCTCAGTCCTGGCATCATCTTCACACTGAAGAAAGCTTAGGAGAGAGGCTCTCTACTAACTGCTTTGAGAAAGATGGTCTAAACAGTATGCACATATACCTAAGAGCAGAATAACATAGTTGACCTGGCTGCAGCCCTATGTTTGTGTACAGCTCTGTTTCCAACAGTGTGTCACCTCACCTAGCGGTGTTGCATAGTGCAGACATGCCTGTGCTCTTTCCTAATTAAAGTGGTCTTTTAAAAAAGAAAAACATATACATGGTGTCAGATATATTTTTCCTCAAAATGTTTTTGTGGGGAAAACTTGTCTTCATGTGAACTGGAAGTTAAACACTACCACAAACCACAATAAGACTATGCATACTTCCAGGCCTCAGTTTCCCATGCTCAAAAACTGAAGATAAGCTGCTCCCAGCCAGTGTACTTGTTGCAAGTCTTCATTCATTCAAGTATGGCTACTCTGACCGTTCAGAAGAACACCACAGAAGTGCCACAATGGTAACAAAAGGCAAGGTGAGGCCATCCAACCTACCCGTGACTTTACATTCAGAGGATTCACATCCATGTGAACAGAAAGAAAGTGCCTGGTACTGAAGCAGGGAATCTAGGATAACTGATGAAGATGGCCAAAACATATCGCCTCCTCCAGTAGTCAGTAGAATTAAATAAATCCATGACAAAGAACAACCCAAATAACAAGGCAAGGCACCTGTGTCTGCACCACAACCTCTGCAGTTCTGCAAAGAACTTATTAGGTCGAAACACTAGCACTGGCAAACACCCCAAAATAAAGTCCCCACCCTCTTATGCCCCTTTTTCCAACTATTCTGCCTTCCTTAGAATAGCATCTTTTACCCAACTCGCCACCCAGGTCTTCAATTTTATTAGCACAGCTGCCTTCACTCCTAACCAGAGGGCAGGATAAGCCCACAGTTACTGTACACTAAACAGAAACACCTGTGACTCTCTCTTTTTCATATACATTCATATATATACATATATTAGTTATTATTTCTTTTCTTCAGAGCACTAAGTCCCATGTTCTGCAAAGGAAAATAAATCCCTGTCCATACATTCTCTCCCACACCCCCCACGTGGCCTTGACAGACAAGCACAGACGGTGCAGCAAATATTTCACTTCACTTTATTTTAAAGAAAAGGAGAGCGGGGGAGAGAGAATTCTTGTGGCATTCCAGAGGTCCCTGGACACTCATTCCAAATGCCGGAGTTGGGCCCTGGGTGAGTTTCAGTCTAAAAGAGAACCTGGGTTTCTAGGCAGCCGTCCAAACTCAACACAGACACTTTTTTCTTTCTAAATCAGTTAAAAAAAAAATTGAGACCTAAAAGGAAAGGGAGGGAGGAAAAAAAAAAAAAAGAAAGAAGAGAGAGGAGTGGAGCAGAAGGAGAGGCAATCAAGGTAGCAGAAAACGAGTGCACCAGGAAGAATCCCAGTCCCCTGCTTTTATTGTCAATGTGGAGTTTTATTGCCAAGACACAGAGCTGTAACCAGGCAAGGAGAAGGGCATCTTCCTTCGTGGCCGTGAACAAATGGTGAGGAGAATCAGGCCACCTTTCTCTCCTTGGTGACAGCTCCTGCCATGGTACAGGAGGCTGGTTTTGGAGCTGGTCCTCACCATGTTTTGCCCACATTGGCTCTGGCCATCCTCTTCCCTGACGTGCAAATGAGGACAGCTCCAGCACACCAGTCCTGGAGATGCCCAGCTCTGGCTTACGTATTCAGTGCCACTGCAGCTTTGCCTAACTGATGGCATGCCCAGATCTACCGCAGCTCAATCTAACCAGCACCTTGGTCATCACAGGAGGTATGCTGCATTGCTGGAGAACTGGGGAGACTCCCTCAGGACAGTTACTCCTACTGAACTCAGCCCATGGAAAGCCACAGTATCACTTGCTTCTGTCACCTTGCACTTCATGGCATTAATCAACACCAAGTTATACTTAGAATGTAAATTAATTGCCGAGAGTACTGCAATTTCTTACCTCACTCAGCTTAGCCCAGTTGAAGGATTTCAGTGGGTGTGAAGGTTGTGGGATAGATTTCTTCTTCAGGCTGGTGCCACTGCTGCTGAAGGTGGTTGTTGAAGGGGGTGGCATTCCCATGTTGAAGAAAGGTGGTGCTCCTGGTGGGGGAGGAGGTCCTCCTGGAGGAGGTGGTGGAGCAGGAGGAGGGGGACAGCTGGAGAAAGGCAGAGGAGGTGGCAGCGGAGGCGAATTGTCAGACATGTGAGAAGAGGACAAAGCTAATGGGCCACCTGGAGGGGGTGGGGGTGGGGGTGGGAAGGAAATGCTGCCCCCTTGCTGGAAAACAAAAAACATACAGAAAAAAAAAAGCAAACAGTTTAAAAGGCACAATAACTCCATGTTGCCAGCTGATGTGATTTTATTATGAGCCTCAAAATATTTGATGTTTTCTTTAAAACCTCCTGCACTCAAAGCCATGCAATAAAGGGAGGAATCTCAGCTTTCATTTAAGAGAAAGTTTCAAGCCCTTGAAGTTTGTGGAGAAGAGCTTGAAAAAAGGAACCATAACTGGCTCAGAAAAACAGAAAGCTAGTAAAAGAAGCCAAAGTGTATTATTTTCTCCTTATGTATGAAAAAAGAGAAAAGTTCAATCTTATGAACTTTTGAACTCCTGGGTTTTAAACCTTAGGGTTTGAAATACTGAATACCTGTCATTAGGCCCCACTAATGCAAACTAGGGGAGGAGAGGAGGGAATGAATCTGCTTTCTGCAGTGTCTAACTTCTGAGGGCCGTGTCCTGGCGACTTGAGGCTCAGGCACTCTGCCGGGACAGAAGGAGCAGGAAGCAGGAGGGAACAGCTGCAAATGTCACTTCTGCAGAGCTCCAAGGCAGTACAGATGCTCTTGAAGCATGACAGGAATCCTGTTTCTTCACTAAATTTACATTCATATCTGGGAGATTTCTCTCTATTCCACTGAAATGACAACCAGGGCCACCCCACTCAGCAGCAAAAATTATGGCTGGAGGAGGACATGTGTGCCTCAGCAGCTCCTGAAAGGAAGGTGACTGATGAGAAGGAATGGAGCAGCCCATGCATTATCCATTCTATACCACCAGCTTAGGGATTTTGGTCTCAGCTTAAAGCTGAGCAGCTTCTAAGTATTCATCTTTATAGCTGACTAGACAGACTCTGTACAGACCATAGAAAGTTCTTCGCTCATAATGTGCTTTTGTTCATCATTCACTAGTTAGCAGGCTTTAAACAACGATAGGAAGAGTCCCAGTCTCATACCGAGAACTCATTAAGTTGAGCCACCAAGTCATTCATCTGGTCCCTGGTCTGGCGCAGCTCCAAAGATTCCTTCTGCAGCTTGTCCTTCATTTTGTTCAGTGTCTTCATCATTTCATCTTTCTCCTGGGTCTTTGTCTCACATTCCCGCTCCTTCTTCTCTAGCCTGCTCATCAGCTCGGCATGGTCTAGGGAGAATAGGCAAGTGGGGCTGATGAAATAAAGCCCATGAACAGTCCCCAAAGAGATGCAGGTTATGCAGAAATAAAGCTGACAAATCTGTCAGTTCAACTGGGGATGTATAATGAGAGTAGGAAAAAGAAAAGAGTCTGACTGTCTTGAGAGTGATCTTCAGTGATCAAGACAGCAATGCTCCAAGTTTCGCTTGGACTGTAAAATCACTTCACATGAGGACTGAGGGAAGGCCCATCCTATGAAACACACAAACTGATCACCGTGAGACAAAATGTACTGGACGGAAGAAAGCAGGGCTTGTCCACAAAAGGAATAGTTTTGCCCAGCTCTGCTGCTCACTTCTCTGTGACTGAACTGGGATCAGTCTTGCCTCTTCTTTTGCCTCCCCAAGCACAGAGGATGCACTCACCTTTCCGAAACTTCTCTGCCTGGTCCCTCCACTGCTTGACTTCATTTTCATTCACCAGCCTGAAAGATGATACCAGATAATTTAAACTTGTTCTGAGCTACCCAGGCTGAAAGGCAAGTGGCCAATATGTGTAGTGATCAGCAAAAGGCAACCTGGTGAATTTACATGTTTATACAGGATCATAACCAGTGGTCAGTCTAGTTCCAGATACTTACTGTAGCCAACAGCTGATATAAATATGATGGCTTGTTATTCAAAGTCCCGAAAAGGGATAAAGAAATGCCTGGGGGAAAAATCCTGGTACGTTCCTGTCTTCAGGTAATACCCTCAAAGTGCCAAGTCTACTTATTTTGAAAGAGAATCATAGAAAATAATCATAGCTGCTGTGGGTTACACATTACCCCACCCTTAATATGAGACCAGATTGCCATCCTTTTTCCTACTTTCTGTGGTTCTATTTTTTCTTTCTTACAAGGAGGGAGGATGCTTATCTATCAGGCAATGTATCAGTAACAAGGCAACGCTCATATCTCATACTGGCACAGCTATTTCCTATTACTGACTGAAAATATGCACGGCATGCTGGGGATTGATTAGATATGCAGAATGAGAAGTAGCTATAAAAGTAGAAAGGGAAGATCAGGCACGAGGTCTACAATGAAGTCTGATATCCAGACAGATAGAAAGAGATCAACACCAGCGTATCTTTCCATGATGAGAAGTCAGTTTTGATTTTGGCTTGTGCCTGTAACAGGAAGGACTATAAGATTTTTTGTACAGGAGAATTTGGTTTAATGAGGCTTATGTTCTATAAAATGCATTTTTCAGTGGATAATTCAGAAAGGTAATGGGCCATGAATTACCTGCGGAGGCAGATGGATGGAATGAAGAGTCCAAAAATTTGGCTAAAAAAGGACTGAGAACAAGGAAGTTGAGATGAGAGCCAGCTCATGTGGGAAAATGGGTCCTATGGGAAAAAATAATGGTAGTGCCCTCAGCCAAATCTGTGGGTGAGAGCATGCAGACATTTTACTAAGAGGTAAAAGGTTTTGTGTGCTAGGTGGGGGCTGCTTTCCGCTATTAGAAATATTTCTAAACTATGTGTTCATTAGTGAGGAATGAGATCTAAGTAGAGATGATCACTTTTCCTTTTTTTTTTTTTTTTGAATATCCATGAAAACTTTCATCAACATTCTGAATGAAAAAAGGCCCATGAGGAAGCCTTGTTATAATATCATGGATATTTTTCTGCTCTTCTAACCAGCTTAATATTTAGTAGAAATTAGAAGCAGAAGGCAAGACTTTGCTAGAAAATACTGTCTGGTTAAGATATCATTAGAAGGAAACTATTCAGAAGACTAACAAGACAATGAGAAGCTGCAATTTAAAATAAGAAAGTCCTCAGATATATTTTACTTCCTAAGCAGCTGCATACTTATCATATACTTATACCTGTATAACAGAAATAAACAATAATAATGCTGCTTACATTTTAATGATATTTTTGACATTGAAGTTTTCCAATGGAGCTATATCTGGATCATCTCCTCGTTCATCCTGAAGAACCATTTGTTGGAGTATTCTGTCCAACAGCTGCCACTGCTGGAAGTTTCCTCCATTCCTCTTGTCTATATGGAAAAAGACCAACCCATGAGAACTTCCATTTCCATGCCAAAGTGCACAGACCTGCCAACAGACTGGCATTCA
>JAVKLA010000054.1:1559193-1590927 GCA_034782735.1 Sagittarius serpentarius | reverse complement strand
CATTCCTTCCTTTCCACCTTCTGTCTCACTCCTGTATGTAGTAAATTATAGAACACAAAGCCTAACCCCAAAGTGTTGCTAGCAGATTATTTACAAACACCTGGCATATTGGAACAACTCATAACAGACATGGGCAACTCTGTGCCTGATAGATTAGCTCTAACTTGCACTTTAAATGCCTGCAGAAGTGATTCCTTTGTCATAGCCATTACTCAGTATTTTCCAGGGCTTGGTGTTGGGATTTTTTTTGGTACATAAGTACCATTGCGGCCAGGCACTGTAAAAACTATCAGATCTTCTATCTGCATGCTCAGTTATCTGTAGGTCAGTGAAATTCAACTGGCATGAAAAATTCATACAAACACAACCAAAGAGAGGGGAAAGAAAGAACAGAAATAGAACCAAAGGGACTTATCCCATGGATATCGAACAGAAGAGCCAGAGCAACATAAAGTTCATCTCAGCTCCCTGAGTTACATAACCTAGACCTTTAGCTTCTCTAAAACTGCTCCAGTACAATCCTGTCCTGGCCTAGCAGGATTTACCCCTTCTGCCACCAAAAATCAAGGTCAATACCTAAAGCTCAAGTACTGTCTTAAAAAGTAATATTAAGGAGACTACTGGGACAAACAACTGCTTGAATTTGTGCATGGCAGTACTTGAATTTAATGAGTGCCTGAAAACATACCACATTACTTTCTGAAAAAGCATACCGCAGTACATGTCCCTCATGTTCCTTTCTCAGTTTGACTGCTCAAGTGTGGCTGAAAGTAAGGAAGAACAGCACCTGATACCTGACAGGATCAAGGCAGGCAGTTTAGTGATTTTGCTATACCTTTGCTCATCTGCTACACTATGGAAGCATAACTGATTTATTTTGTTACAGTTAACAAGAAAATTGCTATCACTTCTCTTGAAAACAAATGCCAGTGTTATTTTTCAGTTTCAGTTCAGGAGCTCTCCACTGGTGCATCACCATGAGATAGCAGCCTCAAGACTTACTGTGGAATTTCCCAGTGACAGAACAGCTTTCAGTACTGTATTGTTTCACCAGAAAAATTCCTCAGTGCATTTGGTTAATAATCAAAATGGTATCTATTTCTGGGAATTCTGTAATCTAGAGCACAAGGGCTCTTTTTTAAAACTTCTAATTTAAAATCATTAAAAGCTCTGTCAGTGACTAAATGGAATGTCTCAGCTACTTAATTTTATTTGCAAGTGCAGAGAGGTCAAGCTGCTGCTTTAAGTATTGTGACAAAAATCTGCTGGATGGAGTCAGTGTAAGATACAAAGTCCCTTAACTACCGCCAAGTTCTGAATGGAAGACAAGGGTAGTGTGTGCCCTCGTATCTTGACCCTGTACCTACACCAAAGCATCACCCAGTTCTTCAATACCCCTTGCTCTGGAAAACTGTGATGTACTCACATGGCATCTGCAAGCAGTGCTGGAGGATAGATAATAAATAGGGATAGGCATCTGTGTGCTTCAGTCTCTTCTTGATCAACTCAAACATCTGAGAGGCACTTTTTGTATCAATGTGGATCTGAAGTGAGAGAAGGTAGGGAAAGAAAAAGTAAGAGAAAAAAAACATGCACAGTGAAAGCCTGACTAACAGTGAAAGATCTGATCAACACAGAGACAGGAAAATTTCCAGTAATGGACCTCTGAAGAGCCTTCTGCAACGTCCAGCTGCGAGTTCCAGTGAGGACCAGGCACATGGGTCTTTGAGACCAGCATTGCCATCCCCACTACAGTATGGAAGAGATCCCCAAAGTAAAGGGTTAGAAAGGCGGGAGACATGCAAAGCCACCAGAGCTGTTCTGG
This sequence comes from Sagittarius serpentarius, assembly GCA_034782735.1. NCBI lineage: Eukaryota > Metazoa > Chordata > Aves > Accipitriformes > Sagittariidae > Sagittarius > Sagittarius serpentarius. The sequence continues at coordinate 1,589,102 of JAVKLA010000054.1, read as the reverse complement.
AGCAAGCAAAACATTTGGGTCCTAGAAAGTGGTAGCACAAATAGCAGAAGCTTGCTAAATGAGAAACAGTGAAAACAAGAGCACCAGCAACTTTCAGCACCAAAGTCAATCACTGTTTTCAGGGAACACAAAGAGAAGTTGCACCAAGCATCCAAAGTGGATGTTCAGCTTTGGCAAGTTCAGGTGATCCAGAGAAAAACTTACCAGGTCAAACCGCTTGGCAAGTTCCAGGTCATCTTCATTTCTGACCATCTCAAAGAAATCTAAGTGTCTAAGAGAAAACAGAAAAACAAAACAAACAAAACCTGACAACGTTCATGGCATAATTCAGATGTAAACTAAGTGTGTCACTACAGAAGCAGCAACACCTCATTTCTAGGTAAAACGCTTGGAAATTAGCAAGCCTTTCTTACATGAAGTGCTGGGATAGGTATGCAAGGCAACTCATGGGAAAAGGAATGGCTGGCTGAGGTATGCATGCTCTTTAATCCTTGTGCTAAGTCACTGTGTTGAGGTAAGGCTGCTAAAAATAAACATAAAATAGGAGAGAGAGATTCTATTTGTGACAAATGCAATGCCTGCAGTGATAACACATTTCTAAAAAGTCTGTGCCATACTCGTTAACCAGATATTAGACCATTAACAAGTTATTTCTTTTACACATACAACTGCATGCAATCATTCCCTGTGATATTAATACACAGGTATATGCCTCTACCTGCCCAAAGATGTGAGGCCACTCTTTACAACAGACAGCTGGTGCTAACCTGGTGCTTGTGCAGAATCTCAGGCCCACTACATTTGCCCCCAAGGACAGTTCTACCACCCTATGGCAGATCCTGGCAGTGGATGTTTGGGAAAAGGTGCCTTGAAAGCTTGATAGGCCTGATCCACAGGTTTTTCACCATGTGCTTTGGCGAACTTGACACTTCTAACTAGGGAATCCCAGATATCAGATACCTACAAATCAGCCCTGCTGTATAGGAAGGGTCTTGGAGTAGCAGACAAGAAGGGACAGCAGCACATCAGCAGGTCAATGCCTTTCCACGAAGCTTAATGTGGTCACAGAAGGTAGACTCCCACGGCTGCCTGCTCTTACACCTTAAAATGCTTCATTTTGTTAAGCAAATGGATTTTACCAGGCTCCTCATCGGTTCATCAGTCTTAGCTTCTTGAAGTGTCTCAGTCAAATTGTTCAGATTGTTTACTCCAAATTTATTTCAGCACGTGGCTTTGTGAAGGGTTTAATTTAAGGTCATTAGCAGCTTCAATTACTGGGGCAAAATATGGAATTGCTAGTGGAAAAAGCATTTATTATCTGTATAACTTTTAACACAGTAATTTGAAGGTGCCATTCAGTGTTACTTTTTGTGCAGTGGCAGGGCTGTTCAAACACGGTCCTCTCATTGTTCTCTCTTGCCCCCTTGGCATCTTTACCCTTTCACCTGCCACAGATGGCTCTTTTCCCATAGTTGTGCCAGTGCTGCTGTTTGGGAGGGTGTGGTACAACCTAGATCACAAAAAGACTGAGCTTAAAGAAAAAGCCTGGAAACTCAGAACCTGCACTTTGACCACATGTACTCAGTCTCAATGAAGTCAATGAACTACTGGGCTTCTCTCCCTCCTACCAGGACAGGCTTTTGTTCCAGTTTTGCTACAAGAAGTAGAACCTTTTTTTTTTTTTTTTCATTCTGATTGCCATCCCCAGCTTAGAAGGAAAGTAATTCTGGAACTCCTTGCCACAGCCACTGCCAGTTTAGTATGTATGTTTCCTCCTTCATCTGCTGATTTTAAATTTAAGGACAAATCTCCTTTTTATCTTTAACAGAGTCAGTTTTAGGAAGAGACAGAGACAGCTTTATGCTTAAATCTGAAACTCAAATGGAGAAGAGTTTCTAAGAACTCAATAACTGTTCTCAGAAAACATGTCTTACCTGTCTAGTGTGGCATTCTCATGTCCTCTTAGCTTGTCAATAACGGGTTGAATTCCCAGCATTAGAAACTCATATCGTAGGTGTAATCGGAACTCCAAATTGTCCTTAAAAAGCAGGGGAAAACCAAGTTGTTATGTTCTAAAAGCCTTTAATCACATTAAAAAAGAAAAAAAAGCTACTTAAAACCTCAGTTCTTCCCTTTTTAATATCATCTATCCTGACACCAAATTCACAGGATGATTAATTCCAGTAAAGTAAGTAAAAGAAAAAAAAAATCTAATGCCTTTGCTTCTGTTTCAATTAAAAATACAGTCCTCATTTACCCACAATGAGTTCTGCATGTCCAGTCAGGACAGTACACTCCAAATTGTTCCATAAAGAGCAAAAGTTATTGGTGTTCATCCTGCTAGTCCATTAGGGGTCCACCTCCTGCTTACAGATGAACAGTACTGCAGTCTTCCTCCTAGTTTTTATGTTTATTTGTCATAAAATCACTATATACTCTGGCAGACTTGACACCTATTCAGTGGGATGTTACAGGACGGCCGCTGATAGGGACACATACATTGCCAGACAGAGCTCTTACGAGCTTGTTGTCTGTTATAGTTTAACCAAAAAAAAAAAAAAGCCAATGTAACAAAAGTAACACTTTTAATGAAACAAAATCAGTTTAAACCATCCTCCAGACTCAAAAGAAAATCTTGTTAATGAAAGAAAAACAACAAACTGTCTTTTCCAAAATGTTTCCCTTTGACATTTTTAAATTGTTTTGAGTTTGGCTTTGAGTCAGAACAACTTAACATTTCAAAACATTTCTGAAGGTAAACAAAAATGTTTTCTAAAAGGCTGAAATCAAGAGGTAAATGCTTTGCAGTTCTTTAAAATAAAAAACACAACCCCCAAAGCAATCTTTTCAGTGCAAATAGTCTGTGTTATATTAGAAGACGCTGGGAATGAAATAATATGGAAGACATTATAAGACTGATATTTACAATTATGCATTGTTTTCCACAAACTTTATCCACCTAATAAAACAAGATTTGTGACTTAATCTATTAGCCACTTCCAAGGTAAAATAATTCAAGCATAACATTTTAGAAGGAATTTTCAGGGCAGTGACTCACCTCACCAGCACCAGCATTCAGAACGGCATTGATAAAGGACATGATGGCTGTTTTGAGATTTACTTCATCTCGGTATCGCCCCATGCTTCGGTCTAACTCGTTCAACAATGTCTGAAACAGAATATCAGGCTGGGTTAGAGGATATAATCTAATTTCCTGCACCATTTTGCATACTGTTCACAGGTTGTGCACACAGTCTTCTTTTGATTTGCTATATGTTTGCTTAAAGAAATAATTTTTTCAGACAAGGTTGTTAGCAATTTTGAGCATGCCACAAAAAAGCCAAATGAAGAATAGTGATAGTAATAAAATGCCCACCTGATCCTAATGAAAAAAAATTTTTTTTAAACAAGCTATTATTTGAGAAAAAGCAGATGCCTTTTATAGTTCTTGCCAATATGATCTAAGAAAGCAGCAGAATGATGTCCTTCCTAGTCAGTTAACTCCGTATGGTGAACATGACAGGGAGCTTATACATGCAGAAAAATAGCATCAGATTCATACATCCTTTCTACTCGCGTCACTCAAGAAATTGTCATGGTTTTCTTGGATCTCAGCAAGATAGATTGCACTTACTCATACAGGGGAAAAGAATTCTAAAGAGAAGCTGTCTTTTGAGGAATAAAACCTATATGTGGACCTTGGAAGATTTCTCCTTGTTCCTTCACTTACAACCATTTCACATGAAACAGACAATTACCTACCTCTTGGTAAGCTTCTTTTAGGGATTTGCAAATAACAGGAATATCCCCTGCACATACAGCTCCAAAGCTTAAAGGTGAATTACACAGGTCCGCTGGAAGTGTGGTTAAGCTCCAGTTTCCTTGTTATAGAATCATAGAATGGTTTGGGTTGGAAGGGACCTTTAAAGATCATCTAGTGCAACCCCCCCTGCAATGGGCAGGGACATCTTTCAGCTAGATCAGGCTGCTCAAAGCCCTGTCCAGCCTGACCCCAAACCCCTTCCGGTGATGAGGCATCCACAACTTCCCTGGGCAACCTGTTCCGGTGTCTCACCATCCTCATCATAAAAAAAAAATCTCTTCCTTTTATCCAATCTAAATCTTGCCTTTTTTAGTTTAAAACCATTACCCCTTGTCCTGTCACGACAGGTCTTGGTAAAAAGTCTTTGTCTTTCTTATAAGCTTCCTTTATATATTGAAATGCAGCTATAAGGTTTCCCTGGAGACTGTATGTCTCCTTCTTAAAAAAATAGCAGGGATAGTTAGCATTCAGGGGGTATTTAGCACAGAAATGCTTTTCATCTAATCTCTACACATTTATAGATATTTCACCACAATCTTGTGAGCATCAGGAGACAAAGGAGAAAAAAGACTAAACAAATAATATTGGTAGCCTGTGTCTTATATGGTCTATTTAGGACTAATTCCACTTAAATATTTACTGAAGAGGTTATACGTAGAAACTGATTAGCCATGAAAGCAACTCTACTTTTAGCTTTGTGCTGATGACCATTCTCTGCAGGATCTGATCAGTTCGTAATTCCAAGGATGATTTTCCTTACTGGAAGAGTAACAAATTCCACTCGAGATGTGCCAGTTCAATTGTATGTGTCTCAGTCCAGTGTTAATAATAAATGGCTCACACTCATATATTTGTTTTGCTGATCCACTAGAAAAGACAGAATTCTTTTTACTCTTCCCAAGAAGTTTTGGCCATAAAGGGAGAATGAAGACAAAAATAACTTTTTAGTGTTCAGCTCAGCAAATCTGTCTAAATAATATTTTGAAGCTATGATGCTGAATAAGGAAGTTCATTTTCCTTTAGTCAGTGTTCTGTCCCTGGCTACTGAAAGTGTTCATTCATAGCAAAATCTTTCCTGTGCTAGTCATCAGTTTCATAGGTCTATCTTGTTTCCTGTAGAAAATGGACATCACCATGGAGATGTGCCTCAAGAAACAGGGAGAATAGCCTCCTGTGCATTCCCCAGGGGAAAGAATACCTTCCTGGCTTTATGCAAACCCTTTGCTTGGTTTTGTGTAAAAATCTTTTGATCTATCACATACTGCTACTGACAGCTGTTCTTATATCTGAGCATAGTATGTTCACTATCAAGCAAGCTTGATTTCATAAACTTTTTCTTGCATCTTCTAAATTGCCCAGCCAGCACTTGCAAATGTCCCTACTCCTGACATTTGAACTTCCATCACATCCATGATTTTCCAGTAGTTGTATTATGGCCAAATACCAAGCCTTCACCCATTTGTTAGAAATGGGAATGAGTCTTACATAAAAATACATGAAACGCCCTACTGAGTCAGACTGGTGGTCAGTCCAGTCCAGCATTCTATCTCCGACAATGACAATAGCAGACTATTTAAGAGGTCTTTAAATTCACCAATAAACCCAACTCTTCGATTTGACAAATAAGAAGAAGTGAAATAAATGAGAGAATTTAGTACTGTTACCATCAGATTTGACACTGAAATCCAAAGCACGTGTGTCTTCTTGGGATAATTTAAGTAGCCATTACTACAGAAGCTTCAAATCCAAGGATGGTTTTGACGGTTTTCTTCAGAGGCCTCATTCCTACCACATATTCTCCCAGACTTTTATGAACATGCTAGACTCTATACAACAACATGTCAGATACAGCATCCAAACAGGTTGAAGGATGTTAACAAAAGTTTTCTATCCCTCATTTCAAAAGGCTGGACTAGGAGCAGAATGCAGTGGGGGCCAAGCCAAATTCAGGGCAAGAAAAACAAAAACTCTGGGTTGCACTAAGCTAATTGAAGAGCAGCACTTCTTCATGTGATTGTTCAGCTCTAGAAGGAAACACTATAAATTCATGCAATTCCTAAAGATCGCAGTTTACACTCTCATACTGTGGCCGAACTCCAATATCTCTAACCCTTTGCAAATGGCTGCGGTTCAAGTCTTCACTTGAACATTTCCTGTGAAAAAGATTTCACCACACCTCTTGGCAGCCAGTTCTGTGGCCCAATTGATCTTATGGCTGTAAAGGTTTTTCCTACTATTTAAGCAAAACTTTCCTCGCTTAATCCCATTATTTCTCATCACTGACATGCAGTAGGGTTTCATTCAATCTGCAGCAGACCTGAAAAGGCTTTGGATGAGCCCTGAGGGGAAGAAGCAAATCAAGAGGGAATACAGGATTTTAATTTGTTGCTTGTTACCTCCTCTACTACAATTCCAAATTGATCAGATTTCTCCCTACAGATTATGGTATGTACTGACAGTGTTTAACACAAGCCAGGCAAGGAGGCTCTGGAAGGCATGCTCCTAATCTCCACCTTTTCAACTGGCAATATCAAGCTTTCTTTATTCCTTCACCTCAAGCTTCAAAATTTCTAGCAGCATTAAGGAGGAAAACAAGCCCAGTTAATATTTTCATTGGCAAGTGAAATCAGCTCCTTTCAGACAGTATCTAACACCTAGGTTCTCTCAAGACTAAAAGGAAAATTCTTTCTCCCCAGAGGGATCCCCAGGTGGGTGGGTGTTTCAGATAGCAAACTAGGCTGGAAGGGCACTGGAACATCCTGATATACTTTTCTAGGCCAGGACAGCATTATGACTTTGCAACATTAGTTTGGCTCAAAATATGGCATGTTAAGAAGTGCAACGTGTTACAGTATCTGAATGCAACACATTCACTCCACAGGTGAAATAAGGGGAAGCAGCAAGCGTAACAAGAATCAGAAAGGCAACATCTTAGGGAGGAGTAAGACTGTACCCCTTTCACAAAGGAAACCAGTCAAAACTAGGATAATGCAGACACGAATGACACTGAAATCAGAGACTCTTCTTTCTCAGTTTTTGTAGCATTTTAGAAACCTCCATCTTCACAAGAAAAGCACCTAAGAAATTCAAGATAAAGCAACATTTTCATAATTGCACAGTGAGCCAGTGACAGAATTACACTAGTACCAGCTCTGAATAAATCAGATGGAAAAGAATCCCAGCAAGGACACCAAGGGCTCATCTTCCCAATTCCACATTTCTGCTTTGAGGGTTTATTGTCTGGCTTTCCAATGTTTAGTTTCATCGCTCTTCTTTAAGGGGCAGAGTAGAGTTTGTAGGCAAAGCAGCATATTTCAAACAGAAATTGGATGAGGAAAAGACAGAGCTTTTCCAGATTGCCTCAGGAAGGAGATTGAAGGCATGCCTTTATGTTATTGTAGTATTTGAGTAAAGGTGGAACACGACTCTGAAAAGGACAGTTTTCGAGGAATATTTTAAAAGAGGAACTGCAGACTGCCTGTTGGGCATTAAAGGGAGAGTTATTCCAGGGAGAAGGGCAGCATGAAAGAAGGGTGAAAGATTAAAGCAGGCAAAGGGACCAGCTCAGGCAAATAGCTATGGCAAATGTAAGAAAACAGGAATAGCCACAATATAAATTCAGACACAGACATAAAGTATAGAATCTTGTTGCAAGTGCCGAGACAAAGATGATCCTGATAGACCTGTGAACACACTGAACAGTGGAGATATAGGGTGAAGTTGTAGTACTAAAAGGCATTTGAGTGAAGACTGAAGTCTCAACAAAGACGAGTAAGTTCTGAGGAGTGTCCCATAGCTTTAAAGTGACTCCTCTCTGAAGTTAAGCATTAGATTGATAACTGCAGTCAGGAGATGAAATGCTGGCAATTTAGAAACAAGCAATATTTTACATCAGAGTTTCCACTCAGAGCAAAATACGAAATTTGGTTAAGGTGACAGTCCTTCATATTCATAAAAGTTCTATCTATATTTTCCATTAACTTCAATTAAAAAAAAGAACACATCAAAAAGCAAAGACATCCTTTCCAGAATATTTCAGCACAGTTTCATTAGTGGTCTTCAGCTGGTATGACCTGGTGCAATTTAGTTAAATTAATTGGGATTATAAGTGTTTATATCACTCAGGAATCTCACTGTAATTTGAATTTTGATTTCAGATACCTTGGTATCAAACAGTAAGTTTCCTGTTCAAATAGTAGGACTTAGAGCAGGACAGAGCCAATGCAAGTTTAGTGAAAAATGTATCTTAAGTTGCAGCTTTTCTTCTCTACTAATTCATCAGTTTCTGGGTCCTCTGACTACTTTCGGCTAGCTGTGCAGGGTAGCAAGAGTTGTGCCTAGAACACTGACCAGCAATAACTTCTGACATTCAATGAAACATAGAATCACAGAATGGCTTGGGTTGGAAGGGACCTCAAAGATCATCTAGTCCAACCCCCCTGCCATGGGGCCACCCACTAGATCAGGCTGCCCAGGGCTTCATCCAACCTGGCCTTGAACACCTCCAGGGATGGGGCATATTTTATATTACCGTGTTAAATACATGATCTCTACACCATTCCACCACACGTGAGCATGTGCAAATTGGAAATAATCAGTGCTCCAATCTAAGGTTGTCAGCAGCAAGTTATGCACAAGCTCAAGTTTTAGATAGTTGCCAGTAAATAATTCTGAACCTCTCTTCCTCCTTGTTACAAAGAGGAGTGGAAGCAGAACCATGCACCCCAAATTTTTATTCATCACCATGATATTCCTCTACAAGAAGGCAAAAAAAAAAAAAAGACGACAATTTGTGTTGGGGAAAAGTAGATCTGGAACAGCGTTTCTTACATTTACCTCCTGATTCCTCAAAGTACATAATGCTTGTCACCACAGATGATGTGGGGAGAGTAGAACACTTAGATTTACTGCAATCTGCAGAGGGGAAAATAAAACTAAACACATAGTATACAAAATGCCAGCTTTCATAGATGAGGAGGCATAAACTGACAGAGAGGTGGCTGAAACGGATGAAGAATATTATCAATCACTGTTGTCAGGAAGGCAACTTAAGGAAAAGCAACAATTGCACTGATGTTGTCAGAGGTCACTGTTACCTGTAAGTTATTTATTGGACATTCTAATAAAAGTGAGCTCAGTACAGCTTCCAGAAAGCCCTACACTTTTTACTTCACAAGAACCGAGTTTGAGTTTCAAAACTGAGAATCAGAAATTATTCTCCTCTTAGGTATTGTGTCTCTAATTTGGCCATTGTCTTACGGAGCTAGATCTAGAGAAAGACTGAGCAGTGCCTTTGCAGTTCCCAGCTTTCCTTCCCCCCTTCATTAGAATCAATCTACAATAATGAACTGTAGAGCCAAAGGAATAAATTCCTACTCTGCACATTCAAAGTATGTTTCTCCTTTTCCTAAAGTTTAGTTCATTTTTTATTACTTTTCACAGAAAGAACTCTCGTTTCTTGGTTCTGCCAGGTCCTCAGTTGTGGGGGAACATTTTCAGCATAACAGTGATTAGAAGTGGCCTGTCAAAGTCAACCTAAAGCTGCGAGCTCTAAACTGTTCGGACACTTCAATACACTAAGTGATGTTGTTAGTTGCTCAGGCTACAGGAAACACATCCCCAAGAGTTCAGTCTGAACCCGAAAGGATCTCTTCCGATACTTGCTAAGTCTGGGCTGCAAAGATTATACTCAAGACTAGGATAAAGAAAAAAAGGCTTTCACTGGCTTTCATTGTCCACCACATCTTTGAAGTTTACAGTAAAGGTATAGGATAAGCATTGTCAGCTCATCCTTTTCTTAAAATGGTCTCCCATAGTCAAGTTACAGTGGACGCTTCTCTTGATAATGAGCTGCAAGACCACTCTGAGACACAGGTGTAGGGAAGGCAAAGAGATATAACACTCTTAACTGACAAGTCCTAGAGTATCAGAGAATCTTCCACTAGAACATAAGGAAGACCATGATCACATTTGTTTCAAACCCCCAGTCTCTTTGTTAGAAAATGACTGAAGATGCATAAGTAATATCTTTGAATGAACCCTTACGTCCTCAAAATTAAACTCAAGCTACTGCTGAGTGTAGTGGAAAATCCCGTTCCAGCATCTAGACACAAGTGTTAGAAATTGCAAACAAGAATGCATCCCTTTTTTGTTTTGTTTAAGAAAGAAAAAAGAGAGAGTATCCATTTATCTTTATATTTTTTCCCCAAAGGAAAAGCATTTTGACAAAAGCAAGCATTTATGCAAAGTACTCTTTCAAGAATGTGAGAGTTGGTAAGCATTTGCAAATCTTTGTACAAGACCTGTGCTACCACACTTTGCCCAGCAATGACTTATCTCAGTTATTCAGTAAATTCTAAACCAATATAAAGAGAGAGAGAGAAGACACAAATAGAAGACACTGAGTAAACTCAGCATCTAACTCTCATATGGGCTTATTAAGCAGAGACACCTGGTCAAGTAAAGGTAAGTTAACACAGGACTACAAGTGTTGTCAGGGCCGTGAGTTACCATTACTTTTTGCTGAACATCTAAGGTTATCCCCACCTGTATCCCAGGTATACAAGAATGTCAAATTAATTCAGGAAGGATTCTTTATTTCATCTAACTACTGGAGAACAAGTTGGTTTTAAAGTTTTTCCTTCTCTCTTCCAGAGGCAGTCCACATTAACCTGCACATCGTAACTCTGTACATTGCTTACTTTTCTGCTTCTGCATCAGTCATTCCTATCCTACTGCTGTACTAAAGAATGGTCACATATTATGACTGCAGCTGTAACCTCTTCACCTTCCAGCTTTTACTGTAATTAGTATTTTCTCTATTGAAATAGCCTCAAGAGCTTTCAACTGGGATAAACACCACCACCCCCTTTTCTGGAGTCATACATCATATGGGTCATATCTGCATATTGAAGACATACACCAAGTTTGAATAGACAAGCAATGCAAACGGGGCAGTGCACATAGAGGGGTGAACCTGGCAATGCCACATATAGGTTAATACCAATCCCAGTCTCAGGTCTGAGTCACAGTCAGTGAATTACGTAGTGCATTCGGTTCTAACAGCAAACATTGGCAGCTGCTGTTCATGAGCACAGACTGTTTCCTCTTTCATTTTTACAGTCATAAGCTTATTGTAGCCCAAAATCCACTGATGCATTAGCTGATGAGAAGGTAGGAGATAACGACTGACAGAAACCAGGATCCTGGGCCTGTTGGCCCAACTCTACACTAATCATTTCACCTAGGAAAGATTAGCAAATGGGTGATGTTACCCTGAAGTTTAGGAGCTACAGCTTCATACACAGCAACAGATTCTGTTATATGGTTTTGCAAAGGTGATCAGTTCACTAGGAAGAGGAACATTATAATAGCAGCTAGCAGTGTCCACAATAAAATGCTGTCAATGATCTACTGATCTACCTCAAGGTCTCTGAGACTGAGATTCCCGTCTGTGTTCTGAATGGGAGTTATCTGAGCCAACAATTGCTAAGTGGTGACGATGCACAAATTGATTGCTAAGTGGCAATTGAAGTGCCTCCACTGTACATTATTTAATCCATTGTCTCCATTATTTAATCCACAACTATTTTATTACTAAATCAAGGGCTTTAAAATCAGGACAGAGCCTCCTGGAATTCTGTAGCTTTGGCTTCTAGGGCGGAACAAATCATTACCACCTCGGAAATGCCATCAGGTTAGAGTATGAACAGATAAGCAGCTTTCATTTAACATAACAAACCCCTATTTTCAGGTAAAATATAGGCGATTTTAAGTTAGCATTAATGACAAGCAATCTGGTCTTGAAGAATTATATATAGGCTGATAATCTCTTTCAGGAAGTGACCTTCCTAAAACAAAATGAGAAATATTGCCTTTTTACTACCTTACAAGTTTGCAGTACAGGCACTGTAAAAATTGCTCACTCCAGAGATTCATCATCCTGGGTATTTCTGACAAAGTAACCTCTTTGTACCTGGAATCTTGTCCTTTCTGCAGCATAGACTTGGTAGTGAAGCATGGCTTGCAAGACTTTCTTGTGACCATCTGGTACCAAGCAGACAGCCCCTAGGATCTCCAGCACAGCAATCTTGGTCTTAATGTTCTCAGTCCGTAAGCTTTGGGAGATGATGTTGATACTCTCTGGATGAGCCAGGACGTGAGCCCGTCCTTGGGAGTTGTTCATCAGTGCCTTGATACACCCTATAACGGATGTGTGTATACGGCTCTCTGAGGTCTCATAGTCCATGCTCTTCAAGAAGTTCAGCAAACAGCTCAGGCCATCCAGCTCAATAAACCTGGTCACAAACCTGGAGAAAAAAAAAGTAGGAAAAATAAGGAAAGCAGACTAAAGGCAATTTGTTCAAAAGATACCATATTATTCAACCCTGCACCTGTAAAAGGTAGCTAGTTTTTAGCCTAAAGCTCACAGAATAATTCCGAGGGATTTAAGAAAAACAAAACAAAACAAACAAAAAAGAAAGAAAATAGACTAGCTAATAATGGTCTGTCACATAGTTTCAGGGTGATTATATTCTGTCACTTTATGACTCTACTGTTCAGTTGCTGTGTTCTTTGTTGCAGTTACCATCAAACACCTGCTGTGGCCCACCCCAATAGTTGCTGCATTTTCAAGGCTGAACAGATTCTTTCAAATTGCTACATCTTACATACATGCTAATATACACAATATACATTTTCATCCAGACTCATCACCACACTTTAAACTATGAGTTCAGATAATCTTGAAAACCATTTTTAGACTTTGGTCAAACTTTTAGCCAATACTACTTGTAGGCTTCCACCTCCAGGAGCTGGGTACAGTGACAAAGGCAAACTCATCACCACTGTGTCTGTCAGCTGTACTGACTTCAAACTCCGATTCTGTGATATACATACAGGGGCATATTATATTTAAAGGGACATGTTCTTCAGTAAAAGGCAAAGCTCCTATAATGGCCTTGGCTGAGTTTTTTTTTGTTTAGTTGGTTGGTTTTAGTTTGAGAAGGTATATTAATGATGGAACAGGTCCACTGTCAACCTGCAGTAGCAAAATCTACAGTAAGAACACTATAAATAGAGGAAATACAGTATCAATCAGTTCCCAAATGACACATCAAAGACTGAACCTATAGTAGGACAGATTTATTTTGACTACTGACATCACTAGAGTTCTGTTTCTACTGTATTCTACCATAAAATTTGCCTTTCTTCAAGTTAAGATTATGGAAACTGAGGATGAAAACAATACAGGAGAAAGTCCTTGGAAAAATGTAAGATTTTGTTGAAAAACAGGGTTAAAAAATCCATATGGGTCAAATTAGACCATGCAGACAGCCTCCCAGACAAATCAATAAAAAAGGATGGACTTATAGACGTTAGTTCAAACCAATAATTCTAGCAATGTTTCATTTAGAGTTCCCAGGCTTAGAAATGAGGATTCAAAGATATGAAAAGAGCTGCTAATAATTTCTCCAGATCGCTTTGTTTACCTCCTGCCTCATCAGAACAGGTCATTCAGGTAGGTGCACTTTTTTAGAATGTCTGAATGCAAAACCATGTGAATTACATTTGAATTTTCAGTCTACTAAAATGTACACCAATGTCATGGTTTAGCCCCAGCCAGCAACTAAGCACCACACAGCTGCTCTCTCACTCCTCCCCCCTCCCAGTGGGATGGGGGGAGAACTGAAAAAAAAGTAAAACTCACATATTGAAATAAGAATAGTTTAATAACTAAACTAAAATAAAATACAGTAATAACAACAACAATAACAAAATATAACAACAGTAATAATAATTGTAATGAAAAGGAATATAACAGAAAGAAAAGACAAGTGATGCACGATGCAACTGCCCACCACCCGCTGACCGATGCCCAAGCAGTGATCCGCCCCTCCCAGCCAACTCCTCCCAGTTTATATACTGAGCATGACTTTCTGTGGTAAGGAATATCCCTTTGGCCAGTTCGGGTCAGCTGTCCTGACCATGCTCCCTCCCAGCTTCTTGTACACCTGCTTGCTTGAAAATCCTTAACTTAGGAAAAGTGCTACTTAGCAACACTTAAAACATCAGTGTGTTATCAACATTATTCTCACACTAAATCCAAAACACACTGTACCAGCTACTAAGAAGAAAATTAACTCTATCCCAGCCAAAACCAGGACAGCAACAGTAATATGTCTGCGACAACGCTCTAAACAGCATAATGTAGAAACACACTTCAATTGAAAAGGTTGTTAACGCTTGCCATCTGTGTAACACATTAAATATACCAAAAGCCTGTGTCATTGTGCTTTTACCCAGCTCCTCTTCCTCCTTGTTGGATACTTCCTAATGTGCTGTCTTTTTCTTGTCTGCCCTTAAGTGAGAAGCTGTTCCTAATATTCATCAGTAATGGAAGCACCGTACTGAAAGACTGGATTTCACTGATCTCTGTTCATGCCTCTGCACCAGCAAGGCAAACCTGAGCCATACTTACATATCTCCTGGATAATATGGACTTGACATACGTACAGTCTTCTGGTGGTTACACCCCACACCACACAGGAATTTTCAGGGCCTACCTGAAAGTTATGCTCACTATGATGACAGATTTGCCAACTTTCAGCTTATTTGGGCCAGCAGTTTGACCAGAAATGTGGCAAAGCCTGGTGCTTTCAACAAAGTTTCGGTCTGAGGTTTGGGTTTTGTTCAAAATTGAATTTCAAAGTGAGTATCAGAGTAAGGGCAAGCACACAGGAACATGTGCGCACCAAAAATGAAAACAAGGTTTAGTTCAACACTGCTAAGACAATCTGCCAAGTTTCACACAGGTCTGATTGCACATTCTTTGGATGCATCATCTTGTCTACCCTAACAAATCATAGGAGGAAAAGCCCCTCTGCCTCCAGGCAAGAGAGCGGGATCAACATTGTGCACCAGGAATTTGGTAAGTCACTCGAAACATTTTCTTATTTAAAGTGATTGCACAAAGATTAAAACTTAGTTCAGTTTCTGTAATACATTTAGCTGCTAGCATGCTGTTGTGGTTTAACCCCAGCTGGCAACTAAGCACCACACAGCTGCTCACTCACTTCTCCCTCCTGTGGGATGGGGAAGACAATCATAAGAGTAAAAGTCAGAAAACTTGTGGGTTGACATAAAGACAGTTTCATAGGTAAAGCAAAAGCCACACACACAAGCAAAGCAAAACAAGGAATTCATTCACTACTTCCCATAGGCAGGCCGGTGTTCAGCCATCTCCAGGAAAGCAGGGCTCCATCACACATAACGGTTACTTTGGAAGACAAACTCCATCACTCCGAACGTTTCCCACCCCCCGCTCCTCCTTCTTCTTCCCCCAGCTTTATATGCTGAGCATGATATCATATGGTCTGGAATAGCCCTTGGGTCAGCTGTCCCAGCTGTGTCCCCTCCCACCTTCTTGTGCACGCCCATCCTACTTGCTCCTGGGGTGGGGTGAGAAGCAGAAAAGGCCTTGACTCTGTGTAAGCACTGCTCAGCAGTAACTAAAACTTACCTGTATTATCAACACTGTTGCCAGCACAAATCCAAAACATAGCCCCATACCAGCTACTATGAAGAAAATTAACTCTATCCCAGCCAAAACCAGCACACGTGCCAAAGACGACTGAAATAAGTGCATTCATGGCTAGAAGGGTTGCTGCTAGGGATGCATTTGGAACCAAAACAAGCACAAGCTCAACATGTTACCAAACAATGGGATGCCAATGAGTTCTGAGCATTTCTCTAATCCTGGGCCTAAAGAGCAGAGTTGCTCTTTACTCTGGAAGGACTAGTTTAAATTCTCCTTCTGCTCCTCACCTCCAAAGTTCAGTTCTATTAATCCATCCTATACCTTAGCTATTCCCTCCATTTTTCAGGGTAGGAAAAAAAAAAGGTAAAAAAAAGCAGATGTTTTGCTTTTCTTTTCAGTCCCAGGGCTGCGGGAAGATTTAAGATGGATACCTTTCTGAAGATACGGACATGTAGTGACAAAAGGATACATCCTGAAGAAGCAGGTGAACAAAGGGTCCCTTAAACATACTTTCAGATGGAACACATGGTTTTACGACAAGACATACAAGGCACTACAACCTTCATGTATTTTAGCCTGCTCTGATGACCATGTGAAAAAAGTGGTAAATGAACAAAAGCCACATTGTCCCAACTAAGTACAATCTCTTACTAAATTCACTGACAGAGCAATTTTTCTAGGACCATTGGATGAGGTCATTCCAAAAAGGAGGCACGTGCAGGAAAATGGTGTGTGTCACAGACCTTGATGAATGACATAATTTAAAACAACTTCGGGATTTTCCTGTACTCTTCCTAGTCCAGGGAGCAAACAGTAAGTTGCATTACTCAATAGAAAGCAGAACCAAGTACCTTCCCATTTCAGCTGATATCAGAAGCAGGAATCAAATGATGATTTTCACCTTCCTTTTCCAAAACACTTAGTTCCCTATTCTCTGGAAAAGCCAGAAATCATGCAAGAGGGAGATAAAGAAAAGGCAATAGCAGTTTCTGGGCCAACAGATCCTCTCAGTATGAGGATTTTCTTGGGGGGGGAGGTATGTGTGTAAGTGTCTGTACAGGAGAGAAAAAGAAGTGGGTGTTCAGCTGACAGGCTGAAAGCCATAATCCTCACACTGTTTGGTGTTTGTGCATCTGTATGTCTGTAAGTGGAGGTGGGGGTGGGGGTGTGTACGCGCGCAAAAGCAAACTTAACTCATACAAATAAAGTACCTCCTTCCTCATGATACACAAGTGTAACTAACTGCCATCCTATACATCCCGTATGCTGCAAAGTAAGGTCTTATTCTAGACTGGAAGGTGTAAAGTTAAGCATATTTGCCAATGCATTCTGGCTAACACATTCAAAAACTCAAGTGTAAATAAAGCAGGGTGTGTTTTAATAGGTGCTAAACAAGCAAATGAAAGCCTAACTTCACCTCAGACTCTCACTTGACCAGTTTCTCACACTTTAAAAGGCAGGACACCTCTTAGCCTTTCAAGTTTTAGAGAGTGCTGATCAGAATGAGTTAGCTAGCTCTAATAACAAACCTTTCATCCAAATACAGATGCGGTGGCCTAAGAGGTAATGACCCACTGATGGATTCCAAGTGTACAGGGGGACAGCCTCCCTGTGAGACTTAATCCAGCTCAGGAAAGACAGAAAGATCATATGCTGTGGGTGTGCAGAGAGCAGGATGTTCCCACCCTGTTAACGGCCAAGGCTACACTTCCCTGCAGCATCAGTTTTTGAATCAGAGGGTATGCATAATCCTGACAACTACTGAACTGCTAAAAAATTCAGCATAATGGATTTTGCCTGCTGGATGCATAAATTATCATCTCCAGTATGCACTTGAATGCGATATGGCTAAATCAAACAAAAATAACAGGAGGTAAATCTGAATTAAACAAAAGGAGAAAAGCGGACAGCAAAGGGAGTTAGTGATGATTCAGACTAAAGGAGGTATTTTTCTGGGGTTTCAAAATGTGATTTTTTTTTTTTCCAGTCCCCTGTAAGTTTTTGCTTTTGCTGCACTTCTGAACCTCCATTTTTGGGCACTAAAATACCAAAAGAAAAACTCTTCTCTCACTGCTTCTGTCCAACAGTTTGTCATCACACTTGTTTATAGTCATAAGTTCTTACAAACCTAAAAGAAAATGTGTTTCCTTACAAGATGTATATGTGGGTTTTTTGTTCTCCAAGGCTAGGGTTGCTCTTGTGTGCTGAGACATAACCTGGCTTTATTATTTCAGGGCAGCTCCTAAATAGAGAACAAAATGCACTTGCTCGAAGGGGGGCAACTAGCCACACAGGGATGCTTCTATCACCTTTCTCCAAAGAGGAGAGGAACTTGAGTTTGGATAAGTCTGCTTCAGTTTTGGTAGCTGTTAGAAGTAGTGGGTTGGAATAGAGGCACAGATTAGTACCATTACTTTGCATTTTCTACTAGAAGAGACATAGTTCTACAATAAAATAAAACACAGAGCCAAAACATGTGCATTTTTCTTCTTTTGATTCCTCTAGATCAGAGAATTCAAGCAGAGGATCCTATTGGTAAGCTGTCAGAGCCCCTGTGTACCCTACCATCACAAATGGATTCCAGACAGTTCATCCTGTGTGAGTTTAGGTATCTATTTTCTTTAGAGGCCTGATGAAAAGAAGTGGCAAGGAAAATAAGATTTGATGTCCAAATTCAAATAGAAAGACTAGTATTTTGAAGGCTTGGGTATCGTACTGCTTATGAGAGGGATTTGATGGAGCCGAGGGCCTCTCTACTGCAGCCTTTCCATCAAGAAGAAATTGGCTTGTTGATCAGGCATTGGCATGCAGCCCATTTGGCAGCTAACAAATTGAGTCGCTGGAAATTAGTTGAGACATAGGACTTAGCTCAAAATTTGGCTAAGCTTAACTATTAAAAAAAAAAAAAAAGCCCCCAAACCATCTCCAGAAATTTAGAAGAGAACACTTTATAAGGCAGCTCATAGATGCTTGTACTGAAGCTTGTTAGGGTTATTATAAACAGATGAAGCAACAGGCTTTTGTCAAGGGAATCCAGCAGAAGCAATATAGGTCTAAGAAGGAAAACCTCGCAAGGCGTTGAGCAAAAGACATTTCTCTTTCTTCTTCTCTATTGCCTTGCTCTCAACAAGGAGGTCAGGCTGTCCTATTCAAAATGACAGAGCAGAACAACCAACAGTGGCCACCAAAGTGTTTCAGCTGGACATAGCAGAGAGGCCTTGCTGCTGTGGCTATGTTCAGTGAAAGCCGCCACTCAGAGCAAGCATCAAACCAGCTCCACATTAATGTAAGAGTTGTTACATTGAGTCTCAGCAGCACAGGACTTTGCTTTAAAGTCTTTGTGAGAGGAGTCTGGCAGTTGTCTTAGCTTCCATTTTAACATAAAGTTCAGCTGCATTTTACTGTGTTCTCTGCATTAGGACAGTGATAGAAGGATCAAACAGTCACTTATTCCCTTGGGTTAGGTCTCGGTATAGGCCACTGTTTCTCCACTTCCATGTTAAAAGCACTTACTCTACCCACATGCTAAAGTTACCAAAGCCCAATGAATCTTTATGCCTCAAAGGAGCATGAGAATCTAGCTTTGTGCTCTCTTACAGCCAGTGACAACAGGAGGTAAAAAACTGAGATTTAAGATGATATGTTCTACCTCACACTTGATGTGAGGTGAGAAGCTGCATGCAGTCAACTTTTTAAACATCATGAAGGGGAAAAGTGCAATCAGCACTTAGGTCTGCAAGAAGTCCCAGAAATATCTTCACTTCAAGTCAATGTAGCTGCAATGCAAATTCTTTGAGATTATGGGTTGTCTTTATTTATTTAATTAATTTGTTTGGTTTGGTTAGGTTCCCTCCCCCCAAAAATACGTTTGCTTGGGCATTACTGAAGCTCTCTGAAACTGACTTCAGCATAGTGTGGATGCAAATGCATTTGGCCTATTTTGGGTCTAATACAAAGACATTCAGAAACTTTTTGACTATTTCCTGAGATCATATCAACTATAGTTACTGCTTCTGCACAAGGCTCTTCTGTTAAATGGAAAAGGTTTCTATGCTAGTTAGTTTGCTATTGTTCAGAGCTTTGTTCCCAGAAAAACAAAGATGAGCTGACCTTCAAAGACACAGTACACAATAAAGTCTCTTAACATTTCTCTACGTCACAGTTACACATAGAACAGGAAGAATACCAAACCAGGTGATGTCAGATGGATTAGCTGCTTTGGTACCAAACAGTTCACATTACTAAAGATAAGGGGAAGCTTGAATTCAAAGTTCAGAGTAGAGGCTGAGATTTTACCCAGCATGAATCAAATTACATGGGATGTTCAGGGGGCTATAAAGTCTAAAATCTGATCTACATAGTCATTACCTGTGTTTGCACTTATTTGCCACAGGTTTTTCACAGCAGATTTTGTCTTTTATTTTCCTGCAGCTACATGCTTCAGCATTAGTGTGTCCTCCCAACAAGGCAGGTTCAGACCAGGGACTGTAGGGCTCTCTGTGGATTGTGTGAAATATTAGAGAGGCTTGTGTGAGGTGAGACAATGAGGTTTCTGTCCTTGCCACTCTTTCCCGTGTCACATCTGACCATAGGGAGGTAGTGAATTGTGATCAAAGACAAACAACATTACCTCATGGGCTGAGTCCGCAGAGCTGTCTTCAAGTCTTCAACTATTTTATTTTTCATTTCTGTTTCTTCTTCATCGAAAGCATACAGCGTCTGCATCTGTTAAGAAAAGAAGATGACAATCAGGAAAGCTCGGGCTGCCTGGAAGCTAAGAGGTAGGCCAGGAATTATGAAAAACAACTATCCCATCAACACATGCAGAGGTGTCTGCCGACCTTTCACCAGGGAAGCAGCGCCTCAGCTACAAAACTGAATCCAGATGAGGCTGCTCATGTGGACTGGCAGCAGCATACTGCTTTACCACACTGGCTAAACTAGGGTTCTCAGATTACCCCCCAAAAAACATACTTGCCGGTATGTCCTCAGAAAACTGTACCTAATTTGGAACAGTGATCTGCTGTGGTGATCTATGGATATGTGAGGCAAAGTTTGCAGGGAGAGGTAATATCTTATTAGACTGACGTGGCTGGAGGGATTGGGGGGGCGGGGGGGAAGAAGGAAAAAACCCAGACTTGTGTGTCAGGTTTCAAAGCGTAAAAGCTTTTTCTTCAAGTGACTAAACAGCCTGCAAGTACCCTGAATTACAGTTTGTGTACCTACAAGTTTGACTTTTCTTCCCCATGCTAAGTATATCACCTGTTTTAAGATACTGATTTTCCTTATACACTTTGCTCTTGCTAATTAGGAACATATACTGCAAAAAGCTGGAGCATCATAAAATCCCTGTCCATGTTTTTTAACAAGTAAACTGAAGCACATGGAGACTAGATTTTCCTCCAGTATGCAGCTTGAGATAACTAAAGCTTGCAGTCTGCTGGAACTGAAGATGTTGTGGGTTGCTGTAAATTACAGTGAGAGATGATGAGTGGAATACACACAAAAAATAAGGTTCTCAAAGTCAGACAATGCCATTAAAAAGAGCAGTATATCAGGAAACCAGGGTTCCGGATCTACACTCAGCACCACTGTGACCTTGTGATGTGAAGCAAGACTCTTCAGTGCCCATAGCATATACTATTCAGGCTCGCAACATCAATGTGTGACTCTTTAAAAGTCAAGATTCAATGCTGGAAATTCTTAGCCTAAAGCTATGTCTTAGTCACTTTAATTGTAAAACAGAGAGGATAAATGACTCTGTCATTGGCAGGACTTCTTGAGGGTATCACTCGGTGGTATCTGGAAAGCAGCTCTGAACTTCTTCTCAAACGAATAACCCAATTAAACTAGTATCATCTATCAGAGATCTGATATTATACCTCTCTGTGGTGGAATCTGAGTAGCTACAATTATGGCCCATTACAGCAAAATATTTAAGTCTTTATTTTACTGTTCAGCAAGCAGCAAAGAAAACCTTCCTCTCACTGGAACTTCCTTTAACCCTCCCCCCTGCCGCTCAACACCTCACTTCCCTTGGAAGTGCTCCCATGTTGCTCGCTTTTGCAAACCATGCGGTGCCAACACATGTTGGATCTTGAGGGTGGTCATTTGGCTACATGCCGTTGCTGTCTTATGCTGAACAGCTGGCATAGGGAGATGTGTTTAACTCTAGGGGTCCTCTCTCTGATCCACGCTAAAGTCAAATTCACTCAGTAACAGAGCAAGCTATTTCCTGCCCTAATGGAATGACAGAGCGCTACTGATGGAAAATGAGCTGATGATGTTTTATCTTTTGCCAGCATCCCCCGACAGCCAGAAACATAAATTGAAATGCTTAAGCCAAGCCATATATGATCCCCCTCTTCAAAAAATAAACAGAAATCCTGAACAGGCATTATGGAATCTCAATGGCAGAGTCCTGGGGTGTGATCTGGGGCTTGATTTGTATTTTCTTGGGTGACAGCCCATCTGGTCATCTTTCCTTTGGCCCATAAATGCTCCTTTGAAAGGCTCCCATTCCTCCAACGGCTTAATTTCTCCTCTGAGCCATTGTGGGGGGAAAGCAAATGGATGGTAGGAAGGTGCTCAACAGTATTTCGTTCAGAGTGAAAAAGGCCCATTTCCAAATGAAACAAATACAAATAATCCTGCCTTTACAACGAAGGGTGATTATAGAAAACCCCTTTTCTAAAGCTGCAGGCAGCCAAGAGCCCTTCATTTCTCACTCCTGTGCATGGCCAGGAACTCAAATCCTCATGCCCTCTCTAAAGACAGACTGGTCACGCGTTTGCATTATGAAATAGCTTTCTCGGCAAGAGTTATAGAAAACATAATTGTCCCTGGGAGACAGAGGGGAGGGAACTGTCATTGTCTGAGGCTGGATTTCATTAATGTGGCTGACTGATGAATTGCTTTCCTGAACTACAAACTGCTCTCGAGGACTAATGTCTGTTGTGCTGAGGATCCAGCTAGTTACTATTAATTAACTATCAGTGGTATACATAAGGATCTTTTTTATAAACACATTTTGCATATTTAAAGTTTTCCAGATTGAGTGCATCACCCAGGAATGTATAGTGTATAGTTACTTGATTTGCCAACTTGAAAAATTACAAAAATTTTTTAAAACAATCATTCACATGGAATATCATGTGTAAAACTTCAGGTAGTCCGAGAAATAATATTTGAAAATTTGACTCCATTTAAAGTGAAATATTTTAGTCTCATTAAAAACACAGATTAATTCCCACACCTTATCCTAATGGCTAATCATTCCCCTAAACTGTTGGGAAGGAAAATACAAGACCATAATGATAGTGCGTGTAAGAAAGAGAGAGAAAAAAAGAGAAAAGAAAAAAACCCGGCATGAACTAGCATCAACAATACACTGTATGATGGACCTAGTTTTACTTAACCGTCTCACACAAATTAAATGAAAAAAGAAAGAAGGAAATAGAAAAAATAGTGAAAAAGCAACATGTATGTTCTGATTTCTCATTATAGTCCAAGATCTTTCTTTAGATTTTGTCTAAAATCGTAACTAACAAGGTGTTATTATTATTGAAATAACTTCCAGTTCATAAACAAATACAAGAAAATTAAAATCAAAATTTGATAAAAATATATTATATTGTATGCCTCCTATGACAAACCTGGACAATACTACTTTAAAACATTTCTTCAGAGAAAACAAATTAGTTGAAATTCAAGGTGCACCACATCTCTAACTACATTAAGGCTGCACTAAGAGAATAAATTATGAACCATAAACTACGAATAGAAGTAATTTTAAAAACCTGAACTTTTAAGCAAATAGGTTTAAAGTAACATAGGTGTCACCTAATCCAGATGGAGGAGAGAGTTATCATCCACCTGCTAAATTCTGCTGAAAGGTAGATCTTTTTAATGTCCTGTGAAGCTGTTCTGCCCTGAACAAATGCTTTCTGAGTCAAGGAAAAGGGCCTGGTTACAGCTGTATTTATTAATCTTGACCCCTATCTCATACTCTCAACTGAGCCATCTCCAGAAAAGCTGGATCTGCAACTACTGTTCACCTGGAAGTCTCTCTGTGGAAATGCATACACAGCCAAGCTCATAAAAGCAATACAGCGCTGTCAGGAGCTTTCCTCCCCAGAAAAGTGAGGGCTGTGTTTCTTTGTGCTGCCAAGCAGACAGTATCATGGGGTGAGGAGGGCAGGAGGAGCACAGGGAGGTTTCTTTACATGTGATATTAACAGGGCAGCTGCTACATTTTTAAGAAAAGAAGTTTTGTATGTTTGATGAATCAGCAGAAAATGACAATGACCTTCATAATGGAAATGGTCTCTAATTGTGGGTGTGCAACCTGTCCACAGTCACCAGTATTATCTATAGCACGTAGACTTCAGAGGACTGGGCAAATTTGGACACTAATTTAGACATCATTAGCAGCTGTCCCTTTCTCTTAAGAACTGGTCTAGAAGACAGTCTACCAATGACCTACTTGGCCCCTTCCTTTCAGTCAGGCTAACTGAAGGATGGGACAGTCCCTCGACAAGAATTGCACACTCCAGACTAAAAAAGAGATCCAGTTTTACTGTCATACGCTCTTGTGAGAACTGGGCTTAAAAACTATGAAAATCTAAAAAGTCACAGCAACAGAAACAATAGTGGGAACAGGACTCTGCCTAAAATGCATGGCTTTTTGAACTGGATCAGGAATCTGTGACCTAAAGTGCTTCCTAACATAGTGGTCTAAGGTTACAAGTAGGGAATGTCAAACATGTCGGGAATCACCACATTGCTTTCAAGGATAATCTATGAGGGGCAGATATGATGGGTAACACTGCAGCAGGTCTTATGAGAAAATGGTCCTTGAGCACAGGGGCCTTAGTCTGCTGAAATCCACAGAATGGTACTTAATGATATCAGCAGGATAAAGGTGCCATTTCCATTTTATCAGTGGGTAAGAAGAACTTTTTTGCCAAGCTAATATATAAAAAAGAACTTCATAATTAAACAAAAGGATATAAAAAAAGAGTGAAAGCTGCATGTAAAAAGATTCTTATGCAGTTAACTCACAGGAGGTGCAAAGATTAAATTTTATTAAAAAAACAGGACTTAAGGCATTTTAAACTAACACTTCTGTTATTATTGCTACCATTTCAACTCTAATACTTCTTGCAGTATTTCTAATTAAAATATTGCAATACCTGAGAATGCCTAAGAGATGTAAACAGAAATAGACTATACAGTGTCAGGAAGGAACATGAAACATGGGTTTTTTTCACCACTTCTGAGCCAACTCCGCTTGAAAGCAGTTTAAAACAAAACAAAAAAAATTTAAAAATCCCCACCACTAAATTTAGGACTGAAATTATAAGGGACCCAAAATAACCATTTGGAAGTTAAGAATCTCAGAGGTCTAAATAATAATGAATAGAACATGTCTTTTAGAGTGTGTTGGAGCTGGTTCTCAGCTGTATTACTCCAGTTTTCCACTGATACAATTCCTGTGAAATCAAGTCAACTAAGTTTCACCTGCCTAAAAGTGAAGCAACTGAGTGGTAAATCAGAAGCAGGGGTTTTAACCCCAGTGTGTCTTCTCAGCACTTCAAGCATAAGAGTAAATCATGAGGCTTGAAGCCAAAGAAAAGGTTATCAATCATTCAGTGCTGAACAACATTACCAGGGCTGGTGTTTATTGGTACTCTTAAAACAAGTTTAAAATTAGAAACATAGGCCAAAATATAATCTCATTCCATGGAACTGCTCCAGATTTACAATAGTGGCATGTACATATTCACTTCAGGTTAACTTCAAGATCATTTAAAGACTAATCCAAAAGTCACTGAAATCAATGGAAAATTTTTCCATAGATTCAAGAAGCCTTGGATCGAATCCTACCAGAAGTATTTGGCTCAGTGACATTGTAAGGTTTCATACTTATTTTTTTTCCTTAATGGCCCCTGTAGAGCAAATTTGTTCAGTCAGGAAATCAAAGCACAGTGCCATGCTAGTCACAAAAGCTCAGCCTCTTTTCTCAAAGCAAGTCCATTTCTTTTCTATTCCATTACTCTGCCCCAAGAAAATCTGGCATGAAGGAAGGTGACCATTTTGTTTATTCATGACTCACACTAGAAACCAGCTTTTCTTTTATCCTCTTACAGTGAGTTAGAATAACTTGTAGATCTTGATTTTTTTTTTATTGAGCAAGACATATTTCACCATGAAAAATGCATCAGTATTGACACTTTTAGCATCTATTGAGGCATTATTTTTATAAAATTGTTTTATAACTCATAACCATGATACAAAAGGTGCAGAGAAGCCTTTAGAAATAAATATAAAAGCATGAGTAAACAAACAAGGTGTGCTACCTAAGATGCTAGGAACAGAATTCTATCACCACTTCTGCACACCTGCCAAAAAAAGCTGGGTAGACATTGCACACAAATAATTGGAGGCAAAATTTGATTATGAAAATCAGTAAAAGGATCAAATTTCAAAATACAAGATCTACCGTTCCAAAGGAGACCAGTGGACACTATATGCAGGTATTCTGCTTCTGCTGGTGACCAGCTCTACTGGATGCTTCAGAGGAAGAGATATATTATACAGCTATTGAACAAGGACAATTTAAAAAAGTTTTCCTTAAATATCTTGTTGGCTTGTATCTGATGTCTAAGGTGTTACAGCCTTATGTTCCTCTATTTATCTGCTCTTATATAAGCAGATATTTTCTTGCATTAAAACTACCTTTTCTTTAATTCTTCTACTAAACTAATAACCCCAGTGTTATTTTGTAGATTAGTTAGAAATCAATTTGAAACTACCCAACAAACCAGAAATTTATCTAGTTTTCAAATAGCTGCTTTTTTGATTCAGCAAACATTCTCATTCCAGAATCTAATTTGATTGCCTTTAGTGCTGAGTATTGTAGGAATAAAAACTGGAAATGTTAATGGTCCATTCTAATTTATTCTTCTCCTAGAGCAGGGCTCTTAATACACTCAATTGTCTTCTCTCAGAAGACTTATTTTAAATCAGTCATGCATTTGGGCTAACATTGTTCTCCTTTGGGGACTTCTTCCTAAAGAAACACATCTCTATGGTAGGAAATCGTCCCTGCTTTGCAGGAAAGGTAACTTACTGCTGCCATGGAATTGATGCGGTCAATGTAGTAATCTGGCCAACTGGTAGCAAGCTTATTAGGATCTTCTTGTTCCTGAAACAGAAAGTTAAACAAGGTTACACAAGGAGCTTTTACAGGATGAAATGCCACTGTAGAACCACCTGGGATTCTTCACTGTGCTGCTTTTTATTGTGGTATCTCCCCCCATATTCTTGTACAATGCACATAGATGTGTGGCATTTATTACAAACATTTCTGGAAGTGTAATTATAGCACTGTCACCATGGTGGGCGAGATAGAAAGAATCCCCTTCAGCTAAGGTTATTAAACACGGAATAATAAAGTTTGATGGAGACAGTTATCTTTGGCATCTAAGCAGCAAACCTCAGTCCCTTAAACATACTATGTTTCCAAGTAGGATAACCTGTTTACAGATAACAGGTTTACATGTTGTAGCTTTACATTGACAGAACTTATAAATTATTTAGCCTCTCTACTGCTAGAGTGATTGTGGGATTCACCAACACAGGGGTAAGTCTAGGAACTTGAAAAGAAGCCAAAAAACTGCCTCATTTTGATGTAATAAACCAAAAAGAGGTTTAAACTGCACATTAGGAAGCATTTCTTTACCCAGCGGGTGGTCAAACACTGGAGCCAGGCTTCCTGGAGAGGTGGTCGATGCCCCAAGCCTGTCAGTGTTTCAGAGGCTTTTGGATGATGCACTTAATGACATGCTGTAACTTTTGGTCAGCCCTGAAGTGGTCAGGCAATTGGACTAGATGATCACTGCAGGTCCCTTCCAACTGAAATATTCTATTCTATTCTATTCTATTCTATTCTATTCTATTCTATTCTAAAAAGTCAAGCACAGCCTCAGACCATCTGAAGGAAAAGAACAACATCCCTTCAATTACTGTAGAAGCAGTATTAATCCTTCTATCCCTACCTCTCAAATATTCCACCTGAAATCATCATTGCTAGCCTAAGCTCAACCAAGCCCAACTCCTAAAAGAAGACTTACCCTTACTCAAGAACCATTTTTTTCTTGTTCCTTGGCTGCTCGATGGAAATGAGATTTCATTGTAATGAGCCTATTTCTAGACATGTATAACAGTCGCCAGCAAAATGAGGATTGGTTTCTAGGATCCTAATCTTCCATTATAAACTACAAATAACTCATATTAAGACTCCTAGCATATGATAAGAGATTGAACCACTTGAATCATCCTAAGGATGTCCAAAGATGTATGAAGACTGTGTGGATCTCACCAATGTTGTCTGTGTATGAATGCTTATTCATACTAGAAAAGTTACTCTAGAAGATATACAGAACAATATTAAATGTGTAGGTCTATCAGAGTACCTCAGCTATTCCAGAAATGTTTGGTTTAGAGATGAGAACTAGCTCTACATGATCCCTGCTGAGCCACATTCAGAAAACACCTTGCTACCCGACAAGTTCCTGCCAGACTACATACCAACACATGGTAACTATTCTGCACAAACCAAAATCTTCATATGTATAACTAAAAACAAAATCATAACTCAGACTTGGATCTTTCCTTCCCCTCTCTTCATTCCACTGGTCTTTCACTTTCAACACGTAAGCTAAAAGAGTATCTCCGTTCATGATACTGACAAAACAGCTTTGTCCACATCTAGCAAAGGCCTGCAGTACAGACACATCCTAGACCACAACTCTTTATTCAGTCCTTACATCCAACTGAACAATTAAGAGCAGAAGATTTAAACAAAACATCATATAGTAGACTACCACTGTATGAAAAGTACAAGAGGCTGGCAAAATAGCAAGAGATACCAATTACATCCACAGTTGCTATGCACCCACCCCCTCACGATAATAAATGGCGCAATTAAGAACAAGGTGACCTTTGAGAAGTGAGTAGTTCCGCTGCTTTTCCTTACTTCCCTTTCCTGGCCACAATCAGTAGGAATCTGATGGACTCAAATGCATGTCAAATGGCACACTACAGAAATATACAACTCCTTACCAATAGGCAGTCAGAATTGCCACACCACAGGTTATTGGTAGACTGCCTTTTGCTGCGTGGAATATCTAGTGGCAATCATAACCCTGACAACAGTTTCACACTCAGCAGACCTTAACCTCCTGTGCAAAAGTCAATATACGACCTTGCCGATGGAAAAATAAATTAAAACTTACAATAGATAAATACAGCATTATTTTTATAAGATAATCTTATCATCCCCAAAGAGAAGAATAGAGATGGGGACCTAATCCAGAGGTAGTGAAGTAAGGTCATTCTGCAGGGAACCAGGTTGAGCCACCAATCTGAAATGCAAGGTGTGCTCATATGCCCTTCTGAAATTTTTCTCTGCATGGAATTATAAAAGTCCAAGCAATGGCTATAATTGTTTGCGGAGTACAGGTGATGAGAACATTGTCAGAACAGGGAATAGGCATGTTCCCTGTTCTTCTCCTGCCTCCATTCTGAACTCGAAGAAATAAAACCACATAAATTAAGGGCTGCCCGGATCCATCCTTTATATCCTAAAATAAGCTACAATACCCTTTCTCCTTAAAATTCTTTAGGGGAAAAAAAAAAGAATGTAAACCCTGGAATGCCACAACTAAACCTCTCTAGATGTCTAGTTTAGACATGTAGGCTGAAGAGCATCAGGATAGCCTACCTGAACCCAAACCATCAGAAATTTCATAATCAGAACCAAGGATAAGAAGACTCTGATCCCCTAAAGTGTATCTGTATATATGGTTAGCTTGGCAAATGAGATAAGGTCCTTGGTGTAGCCTGCTTTTGACCATTCTCTGTCCACTACAAATTGGTCTGAACTCTTGAGTCTGTAAGTCTTATGTTTTGGTTTTGTTTTTAATTAGATTTGGGAGAAACTAGTTCCAGTAGAACACAGCGAGTGTAAGCTTTTTTTTCCTGAACTAAAGCTCAGGCTGAAGTTAAAAAAGTTTAGCAGATACTCCACTATGCAATCTCCACTTTCTGAAGTTGTTTCGGCCCAGGAGCATATTAAGCAGAAAAGACCATATAATTTCAGTGGTCCTCCACACTCCCTGCTCAGACTAGAATTTTATGGCTGTCAATATGTGTTTTACTTCACTGGAATATATGTTATTAGGTACTTAAATCCTGGCACTCTGTTTCCATCATGAAGCCCCAGAAAGCTACTTATACTCAAGATAAACATACAGTTTTTTATCCAGCCCCATGATATAATTAGGTGGCACAGCATTATTTATAGCAATCACCTGGGCAATATTTTCAAAAGAGAGACAAGTTCACACCCATAGCATCAGAGCTGTTAGAAAAAAAACATTTCATTGCCCAAATCATGTGAGTTCTACCCATGGTAAAAAAATTGCTGTACCACGTTTCCTCTCAGAAAGGGGAAGATAAGTCAAAAATAGAAAGCAATTC
>JAVKLA010000054.1:1471243-1551316 GCA_034782735.1 Sagittarius serpentarius | reverse complement strand
CCCGCGCGGGGGCGCCAGAAACTAACAATATTCCATGCTGTTCCCATGAAGGGGCAGGGAAGAGAAAACTTTTCAATTATACATAAATAAATATATAATTTCAAGGCCCTGACCCAAAATAACCTCTTATACCAGGATAAATAAATGAGTCTGTAACTGTTAGCATTGCAGCATGGAAAAAAAAACCAAGTAAAATGAAACATTTGGAAAAACTCCTTATCTCCTCTTACGTCTGCTACAATGTGGTCTTTTAGGTATCATGATTCCAAGCTGTAATAATGGTATATCAGCTGAACTGTGCAAGCATTTTTGCCTCCTTCACACCAAATTCATCCTTTAAACTACTACAGGAGTGATGCCAAGAAAAAAAATGTGTTTTTAAGAGGATTCTTTTACATCATTAAGCCTACTATATTGTTTCTCAAAGTAACCGCTTCAGGGTACTTGCTGTAGAAGGGAAAATATAAAGGAAAAAAACCCATGAAGACACAATTACAGGAACTTAATGATAAACTATGCAAAATGGCCAAAATTTCTTCTCAAGTATGCACAAGGGTAATGGGGTCAACATCAACAAATTTATACTTATGCAAGAAAAAATCCTTAATTCATTATATGAACTAGAAAAGAATGAGATGGTGTCTTTATTCTTCCAGCAAGAAAACATTCTCTGCATTAAATGATGTAGAAGGATATGTATATCATTTTAGGCTTTACACGGTATTAACCATGTTGCCCAAATTTTGGAGCTACTACTTTAGCCTACTACACACATTAACAGGTGCTATTAATCAAACAGCTCTTTCACACTGAAAAGACCCAAATACACCACTAACACACATTTCCTGATATTTGCTGCATTAGTGACACTTCTGCTGCATTTTGTTGTTTCCCATAATGTGCTGTGGTTGTCATAGGCCAGATGTTCTGAATTTACTGCTCTAAAGCCTATTTGCATTTATAACACAGTAATTTTTGAAGCCATGTGCCTGTCTTCCATACCTAGACAAAAGATACTAAAATGACCCAATGTCAGGATCAAGCTAACAAATCATCCCAAACATCTAAGCATGAAGTCATTCTGTTAAAAGAAAAAGGAACAGATGCTGGTGGGAAAAAAGCAAGTTAACTCCACAATTGCTGGCATTTTCCAAACATCCGGCTGAAGGAATGCTGCGGTTTGCAAAGGGCAACATCCTCCCGCTGTGACTTACCAGTGTTACGAGATTTGCACTGAGCCATAGGCTAACTGAAAGCAAGTCTATTTTCAGAGAATTCATTTGAGGAATTCCACATTTCGGACTTTCACCAGCAGTCTCCTGAGCTAAGGATATCATGCAGTCACTCAGACCAAAGCCAACCATGGATCCCAGGCACTGGGAGGGAACCAGATAACATCTTCAGTACAGCCTGTTTCAAGGAGTTGGTCTCACAGCAATAATACAGGAGACAGTAGGTTGCACAGAGACTTACTGTTGCCCCCTTTATTTATAGGGCCATACAGCTGCTTTCCTAGCTTGGTTTATGGTTAGTTCAGAGAACCACAAAACAATTTAGGGTGGAAGAGGCCTTGGGCAGAAGGGACCTGCTCAAAGCAGAGCTAATTTCAAAGTTAGATCAGGTTGTTCAGGGCATTGTCAAGGTTTGAATACCAAGTTAAATTAAAATGTTGACTGAAGAGCTGAACTCCTGCCACAAACTTATAAAGCACTGGTAGGAAGAGAAACAATTTTCTGATGCACCAAAGACTTCAGATAAAATCTATTTCTCCAGCTCCAATGTGGCTTTGGGTGGGCTTTTCCCTGTGGTCATCAGATAACCTCATCATTTAGCCAGCAATACACTTGCACTAGCACTCCAAGTCCTACACAGCTTCTTCAGCCTCCTACTGTCTACCAAATGCTTTTGCTTTTACACTGTCACATGTGCTGTGAGGCTTACTGTGCATTTTTCAGCCTTCCCACGGGAAGAGACAGTAGAAGAACCCACCCACACTCCCCCAACCACTTATGGAAAACAGGGAGAAAAACTCTCATGAAGTCACATTCAAGCCTCATCAAACTGGGACTCTTTACAAATGGCTTCTCAAATACTGCAGCAAATCATCTTCTGTGTTCATGTCTGTTGCTCCCAGATAAAGCGTGTGGAATAACAACTCTAAAGAAGGGAACTTATAAGGGGCACATTAAATGCTCCATATAGCTATAAATCCATAACCAAAACAGTTTAATATTCCAAATCAATAACAGACCCTAAGAGTATTTCAAAGAGGAAAAATTACTGCAGGAAGATTGAATTGAAAACAATACAACTTCAAACCACCCACTTCATTTATTATGAGACAACCACGTGCTTGGCATTCTTCATACAGAAAGGATGAACCCCAAAGGGCTTTCATAGCTTGGATCAGACAATATAAATCCAAAAACCCACACTCAGACAACACAATGGTGTGATCTTCATCTGGTATATTGTATCCCTAAATGAGACCAGATGAAGATCCATTTTCTCTCTTCTTTTGGGAATATCTATCTTCCTCTGAATATATCTCCATGTATATCTCCTACTTTAAAGTAGGAACCCAAAGAAACGAACACTTTCCTACAGCAAGAATTGCAGAACTATCTAAACATAACAGATGTAATGGAGCCTCCTGCTCTTAGAGCCTCCATATGAATGCAAAGAAAAGACCTTAGGGTTTGGGAAGAAAAGCCATGCTAGTTCACTTTAGCGAAGAAATAACTGCCTCTCCATCTTATCCAAGCTGAAACTACATTTCACAGTGCAAAAACACAGAACAGAGCAACCCAAGAACAAAGGGCAGGTGCAGGAAAATTCACTCACTTCAGAAAGTTTTCCCCAAAGGCAAGGAAGACTCCAGGTTTTATATTTGCATCCATCTTCTGCTTCATCTCTGGTAGGCTAAGGTAATTATATCAAAAGCTACAAAAGCAGCTTAGATTCCTCCAGCAGATTTCCTTTCCCTCCTCCCCCCACACACGTATATGAATTTATATTATACATATGAATTAATTTTTATATTTATAGTTTTAACAGAAGGATAAATCCAAGGTATAGGGTGAATTGCACTCCCTGGAAGCTGGAACTGTAGCTGGGTTTCAAGCAGGGTTTATAGCAGTAATACAACCTGGTTTTGAATTGGAAATTTGGTTTAGAGCTCTGCAAGAGTCTGAAGGCAGGTGGGGCATGGGGGGTGGAGAACAGAAGTATTTTACTCTATTACCCAGCTGCACAATTTCAAGCTATACCTTTCATGGTGGCATTTTGCTGACAATCCAAACCTCAAGGGCAAAGCTCAAAGAGAAGCTCTTAAAGAAAGAAATAAAAACCAAAACTGACACGTAGACATTATCTTCATTAACATTAGACAGCCAGCATGGGACCAAAGTGGGAGTCTGTGAAATTGAGCTGCAAATGGTATAAAAAGACTGCAGTAAAACTTCTAAACGTTAGTCTGACTAAGGCTAGGATTCCCCAGGGCATTCTGAAGCCTAATGTAGGGCTGAATGCAGCCCTCACATTAGGAAAAGGGAACTGAACACAAGGTGATGCAGCAGTATCTGCTGTTTCTTTGTGGGAGAGGTGTAAACCTTCTCTAGAAGAGTATCTGGGGCATTCTGCACCTGGACTGCAGCTTTACTGGTTTCAGCATTGACCTATGACCTCAGTCCAAAGGACTTGGACTCCTTAGAGATTGTTTAATGCACAAAGTGCCTTCCACCCCATCCTTCCTGCTCCTTGCAGTGAGCTCCCCCAAGTCTGGAAACTTCACCACAAAATCCATTACTACAGGAATACCTTAGAAGACAGACAGGTGCAGCAAGGAAAAAGAATGAACAGTGCTTAAACTGAAAACATATTTGGATTTTTAAGATTGTATCTTAAAAAAGGGAAAAGGGGAAAGGGAAAGAAGGAATATTGTATGCAGCCAAGGCATGTGTATATAGTGCAGGGAAAAGGTGTGAGACAATGGCATGGCCAGAACGTTGTCACAAAGTTTCCTAACTTTGCTACTCTCTCTTTCAGGTAGAGAGAAATGCATTTTTATATAAATATAATAATGCAAAGTTCTTTGAAATCATACAACAATTTAGATCAAAGACTTTTAGAACCAAGGAGTTTCCTGACTCTTATTGTCATATTCAGTTTACTATTTTTTTTATTTATTAGGTAGATGAAAAATATAATTGACAGATATTTAAAAAATAATTGCAGGGGAAGGAATCATAAGCACATTCTCTTTTCTGCATATTGGCTGTTACAGCATGTGGTTCAGATAAATCTTCCTCAGAATTTTTAAAGATGATTTTGCTGATGTGAAGAAGCCTTTCCCTGGATCTGTTTCCCATAATAGAAAAAGTGTAATCAATTTAAGGATTATAAGCGTGTACTCTATTTTCAGATGCCATAAATGCCTCTTTCCAGAAAGTTGCAGTGCCCTTATTATTGCTTCACTACTTGAGTTTGCATAATCTCACTTGAGTAGGTAAAGCACAGTCAACTCAAAACAGCTATTCTAGGGTACAACTAAAATCAGAAGAGTACAAAATAACCCCAAAATATCTAGGAAGGCACAACATAGTTATTAGAATTGAGATTTTTGTTGGTTTTGTTTGTTTGGAGACATGCTGTATGATATAGCCAGTCCAATTTGACTGTACTTTGGAAAGAGATTTGCTACCAATTTTTCGCTCAAACAAACACAGAAGTAAAAAAACCTAACTTCTTTAACTCCACAAAACCTGTGTACTTCCTACTAAAATCTGCTCAGCTGAAGGCTTACAAAATTAGTCTCTGGAGGCAGGAAAGGCTATAAAAAGAAAACAACTTGACTTGCTTTCCAATAGTAGTAAGTCTAAGAGCTCATAGGATTGTACAGAAGGCAACAAGCTATTGCCTGCACAGTGAGGCCTCATTCTTAGAAATGCAGGCTGCATCCAAACAAATGTGTGCTGAAGCAGTTTAATACCTGCATTTTCTACCCTTTTTGAGATCCCAATATGAGCTCATTTTGAGGGTGAAATAATTGAGCTGACAATGTGTTCTTTCCATATCCTTATTTGATCAGTATTTAATGAGATTATGCACTTCAATACCAGCTCCTGGTAAAACAGCACTGAATAACAACAGTTTTCTAAACCTTGACATCAGAAATTTACAAATAAATACATCTGAAAACATGATCTAGTGGTTAATCTAATTCCTGCAAAACATATAACTAGTAGGAAATCTTGAGATAATTTTACAGTAAAGAATTATAGAAGTGGATTATATGTTTTATGTAAGTCTAAATTTCAACTGATGGTGAGACATGGAGATTATCCTAAACAAAACCAGAATAAAGTACCTGAACTGGGGGACGATGTCATCATTTGCATTCTGTCTACATATGGCTTTACTTATAACTTATTATGGTATTAGGGAAGTTCATACTATAGAGAAAGAGGCAATCTAAAACATGTAGTACTGGTGTTTTCAGTAGAGGGCCAGGGTGCCATCAGTGGTGACTGATTAATGATTCTTCTGATGCAAGTTAAGACAACTACATCTCTCGTCATCCATTCTGTACTGATTAATGGCAAAGTAGAGGACAGCTGAGTCTGAGAACACATTAACATTTTCCTTGCAAATAGGTACTCCGTAAATGAGAGTGAAGCATTCGCTATAGCTGCTATGGACAAAAGTGACCAATGCAAGCATGGCTGTACAATACTGTGTGGATGCTCCTCTGTAGATGTCACCAACAATCATGAAATTTCAATCCAGAACTGCATCTTCTTTGAGTACCATGGAATGTTGACTGCCAAGCTGTGCCCCTAGCATATAATTTTAAATGCACAACCATACATGTCTTCCCCCATTTCTTCAAAAAGGTTTGGTATCAGAAACAGGTAGAATGAGTTTTTGGATACAATAGCGACTTTCTGCTGCCACATTGGGAACAAGCACCATAAAAGATTATATCCGAAGTCTAACTACCAAGATAAATGGACAGAGTGCCTACAACAGTGACCAGCCTCATTTTTGCAAGTGACATTTATTTACTTAAGACAGTCCACTAATCTCACCATCTTTGGAGCAAATCAGGAAGCTCTGACCTTACGTTTAGACTAGAAAAGGCATCTGAGATTAATGATTGTGAACAGTTGCCTCAGCCAGCACTTCTTGACCTTCTAGTTCATAGTGTTTTCACTTGCTGTGTTACACAATGCAGAGCCCTTGCTTCCCAGGAGACTCAAAGAACCCAACATCAGCAAGACAGAGCTCTCTGGGGGCTTGTCCTGGATGGCTAACCGCATCCTGCCAAGTGAGGAATTGGGCCCTTTGTGGCTAAAATTGGATTACAAATTCTTCAGGGAAAAGACAGCTTTCCTCTAAAGGGAAGCCTGCAACAGGCTTCTCTGTCTCTGTGAAACAATGATGATAGGTAAATTAGGTAGTAGCTAGAGAGAGAGAGATGTCATCACAGATCATCTGACTGCCTGTGAGAGAAACAATGAATAACATTGGACAGTTAAGGTTTCAAGTAATTGAAAGTATCTACAATGTAATGAATACACATCTGGCAACAGTATTCCGTTCCAGTTAGCACATCATTTTGGATAGCTGGAGTTCAGCTAACTGAGGTTGCACTATAAATGCATTATAAAGATTTCCCAGTATGCAGCTTCTTTAACTCTGGAGGTCTTCAAGATTCTTATATCAAATCCACTGCTAAAAGGGAAAAAAAAAAAAGAAAGAAAGAGAAAAAAGAAAGAAAGAGAACAAAGAAAGAAAGAGAACAAAGAAAGAAAGAGAAAAAAGAAAGAAAGAGAAAAAAGAAAGAAAGAGAAAAAAGAAAGAAAGAGAAAAAAGAAAAAAGAGAAAAAAGAAAAAAGAGAAAAAAGAAAAAAGAAAAAAAAGAAAAAAGAAAAAAGAAAAAAAGAAAAAAGAAAAAAAAGAAAAAAGAAAAAAAAGAAAAAAGAAAAAAAAAGAAAAAAGAAAAAAAAGAAAAAAGAAAAAAAAAAGAAAAAAGAAAAAAGAAAGGTGTAATGTAGTGAATCCAACCACTATATTAAATACATTAAAGCCTGAATATTCCTGCCAAGGCTGACTGGTCCAGGAGGCGGAATGTGTGGTTCTCCCAGACAGCTACAAATAGATCCTTTCCCACCAGAGCTGAAAAAGCCAGCTGAGCCAGCCAGCAAAAATGTAAAGCAGACATTAATCACAGCAGCCTGCATCTTCCCTCCACTTGCAAGCTCTGTGTACCAGCAGGGAAAAGAATGACGAGAGCACCAAATACAACGGAGCTTAGACTGCTCTTACGCACTTCCTGAATTATTACTAGCTCAGAGGCACTGTCGCTAATTTGTTGCTATTAACTTCCCTGTGTGATGCATTTCAATCAAAAGCAACACACATGCAAAGCACTCATCTGATTGGTTTGACTGAGGTTTTCTTTAATTACAGGGTAAGAAAACTAATTTCCTCCCCCGACACCCAAGAAACAAAGGCAGCAAACACAGCCTCAGAAGGACCATCGTCAGGGTTTCAATCTGCCATCTTCAGTACTGAAATCTAAACCTCCTCTTTCAGCTTCTGTTATGCGGATTTACATATAAAGACTAATGTTCTCATAGCATGACTTGCACATCTGGGAAATAAAACTCACCACACCTTTTTTCCTAACATTTATTATTACAAATACATGCTGTTGGGGTTATCTTTG
Source organism: Sagittarius serpentarius (assembly GCA_034782735.1). NCBI lineage: Eukaryota > Metazoa > Chordata > Aves > Accipitriformes > Sagittariidae > Sagittarius > Sagittarius serpentarius. Next base: position 1,543,584 of record JAVKLA010000054.1, on the reverse strand, counting down.
TTTCTGACTGTTTCCTTCACACCACTCCTGCAGGAATTCCTCTTTTATGAGTTTCACAACAGTGATACAACTTGTCAATTCACTTGGCCATCATTCTGCCAGTGACAAAATACTCAATGTGATACATCAGCCTCTGATTTACTACCCCTGTCACCAGTTTGTCAGAAATTTGAAGACCTTGAATGGAGAAACATTACACAGAAGCTGACAGGAAGCAGGTCTTCTTTACTTTCCAGTACAATACGGAACATTTCCTACAAGCTCTGGAAGACATTGAACTACCAAGTTTTAAGACATCACTATTATTATGTACTTTACAGATATTTGAAGACATCCTAAAAGATTTCAGTAATACATTTTCTATTCTAAGCAACCTACAAAAGTTTTTAAAAATTCCTTTAAACATTTCCATGATAGCTTTTCTTCCAGCTCAAAGAAAAAAAAAAAAACAAACAAAAAAACCCAAAACCCAACCAAAACCAAACATGTAAGATTCAAAATAGGACAATGTAAGATTTTAACTTGTTAACATTCTCTTCAGAAATCACACATTCATACGCTACCTATATGAAAATTGTGCCATATTCATGCTGATAAAAATCACTTGATCATGTTCTTGAGTAAACAGTACATAAACATGTAGTTCAAATCTACATGTATATCAGTAATTATGTACATGCACACAGAATTTATTGGTGAGCTACTTCAGGACAACACTAGTACCTTCTTTTTGCTGCAGTAAATCTGCCATTTCTTCTCTGGAGGGAGTGCAAACATAGCCTCTCTGTTCTTGTCTGTGAGATCCAGTTCATCCTGGAGATTGTTTAAAAAAAGAAAAACAGAAAAAAAACAGTCAACATCTGCATTGGTAACTTCTAATAGGTTGAGAGGAATCTGGACCAGGTATGTTGACTAGCCTTTAGTCCAAAGGCAGAGGACTTAGTGGCTCCCAAAGACTCCAAAGATTATTGGTTCCATAATTTTTACCTTGCTACTGTGAGTTTTCCCTGTCAGAGCAGAACCTATGAAGAGAGGCAGCCTGAACAACTCCCATGTCAAACTTCCATTGCTAATGATTAGTCGAGGATGGGAAAGATCACATGAAAGGCATGAAGTGAAAAACTCAAAGCACTGGCTTATGTGACACAGATACTCCTTATGACTCTTAGAGAAAGGCTAAAAATTCAATACACCTTTTTCCTGGCCTGCAGTAGCAGCTTGGTCTTCCACAGAAGGAGAACAGTGAAATCACTGTATCTTTTAAACAAACATCATGAGACAGTTGTCTACTGGCGGTAATGTCAACAGCGATGTACAGATTGAAAGGTTTACCCAGATGTTTGCCCTCTGAACCACATACTCCCCAGCAAAAGAAAACCAGTGTTTCAGACATAAAAGATGTATCTCCACACAGCGTCACACCAGGTTGAACAGACTCCCAAATTCAGTCTCTGTTAAGAAAAGTGAGCTCAGTGGAACACACCCTTTTAGAGCCTAGCCAACCTTACATTTGTAAAATGAAGGATAATGCTGTGATCCGGAACTGACTCCCAACTCTGTCACAAGCTCCCTCTCGATACACCATGGAATTCCCCAGCTTTGGGTTTCTCTTCTGTAAAAGGTGGCCAACAATAGACTCTTTTCCTATACAACATGTCTCTAAAATCTTCAAAGCAGAGACCGCTGCTTGCTCTGTGTTTATTCAGCACTGACCAGAACAGGGCTCCAATCGCAGCTGACAGTTTCAGGTCCTAATGGGAATTAAACACATAAGAATGGTCTTCATAGCAAGCAGCCTGCATGGGCAGGGACAGACAAAGATGCCTAAATGAGAGTTTCAGCAATATAAAGACAAGCTTCCAATAACATTTCAATGAATCAGTTTTGGCAGGGTTTTCTTTTTCCTATATATTTGAAAGTATTTGGAGAAGGAAGTGTCCAGGGGTCCAATATCAAGATGACACTGCAGCACTAAGAACGTTGCTGCACATGCAGATTCTGGCACCCACACTAAGCTAGCCCAAGCAGAGACAATACCTCTTTAACTCAGCCCAACAATGGCTCATTTGGAAAGCATTCAGGGCTGGGAAACTTGTGAAAACAGTGAGCTAAATTGCACACTGAGCCTGGTAGCGACTGCTGACAGATTTAAAAGCCCATAGAGATTTCAGCTGCAAAAAGGTACAAAAGAAATGCAAACAGTAACAAGGCGAGGTCAGTGCCAACGGCCCAAGGTAGAAGAAGCTGGAGGGTTTTTTTATACAAGAAAAAGTTGAAAGGCAAAAATAACCCAAAAAAATTTTAGCTGTGCAAAAAGAGTGCAAACCATGTGGAAATGTTTAGGGTGAGTTTCCAAACAAGGGGGCAGCCAAGCAAGGCAAGGAGTTTTATCCTTGCTACACACAATTAGAAAGCTCAGGCCAGGATCACATTCTTGGGGGGAGAGGGAGAGTGAACCAACATGTAAGGTCTTAAGACAAGCGAAGGAATGCTGTTGGAGGTCAAGCATGTGGGAGGGAAAGGAAGGGCAGACAGGGAATCAGAAATGCCAGGTTTGGTAGAACAACCAAAAAGGCCAGAATACACATCTGAAATGAGCTGGCTGGGCTCAGCTAAATTCTTAGAAAAATTGTGATTGTTTTATTGAACTGCTTAATGATCTCAGCCTCTTTTTCTTTTTGTTTTTTAATCAAAAGCAACTCACTTGGTTTTCTAATCCATGCTGCTCTTTCTGGAGTCTGGTGGCAGATCAGACAAGCAGCAAAAGCTCTTCCCAGAAGCTGTGCAAAGAACTGGATGATGATCTCAAGCAATATAGTTCAAGACAGCAATTTCATCGAAAGAACACTCCTCTTGACTAAAACCACACAGAGGGCAAGAAGCTGACACTTAGTTTCTAGACACTGCCTCGGACACTGGCAGTATCAGGGACATAAAGAGCACTCTGCTTTCAGTGGGGCAATGAGAATATGCAACTTCGAGTCATGTAATTTTGCATCCTGATAGCATGACATTCTTTTCAGGACAGAAGCCTAGAAAGGTAGTTTGAAAGGATGGAAGATCCAGTGTGAACAAAGAGCATCCACACCCTACTTTATTGTGACTCAGGAGGGTAGATTAAGACAGAAGAACATTAGAAGTCATCACATTAGCTTAGGTAACACACTAACAAGGAAACTGCTCAGGGTTCCAGGCTTAACGTGATCACCAGAGGCAGACCCAAACACACCTGACAGGAAAATAGCGCATGGAGGATGCATTACTCTTCCTTTTGAATCAGCTAATGTTTGTCTTCGTTAGGAGCCAAATGCTGGGTTCTAATCCCAGGGTCAGATGAGCAAGTAGCAAGCATGAACACTCAGGGAAAGAGACACCTTCTCCAGAATGCAAAGCAGCAATCAAGCTCTTCAATGCCCTTTCCTGAAGTTAGTCTTCAGGAAGCGTGCTCCTTCACTGACAGGAAGGAGTGGGAGGAACTGAAGAGGCCTATATGCCCCCCACTTCCTAGACCATTAATCAAATCCCACCCTATAAAGAACCAAGAAATCCCTGCAAAATAGAAGAGCCATGAACACTTTTTCTAGAATCCTCCGAATCATCTTACCTCCCCCATCCCCAACACCTTTCTATAGAAGAAGATCAGAAGACCACCATGACTGCACAGGAAAACCCTGCATCTAGTTAAGAAAGAAGATCCTGGATCAAGCAGGCCATGTTCCTCTTCTGACTCAGGATCCTAACAGACAGCACATGAAGAAACTTGCTGCCTTGGAGGGAAGCAGGAGGAACAAGAGAAAGAATAAATTTCAGAAGGGTAATTTGGTCCATGAATAGGTCATTCTGACCCAATGACAGAGGCAGATCTGTCAGTATGTAGAACTTCAGACCCTAGAGTTAAGCTCAGTGACAGCAAGCAGCTATTGAAGGAGAAAAGAACAGCAAAGGTTAGCAGGAAAGGGGAAGAACTACAACCTCTGAATGCAGTCATCAAGACTGGGGTTGATGCCAGGCTAAGGAAGCCGATGTGACTGAATGCCCAGGTAGCAAATGTAAAGGGCAAGAAAAAAGGGTTGGTCAGAACAAAGCAGGGAAAACTCCCTCCTCCATCACCTGTGCCAGTTTCTCAACAGAAATATAGTAACTCCTTTTCTATGCCTTGGATGGGCGGCTTAGTTCCAGCAATTCATGCCAGCATGACCCTGCACAATGGAGCTCAGCCTCCTGGCTCTTAAAAATACATGAAGTTGCAAGTGTTCTCATGAAACACAGATTAAAAAGGTATTTGCCAGGCTGGCCTGAGGGAGATGTAAAGTACCTCCAGTTAATATTCCTTACATTTCTTTCCTTTATCTATTTCCTATTTTATTTTATTTACTGAGAGGGGGATACGTTCAGTTAATTTCACTTTCATGTGGGCATTTATTTTACTCACACAGATTGAATTGCAATGATAAAACATTTAAAATGTCCTGGAGCTAGATTTGAGGCTCAAATCTTTCCAGTCCAGTTCTCGGGCCAAAATGGAAGATGGCCTCCATTCAAAATGGCTACAACCCAAGGAAATAAGAGACCGAGAAAAAGAAAGAGAACAAGAAGGAGGAATGGGAAGGAAACATAAAACCAGTATTTTGTGGGATTTAAAACCACATTATGTCCCTTGTTTTTGGGAACATTCATCAAAGTGTGAAAGCTGGATTTGATGCTGGGTAGCCATCAGCTCAATAATGATATCACTCAAAGCCCTGGAAGACCTGAACAGAAAAGCATTTCTCACCTAGACTGGGCAGCACTTTTCTTAGTGACATGAAATGAAATTAATATAGAGAAAAAGTAATATTTTGGAAATGTAGAAGAGTGGTTCACTTGGAGAGAGAAGCACTAAAGGAGAACCTTTAATGCCTGCCAACATCTTTGTACTGAAATGTGCATTGCATCTCCACCATTCAGTCGCCTGTAGAAAGGTGGGACAGAATCACAGGATAGCTGCTCCTTCACCAGTCTATTTCACCTGGACTTGAAAGAAGACATACAGTCCATAGGAATTTTGGAATTTAAATAGGGAAAACTTGAAATAGTCTGAAAGGCAAACTTAGTCAGATACTCAAAGACACAATGAGACTTCCTATTTTCAACATATCAATGCCGAAGCCACAGCACGGGTAGGATGGAAATCTCAAGACGGTAAGTACAGAGAGTATCAGGGCTTCAGGGGTCGAGCACCTCTTGGCTTCAAGTCAGAATGCTGGAGGCCAAGAGCCTCAAACTCAGTTCTCCAGGGATATTTGGACACTCACAGGAGATTTCCTTAGTTCAGTTTCTCATTCTACTTGTCCCATTTCCACTGGCTGCCGGACTTCCTGGTCACCAGGGAGCTTTCCACTGACTTAAGGTCAGACAACTGCTTCATTTTGTAAGAGACAAAAAAACAACCCAAACCAGAGGCTGGTGGGGTTGGTTTGGGGGCATTTTTTTCTGGTTGTTGTTTTTTTGGTTTTGTTTTATCTTCATAAAAGTTTAATGAATCATGCACAGCATTTCCAGCATGATGAAGCATGGAATTCCGACATGGCATGTTTTGTTTACTGCAGGCAATGACTTGATCAATATGGGCATAACACATATTTTGCCAGTAGGGAGAGGAGATTCTGCTTTTCTTATGTTTAGTCAGATACCTGTCGTCTTTCATCAATTTCTTATAATTTCTGCTACAGACAGTTTAGTTACACTTTTAATTTTTGTCTGTAGGTCACAGTCTGTCTTACTTACAGTGTTCTTGAAAGCGCTTCCTTTCTATAAGCATCCATCCTAGGCCTGTGTTTCACATTTAATGGCTTTTTTTATGACTAAGAGAAGTTAATGACATCTGAAAGTATATTCTTATTTTTTAAATGTTTATTTCTGCCTACAAACATATTCACACAACTATTAAAGAATTATTAAAGAATGAAATCCTTTTACCATCCCCAGAGGGAATAGCTTTGGCATGAAATCTATCTTTATTTTACATGACAGAATTCAACACTAAGATGTAAAGCATAGGCAAATAGGCTTCATCACTTCTGCTGTTCAGAGATGCCTATTTTGACTGTCTGGTTACAGCTCTATTGCACTGTTTGGTTCTTCAGCAGCAGAGGGATACTCAAGCAAAAGGACAGCCAGGTTCAGCATGAACAGGCACTGTGGGAGCCAAATCTTCAGATGGTACGAACTGGCAAAACTCCCCAGAAAGCTTAAATTTTACTCTCCCTTGTTAAACTCAAAGTGGAAACTTAAGAACTTCCAAAATGGACGAGACCGGCAGTTACCTGAGCTGTGACCAGCACCAAAGCTTCAGAGGGCTATGCAAAAGCCCTGCAAGTACAAAGCCACAGAGCAAACTCTGTAGATGGTCAAATGCTTCCTAACTCTCTGCCTCAAAAACCTGGCTGATTCAGGGATGTAGGTGAATTAATGTCTCTTTCAAGATGGGGATTGCATTGGTATTTGCAAATATTTTTTGCACAGCTCTAAAGTTTTCCTTTTGCTCAGTCACACCAGCATTACCCTTAATGGTTCTTTGTGAGTCATCCAATAGGGAACAAAACTGAGAAAGTAGGAATTATATGAGGATGTGTTCACACACTCTAGAAAACCTCCATGATTTGAAGACTTTTTTTTATTTTAATAACTTGCTTGCATACTCAGCTCGAAAATTTAATTTCCAAGGGCACGTTCATTTTTATATTATGACCTTGCACTGTATGAATTTTAGTTAAATGCACCGCTCTTACCTTTTTTCCTGTTCACATCCCCATTCCTTCTTTTTTCCTTTCTCTTGCACACACCTACCTTTTCTTTCCCCCTCCAATCTTTTTCTCACTCCCCTTGACCCTTTTTTCCTGTCATGCACAAGTGCACTCTTCCTTATCCACCTCATCAGTCATTCTCAGCCTCTTAACAGCATCAAATCCACCCAAGTTACAAAATGAAGTATAATACACTGTTGCCAGTATAATACATTCCCTGTATAGTATGATACCTGTTGCTGCAGGTTCTCCAGTGTCATTTATATAGATGTCTGTCACCATGTGCCCAAAAGGGCCATATTCCAGTTCCACTGATGCTCCCAAGTTGCATAGCACAGCTGACAGCCTTACGCCTTGGATGAATTTATTTAAATCTTGTGAAAAGTAAACAGTGATTATGACATACCATGGGATCCCATCCAGCATCCACTGGCAGGCCCCAGAGAAGGTTCATGTTCACGTGCAATCACTTTGAGGGAATAGTTAATGGTGGGTTAATCAATGCTGAAGTACAACTCAAGCTGACCTGAGATAAATGGTACTGACACGTCTAGGACTGTAGAGGAAGGGGAAGCAGCAGAAAGAGATCAGGAAGGAGGTTGTCAGCAGCATGCTATAAGCCTTTGCAATAGAGAATCCAATCCAGCATAACTATTATAGCTTTAACAAGTGAACTGAGTAGAACCACATTGCTAACATGTGACTTACATTGCCTGAAAGCTACACTTTTACATTAACAGCAGTCCCAGGAACCTTTATTTTTCAGTTCATGCTGCCTATGTCAGGTTCTGTTGGCAAATAGAACAGGTTAGTCTGGTGGCTCACGTTCGAACTGTGCCTCTGCCCACCAGGGAAGGAGGTCAGGGAGGAGCAGAGACACTCTCATCACAGGTTCAGAGGCAGCTGTCCAAAAAGGTGCTTCAGTGATAACTATAAATATAATAAATATAATACAATAATTAAAAAAAAAAAAATCTATCTTCTTCAGATCTCTGTTTCTTTGCAAGGAGCTTATGAATCCTTCAAGTAGAAGAGAGAAACCTTCCCCATTTAATCACTGTGTCCACCTCCAGGGGACAGTATAGGATTGTTCCCCCACTGTTTTCCTTCAATTGCTTTGTTCAGTCCAGTTCACCAAGCTGACATGTAAGAGGCAGCCTGCTGGAAGAGTGCACTTTTCCAATACCGAGGATGTTGATAAGGCATTCTAAAGACTGCCTGTCCGAACTCTCAGTGAATGAGGTTCCTTCGACTGCACAAACTACCTAAACTAATGTACAAACTGGAGCAATGAGCAGTGCAAAAAGTACTTCTTAGCAAAGCTCCCTAAAAAAGAGAAACATTTCACAGGCTTTACCTAATATGCAACTGCATACTGGCATGTGATTGAGGCAGGCCAAGGAGTGAAACGGAGCCTCCTTCTCTGGACAACCACCAGTTCCCATCCCTACTTTCTCAGAGCTGTGCCTGCCACAACTGCATGTCTGTACCCATAGCAGAAGTTGATGGCAGATGCTCTTTCAATAGGCAACAGCACTACCACCCACGTGACTAGCACATCTCCAGATGCAGCACATTGGTTAAAAGTTCCCACCTGGGCACCTGATACATGTCCCGAGTCCACTGATAACCCATGAAGAAAAAGCAAAAAAACCTCCAAAACAAACCCTTCCCTCCCCTCAAGCTCTTCCATCTCATCCTAACCCTTGGTATTACAAGCAGCCCTTGTAAAGTACACAGAAACAACACACCATATGAGGCTGGAGAATAACATTTTGATCAGTTTCCTAATTGATAAGAATTAGGTGGATTACTGCAAAACATTGTGTTTCCATGCATTTGCATATACACAGTATATATATGTGCAAATACGTATGCCACTCGCACCTTACATACACAAGAACCATATACATAAGACATACAACATAACATCCACCCATACCTACAACATTTTATCGTTACATTTGTGCATGATGAAACCACTGTGCACACAAGTCGCTCTCACAGCCTGCAGGCACAGGAAGCAACAGGGTTTTTTCAGCTACTGCCACAGATCTGACCGTAAAGAAGAAAAGCAGACAAACAAATGACTACGATTCCCATTACACTCTTCTTCCCTCTTGCCTTTTCAAAAAGTTGCTGCTTTAAAACCCATTCAGTTCTAGGGGCCCAAATCTCTTGATTCACAGTCATAACAGTACAAGACAGAAAGCACCTTATGTTTACATACTGGAAGATGTGTTTCTCTTCTACCCTGCCAGCACAGAAGTTACTCATTCTTAAGGCTCAGCAGCAGAGTAAGACTCTCATCCATCAAGGGCACTGCTTTTTGGCAGAGAAATTTATCTCACAGAAAGTCAATTAACATCCCCACCCCCCACCCCCAAACACAGCCCCCACTATACTGCTTCCTTTTTTCCCTCCTTAATCGTTGGTTAATTGCTTCTTTGCTTCCTGAAGAAGAGCTAAACCCTGTCTCTCTCCTACTTCTCAAAGCTCTCTGTGACTTGACAGAATACAAGTACATACAACCAGCAAGGCCTATCGTGTCAGTCCCCTTTCACAATCCACTAGAAGGAGCATCTGCTGTTCATTTTCCTGCCCTTCACAGGCAGAATGCATGCACGAGACAACAATCTGCTGGGCCAAATAGAAGGAGAAAGAATGAGGAAAACCAGTACCTGTTTATGCAACAATACACACAGATGTTTAGAGAGAGAGATCATGGCTTAGATATGCAGGGCTCACATGCAGGCCTACAATATGGGTAGAGCAAGAGGGATGGTCCATGGATATGGGTGGGCATATGAGAACAATAATGCAAACAGTTGATTATCATCACTGCTGCTTCTGTTAAGGTGGGCTGCGTGTCCATGTCAGTGAATTGGAATGAGCCCATGAGAGGGATGGGGATGAAAACTGAATACTCAGGCTCATGCCTGATCTAAATCCCTGCTGATGTATTTTAAGCCTATTACTTCCGGCCCTATCAACCACAGACATGGTGAGCAGATTTTTTCCTTCCTCTTGATAAGTTTTCAAGCCTATTAAAGGCTGTTGTAACATCCCTCCTCAGTCATCTTTCTTGAGGCTAAACAAGCCCAGCTCTTTCAGTCTTTCTTAGAGGTCATGTCCTCTGGACCTCTCATTCCTCATCTAATTGATTTCCGGGCTCTCCCCAGTCAAAGTACATCTTTCTTGAAGTGCACTGTTCAAAAGTGGGGACAACGTTCCAGCTGAGACCTTACCAATGCTGAGTGCAAAGAGTACTTCATGCATCTTCCAGACTGCATTCCTGGTTACGTATTCCACAAAGATAATGACTTTGGTTTTGTTTTGTTGGTTTTTTTTTTTTTAGTAAACCCCCTCAAAACCTGCATGACTTATGTTCATTCACGATCTGCTAAAATCCCTGGTTTCTTCCGAAGAATTGTACCTACCTGGCTGCTTCCCATCCTGAATTACCAGACTTGCTCCTAAAAGAGCGTGCTTTAACTGTCCCCATTGAATCCCATCCATTTTCCACACAATCTCTCCATCTTCTTTTAAGCTTATCTTTTAACATATCCACAGTGTTTACATCCTAGTGACACCTGCAAGTTAATAGGTATGCTCTGTATTCCACTATCCAGTCAAATAAATGAAAACACCAAACAGAAATGAAGCCGTTAAACTTCTGCTTGGTACATCTTTTCACTGTGACAGGTTGCAGGTCCTCTAGGGCAAGTACCACATTTACCTCCACATTCTAATTATACGCAGTATATCAAATACCTCTCAAACAGAGCTTCTAGTATCACTGTATATAACATTAAATAACAATACAATCTGCTGTTTCAACATAGTGCCCATTCCCCGCCCCTCATTTCCTTTCTTTCTCCTCCCCTCATTTCCCCCTCCCTTCCCCCTCCCTGTGCCAGGGTTTGTTTTTCATGTCAAGGTCCTTTAGATGAGACCCGGTATGGGAAGGTAGGTGTGGGAAAGGTTATTAGGAAACTGCCATCTAAACTGCTACCTTTCCGGCTTCCCCACCCTCTCCCTCCCTACAAAGTCTTCTCTGTTCTCTTTTAATACTAATGAGTTCAGAGGAGGTTCCTAGGCTGGAGCAGTTCACAGCTTGGACTGTGCCAAAGCACACAAGCACACACCTCTGTGATCGCTTCCTGCCCAAACACAGTCCTGCTGGCTCAACCCTCAAAAAGTGGGCTGGGAATTACTGCTGTGGCCCTGTGCCAAAGGCAGGCTGAATTTCCAGGGATGTCAGTGCCACCTACTCCTCTCCTCCCATCTTTATCCTCCTGTGTGCATCCTATTTGCCATATGCCCCTATGGAGGAAAACAAGGGTAAGTCAGAGCTTGGCTGACCTTTAAAACTCTGATAAAATATTACGTAAAAGGGCAGGAGGAACTGAGGGGTCAGTTAAGAATTTAATGAGCAAAATTAACTTCTTATCGAGTTTTGGTTGTGCAGGTCGGACACACATGCTTAAACTCATATGCAGGGTGGACTCAAAGGAACTCCAATAAATCAACATCATTTCCAGCATGAATTCAGGTTTACACAGATGGAAGTGAAACTAGAGGCTGGCTTTAGCTCTTCTCTTGCTCCCTGAATCATTACTCCAGATTTAGTAGTGCAAACCAGAGATCAAAACGTCCTTAACTCCATTAAACAGATTGGACTTACTCTGGATTTACACCAGTGCAAAATATTAATCAAATTGCCTGCTTTAAATTGTAACAGAGACTAAACCTCTCAGCTAGACAGCCGATAACACAGGCTTGTTCTACAGTCTACAGCACAGGTTTCAGACCTAGAATAGACTGAGCAGTCTATCAGTTCCCTTTTCACTAATTGTTAACATCTACTTCAATAAAAGGAGATGATCTGTATTTACTACTAATCAGACCAGCTAGATGAACACCCACATATGAGGCTTCTGTTATCTCCTCTGGGGTGAGGTGGAGGGCAATTCCACAATGCTCTTCACTCACATAAACCAAGTATTTCCATAGTCAAACACTGAAGGCATGGCATTATATTTGGTTACTCACTCACATCCTGTCCTGTCTCATTGCTCAAGTATTCTGATAATCAGAACAGCAACTACTGCACGGACGTCACTGGGCTTAAGAAAACACCAACGAAGTTGTTTTTCTCCAAATATTTCTAAGAAAGAAATTATCAGAAACTTTCACAAAATACAGCAAAAGGAATAAGAGAAGAATGAGCATTTGCCTTGCAGAACGAACTCGTCTCCTAACAACAAATTGTAATTGCATTTACTATCTGGTTAAGCATTTGTAATCCGAAAGTTCTCTTGCATCGTTAACATAGAAGCCAACAACTTTACACCGACCGACAAACTCATCCAGCTGTTGCTCTCTACACAAGATGTAATGCTGAAACACAGACACTACAGCAATCCCCATGGATTTTCCATGACTCAGGGATCTCCCTGGACACCTTCCAAACTGGGAAACTGCAATCTGCTTTCCCCTTGTAATTTCCTTTGGAGAAGTTATTCTTTAAACCTCCACTTAGTAAACCATTGCATAAAGGTTTTGTGCATGCTGCTACATTCTTTTCAAAAGGTGTTTGTGTCATTAGTCTGGGCAGCCTTTCCCTTTATGTGGTCAACAAATTATGGGAAACTGCAAAATGAAAAGATGCCCTTAAGTGTTTTTAATCTAGAAGTGCATAAAATATACGGATGTTGACTAGGGCCCTTTTGCATACAGCACTGGATCCACATGTCTGCCCAGGATGGATCTAGAGTCTTGTATCAGATTCTCCCTAAAATAAGAACAAGCAGATAAGAGCAGGGCCATGTCTATGACAGGAGGCAGTAGTAGAGATGTGCCCCCAAGATCTTCAAATACAATACATTTTGCTACCGGAAGACTCCTGTACTGCCTATAACCTACATGTGCTGCATCTTTCCAGCACATTTTCTCTCTGGCTACAATTCTGTACTAAAACTGGTTTAAGCAGCGTTACTATTCCCTGTTTCACATCAGGGAACAAACTCACAAATGCATGAAATGAGTTGTATAAGCTTACAGAGGTAGCTAGGAAAAAGACGTAATGTTCTTGAAATGTTTATCTCCCAGCAAGCTTACAGTCTTTTTAATTTACAGAAAATGAAGTACCTAGCATTAAAAGCTCTGGGTCAGTGGTGTTTCAGTGACAGGTGGAAGGCATCTCTCTGTACTTCCTCCGGACAAAACATGCCAAAGACAGAGCAGCTGTGGAGGCAGCCTGCTGTGATGAGTGACAGAAAAAGCACCTTCTGACACTTGCCTTCCATGTGCTGCTCCCACCCAGTGCTTAAGGGATGAGCAGAAGGGCCATCCCTGTATTTAGCGACACCAAAAGCTGCCCTTTACCCAGTGCGGAGGAAGGTGCCAGGAACTGCTGACCTGAAAACCTTGTACCCTAAGAAGGTGCTACTCCGTCCACCCAGCCTCATCTGCGACACCTTGTGCTCCCCACTTTGGAGGCTTGCAGACCAGGCAAATGACAAGAAAAGGCTGTTTCCCTCAAACACTGGAAGAGTCATCCCATATTACCTTAACAAGTCCCCTAAATGATAAACAACCTTGAGCACTGTTTGAAGACACAATCCACCTATAGAAGGACACAGAGGCATGACATAATTATAAGCCCTTTTCCCCCATTCTTCTTCAGGCTATATGATACACTATCTGAGCAATGTTTATATCTGATATAAATTGCTACTAGATGAGCAAATACAGAAACTAATTTAAGTCCACACATTAAACAGATGATCCTTCATGATTGTTATCTACTTCTCCATTCAATTATCTTATTTTGTTAACAGTTCCTCCTAAACTCCAGCTACACTCTACCCCTGTAGGGATAACTCCTATCATGCAAAACACTTGCACCCCATCCTCTTTCACAAACTTTCCTCCTCCCTGGAAAATTTCACTGTTTCCCCAGCTTCAGGTGGTTACTTTTACATTGCTATATTGTTATAGATTTTATAAGGTCTTCATCAGTACAGGGACCTGGCTCCCCCTTTCTTGCTTAAACCACACTGAATGACAAATCATACCTCCTACAACATCTCAGATCTGGCCCTTCTTCTATGAGCTGCAGAAGAGACAGACGTCTGCCATTCAACCTCCCTTCATCAACATGCAAGTCCTTTCTCTCCAGAAGCACAGCCAAAAGATCATCTTGGTCTAGCATTTATCCCATGCCACCTCCATCTTTGCAACCTGTCTTTGCTCTCCCTTCAGCACCACAGCTGCTTTGTTTGTTGTGTCTTTTTCTTCAATGCTTTGGAAAACTTTATCCCTCCTTATTGCAATCTCCTGTCCAGTTACAATCTCGCCATCACGCTCTTTGGATGATGTAGTACTTTCCTCTGCCATTACTCCCAGGTGCATCTCCAGGTGGCACCTTCTGATCCCAAATTACCTTTCTGACCTGATTCGTAACAGTCTCCCACCTCTCCTCAGCAGAACAAGTCTAGATTCAAATATCCTCTCTAGAAGGTGAGGAATAAGGTATTAACAGATGTGTAAGTCTCCTAAATACAACTCTGTACAACATAAGACACTAATAAAGAGAAGTAAAGAAAGGACAGAAACTGCAGAAGGGCAGGAATCATACTCAGAGAAGCAATTTCAGAGTGGCGGAGCAACAGGTGTAGTGCTGCTGCTGGCTCTATTTCTACTGGAGAGGGTAGAGCCTGTTACTCTAAGCCAGCAGGCATCAAAGTGGCAGGAACTATACGAGAATGTTGGTTCAATTCTAGGAGGAAAGTAGGAAATTGTCTTCTCTGTGTCCATCCAAGTGGAGGTGGGAAAGTCCCAGAAAGTTTAAATAAAGATAAATTAATTTGATCCTTTCAGCTAGCAAGTAGGACTCCTACTATCTATATCATCTCAGTGTTTTATCACTTCAGTAGCCTTCAGACTCAATCCAGAAAGTTCCTGACTCTTTGCTATAGCCATAATGGAACACAAAAACCATTTGAATATTAATGATGTCTTACTAAGGAAAAAGGCCATAGTAGAGCTTTACATTATTTTTTTCTTTTTATGTAGTGCTAACACTTGCAGCTATGCCAAAACAAGACAGTGTTATCAAATCAGCTGATAAAGTATTAGAAACATGTGGACACAAAATTTCTGAACAGTAAGCATATCCACCCTATCTGTGGCTTAGGGGGTAGGATATCATGACAGCTTCCAAGCTTTCAGAAGAGGCAAGGCACAAGATTGACATCTTAGCACATCCATTCTTTAGTGGCAGATTCTGTTCTTTCCCCTCTTTTTGCATCCCAAGCTACATATCTGCTGTGCTTCCAAAATCCAGTACTTCTTCTCTTATGCCCTAGATGGACTACATGCATTTCCTCAGTTAGGGAACATCAGGATTACCCTGTTAAAAACATGTCCAGTAAGTAGGTCTTTCTCAGGTGTCTCGTGTCTACTGTAAGTAAATCAAACTCGGAACACACTCAAACATTGTCTTCAGGTCCAACCATGACCACAACCTTCCCCATCTTTCTGAAAGGCAGCCAGTGTGCTCTGCTTGGGATATTCAGAAGCCAACAATCACCACAGACACAGAAAATACCACATAGGCCAAATTTCAGGCAACGTACAATGATATAACTCCACTACTGTCCTCAGTGGAACTGCTTTACATCAGGTAACTATCAGTCCGTAAGTTTTATAGTAAAGCAACAAGAGCTACAAAACAGTGTATCCCTGCACAAAAGCGTATAACTACACGGGTACTTTGGTAACACCCCCAGCTTCTTCACACCCAAAATCTGGCATTTAAGTCCAGGTCTGGATTTACATTTGTTTACTCAACCCTATTGATTCTCAGACACGGAATGTGAGACCTGGCTCCCATCTCATGCTTCTCTCAAAGCATCTGGGTCTCACACATTTGCAGCATAGTGACTGCTGCTTCTTACACAGCTGGTCAGGGAGCTGGGAGCTGCCAACCAGCTGCACCTACTGGAAGGGAGCCCAGAGAAAGAAATTGCTGGTGCTGCACTCAGTGCCACAAGCCTGTCCCTATCACAGGACTCCGTATGTAGGCGAGCCTGAAGGAGGGAGCTGTCTCTGCCAGGAAGCTTAAAAGGTAATACCTCTTTATGTAACAGAACTTGAATAACTATAGAAAGCTGCTTGTAGCAGTATGTGCATTAAAATCAGGGAGCTGTACACATGTATTGCACATGGGACACATATAAAGCAGACCAGAGATTATGAAAAATCTCTCTTTGAAGAGCAAGAAGAAAAAAGGTATACTGGATATGGACAATTAAAAAGAAAAAAGGTATCCTGGATGTGTACAATCTTGAATTGAAGAACCGTACTGGACATAAAGGAACATCTGTGCACAACTAGACAGACTATGACACCATGAAGAGCTTTTGCCTCCCAAGCCTCAGTCCCCTAATTGCTTCAGAAATCTTAAACAACATGGTACTTTTGCCATTATTATAATAGAATACAAGTGCATCTGAGTGTATGACAAATGTTAATCTGACAACTATAAACTAACCCAAGAGAAATGAAAGTTTTTGTGGCCTGGTCCCCATCAGCGAGGAAAGCAATCTGCTCAGAGCTTTGTTTTTTTCTGCCTTCAGAGACAGTGTCTTCTACTCAGATGGTGATGCTAAGCCTTCTTCCTGGATATGAGCTTCTGGTCATGAAAAATCCAGCTCAGTCTCATCATCAATATTTTCTTACAGCCTCCACTAGCACTTTCTCATTAAGTGCAAGAAAGGAAGTAATAATTGAGGTGGGGAGTCTCCACTAAGCCACTGCCAGCAAAGCCTCCTAGTTTGCTGGAGTCAGAGCTCATCATATGCAAATAAAAATGAAGGACCTCTCCAGATCTTGAATGCATTTGGCACTACACAACCTTCCTGACTGATTAGGTACAATCATTCATTACAGAAAAGGCACAAAGGGGATGGGCACAGGGAATAAAAGAACTTCCTCTTATGGGCAAAACAGCATAGAGGCAATTTTAAATTATGGTTGTGGAGAAACTTGCATTGATCAACAACTCAAAGCCACAGGCCTGTCAGAGGTATAGTCTGAAACTATGACTTACACGCAGAGCAAGTGCCACAGAAATTAATTCCCTATATTCAAAAGAATCCAGCAAGAGGACAGAATGACTCAAAAGACTGATAATTTGAAACTGAAATACTCAAATCTTGGTAACATGCCTGAATTTAAATGTGATTAACTACTGTTATCAATACACATGACACATGTTTGGAGTTTGAAATGACAACCTAAAATGCATTTCTTTCTAAGCCACAAAAGTTCAATGAGATATTAAGGACTAAATAAGCTTCAGACATGTAGGATACTTTTCTGGGAAGGTGGTGCTCCACACTGGGAGCCAAGAAACAGAATGGGCAACTCCACGTATCTGTTCCCCAGAAGTATTACAAGGGAGATGGGGGAGAAACAGAGAACTTTGTTCTCCAGGCCCATCAGCAAACACATAGAAACACAGCTGATGTCCACTTGAGCCTACATACATTGACATATATTCACATGAAAGCCCACAACGGAGGCATTTCTTGTACTTTTTACCCCATAAATACTGTTGCAAGTTGCAGAGCCAAAGAGGGGCTCTTTGCCACAGCTAGGACTCGGCAAGCTTGAGTGGGACTGGTGATATATGGGACTACTTATTCAAGGTGGTGAAGCCTAGTTTCCGTCTGAGGTTTATGGTGTGTCCATTACACTAAAAAGCCTGCATGGGAGAACTAAGCATGAAGGAAACTTGCCACTTCCAAAACAGCTGTTTGCAGTGGGAATCGCTGCTACAGTTACTGAGGTTTGGATCTCATCTCCCTGTGGCTCTTGATGAAGGTGTGTTATCCAGTATGCGCCAAATTGATGCCTTGCTCAGAAATTGTTTTGCTGCCTCTGATGAAATAAATAAATGAATTCTCAGATAATTCCATGCTGTACCTTAATTTCTTTCAAGATAAAACTCTGTCTTCTTTCTTTTCTCCTCAACTTTCTCTCCTCTGGGAAGAGAGACTATAATCACTGAATTTTATTCTCTGTGAAGGTAGAGAAGGAACAGATGTGGAGAGATGTCACAGAGTAAGCAAAGAGCAGAGTTTTCCCAAACATTCTGTTGTTGGTCACTTGCTCCAATGCCACTAGAAATGTGTCCCCAGTTACTCCACTGTTCCTTTTTCTCTGTCCTGAGAGGACTAGCAAAGATACCAGTCATGTGGATGGCTTATGTGCTCAGGGTACACTAACAAACTCCTTTCACATTCTTCAGCATTCTGGAACTAAAGTGCTGGCAACTGCTAGCCTGGAGGGTTGAGAAATGAAGAGAGCACAGCAAAATATGTGACAGCAGCAAATATCAACACTAGTTCCATAGTTTTGTTTCAGGACAAGATGAAGACACTGATTTACTTAGGAAGGGATTGGCTAAATGGGCAGAAAATACAAGCGAGACCCAAGTGGTGGGAAAGAACAGAGAAAAAAGGCAAAAGCAAAAGGTACAATAAAACTTCAGGCATCTTGCTCTAGATATCCTCCTTTCTCAGGTGGCATAAGGCGTTAAAAGTTCTAGTCACAGTTACAGAAACTATCAGAGTATTCAGAGGTTGCCAAGTTGCTCCCTCTGCTGCTTGGACTCTCGTGCCACATTGCCTCCTCATATTTTTCACCTTCATAGGAGTTCCCCTGTACAGCTGTTATTCCAAAGGGGCTGAAAGAAAAAGAATTAACAAGATCCTCATTTTCTCTCTTCTATTTACTTTCATAGTCCCTGCCACTCCTTCCAGCTAGATTCCTGGGCTAGCTCATCTTTAATTCAGAAATTGAGCCAACAGTGATGCTGTCAAAGCCATTACTAAATATTATGGGATCAGAGGTGACAAGGCAAGAGACAATGAGTTGAATTTAGGGTTATGTCAGGAAGGGACATAGTTTCATATTCTTGTGGTTGGTGTTACAGAGCACTGCAGACAGAAACCAAGGTTAAGGTTTCAATCATGGTTCACAGCATGGGCTGAACACACTGGAGGCACTTGATCCTGAGGGAAGGACAGAGCCCTTGATTCAGCACTTGGTTCCATCTTCATTTCATTGCACTCAGGCAATAAATACTACAAGGGAAAATACGTTTTTGATTTCCAGTGGCCTCACTGTTCAGGAACATGTAGTAGTTCTGTGTACATCTTCTCTATAACAAAAGCAGGGGTTTTGCAGTAGGGTCAGAAAACTCAATCTCTTCAGAGAGAGGGAGAGAGAGAAGAGTGTATGTTGCTTCACCCAAGCAGCGGTTCTTTTGGCAACTAAAGAATGATGGGACCTCATAAGGAGCTGTCATTTCAGTGGATGAGAAGCAGCATAAAGGCAGGCCAAAAGAGATGCTGGATAATTCTGAAGTTTTCAAGTACAGAGAGTTCGTAAATATTTATGCTGCTGCTCAACTCTAATGTAACTTAGTAGGTACTTTTGGTGGCATAAGGTCTAAAGCTTTGTTCTGGAAAAGCCTGGGAGGATGATAAACAGTAATATGGATAAAAAGCTTTTGTGAATCTATAAAGTCAACAAAACCCCTTATTTAGGTACCCTGAGAAAAAAAAAGAAGAAAAAGAAAGAAAAACCAAACCAAAACTAAAAAAGAAACAGGTTCAATTGCAACATAAGAGAAACAAAGCATGACAGGATAATCCAGTCAATGTCCCACCTGAGCTAAATACCAGAATGCTTCAAAGGCAGCCAAGACTGAGAGGGGATAACAGTAAGCATTTCTCAAGTCTTTCCCAGTGTAAGAATCTAATGTGGTGCAGGTATCTCAGACAAGGATATTATCATTCAAGCTTGGAGGCTGTAGTAACATGAAATAGCAACTCAAAAGACAACTCCACGTCTTCCCCAAGGACCTTGCATCCTAAAACAGACAATCCTGAACTCCACTTTCTCAAATACCATGACCATCTCAACAGAGCCACTAGCAAAAGAAACAAAAAGGGAAACAGCACAGAAGCACAAGCTCTTTGCACAGCTCTTTCCTCTGTGCTAGCACTCTTTACATTTTTCTGCTTTCCCTGAATTGCCAGCATTTAAGTTACCCTTCTTGGCATGGTCTGAGTTCACATCTGGGATCAGGTGGTTAGTGGAAGAGAAATCTAGATGGAAAAATCTTTAGTGTCAAGCAGCACACCACCCTTAACCAACAAGAAGAGTCCAGGAGTCTAATATTGAGCAAGAGGAATCAGAATCCACTGTGACAAGACCACACCGCTGCTAACAAATATGAACAAGGACACAGAGAAGCTGTTTCATGAAAACAATTATATGCAACAGTTCTTCCAGATTCTTCTGCAATTCTTGTTCAGTTAATAAATCTGTACAAGGAAAAACACATGTGCTTAGCACAGCCATTTTTGCCAGCAGGCACAAAACCAACTTGGCGCCTACCAATAGACCACCAACTGCAGCAGCACTTCACTACATGGTCATATACACAGTGCCAGCTAAGAAGAGAGACTGAGGAAAAAAGCAGAAGTGATACTGGCTAGAACAGCCCTGATGGTCAGGTAGGTCCAGTTTTACAATTTATGAGGTACAGGACCACTCCACACACCCTACTCTCTAGAGCTTCGGTTCCTTGCCTGTTCATTGAAGGAGAGATGCTAAAGTCAGCTGTTCTGCCCTCTTTCAGCTGGGAGCACAAAAGTAGCCCTTTGAGGGGCAAAGCTTCTGGTCACAAGTATTTTTGTTTGCTTTGTGTCTTGTGCATCTAGACTTCTGATAAGGTCTTTCCTGTACTGTTATCACTGCATTAGTCCCAAGGCAATCACTGCCAGCAGACAGCCTGAGAGCTAGTACATCTTCTCCTGTCTTAGCCCAAACAAAATCAGACCAAATCACCCCGAGTCATAGTTTTCATTCAGACCTACTCTCTGCACATGTTCCCAATGAAATAACTCAAGACTGAGTTTGGCCCATATCAGAAGTAAGCTTTTTTGTTTTAATATTGTAATTGAGGAGACAAGGCCTAAACACAGCATCCAGCTTCAAGTACCACAAAAGCCTGGGATCCATCCTAGAACTGTTTTTCTGGTTGAGTGGCATCAAGAGCAGACATTTCAGCTGACATCAGCATCAACTTGTCTTTTGACAACCACTGCCTTGGTCAGAGTCCAGTTAGGCAGCTGTTGTTACTCAGTTGGTTGTTCTGGGTGTATCCCCCAAACAAAGCAGCCAATACACGTGTATTTGCCTCAGCTTGGACTCTACACAAGCAAGTTTGCAAGCCCTGGAGGGGTCTTGTGACTCCATCACAAATAAAGGATCCCAACACATTCCTAATTCCTCCTCTTGCAAAATGGACATCTCCAAATTCACTTTTCATTATATTAATTTAAGGACCACAAGAACAAGAGAAGACATGCTTCTGGCCCTCAAAATGTCCATTTTCCTCAGAAAGACAGGTAGAAACATACTGAATGTTCATTGGACTGGAAAATTCATCACAAGGGAGGCTTTTCCAGCACAGCTAGGTTTAGTTCATCTTGTCATTAACTCTTGTGTGGGAAAATGACCCAGATTTTAACTGCAACAAGGAGAAAAGTAAGGCTTTTAAAAATTCATTCAAGCACACCAATGTTTCATTATACCCTTTGCAGAGCAGATGGCAAGATAAGACTATACCCCCTGGGCCTGCTTCAGGGAGCTAACACAAATGCTCTTCTCACTACAGATCTCTGATGATGTTGGTGTCATCATTTCACTTGGGGATTTGGGTCAAAGGCTTTACACTCAAATCTGGTTTTTATATAGTACAAGTGCACCCAGACTAGACCCTAACAGATAAGCAGCGGGGAGGCTAGTACACAGCACAGAGCCCTCTCAGGCACTTCCAGGTCGCTGGTTTACACTGGTGCATTTACAGACTGAATCATTCTAATCCAATTAAAATCTCATCTGAGCTGTCAATAGAGATGTGGCCTGTTTTATTTTAGTGTCTCATAGTACATGCATTAACCCGGACCTGTGGACAAACTAGCCCTTCTAGGCAAATTCTGCATTCTGCCAGCCCAGTTTCTAGCCCAGGTTCTCTCACTCAAAAAGCCCTTACTGCTTGCTCTCATGTTACTTTTGTACCAAGCATCTCCTATGGACATGCATAACCATCCTATCAGAGTGCTTTATAAAACACATGCAATGTACACCATTAACCTTCTGAAAAATAGCACTTTCTCTCCCAGCTCACTTGTCATGTAATGATGGCTAGGGTACTATCATTAAATATAAGAACATGAATATGATCTATTTTCATTTCAATGCCTTAATTTGTTTTAAATGTATATGCCAGTTACAGGGTGTCAGCACATTTAATAAGTTATAGCATAGACCAACAACTCACAGACTTCTGAGGCCAAAAATTTTTACAGATCATCATGTATACTTGTCATTAAACTTTGCACCAAAAACATTATAAATTATACTGTTTAATAGACTTCCATAAGACAGCTGTGAGCGGTTTTGCCACAAGCCCATGGAACACCGGTATTTGCCAGGCATAAAACAAAGCTAAAAGCACCCTTAATACCATCACAAACTCTCAAACTCCTTGTAGAAACTGATATCTTTCTCAGTAAGCAAAAGCCCAGAAGCAACTAAAACAGGTCTTTCACTGTGACCCCAAGGTAAACAAGTTCAAGTTTAAGCAAGCGAAGTTCAGGAGCAAAGCACATCTGTCAGTAATGTCTTCAGGAAGGCTGAATTGAATGCTTCAATGGATCTTGGTATTGGAGAGAGGTGAACTTTGATACAGCAATCAAAGTTTCACATGTGAAAAGCAATACTTAAACAGCATCCAGAAATAAATTGACAGCAGAGCAGATTACAGATTACAGTCTTACTCAGAGATACCCGTCACCAAGCAGAATTCTCCACAGTCAGTCAGCTGCACTTCTGACAGGAGTTCAAGCAGTCTCACATAAAAGGCAAAGTGACTTAAATATAGACCAGGATTTTGTGAGATATCTCCATAAGAGGAGATTCCTCATCTGCTACTTAGTCAGAAGCAACTAGACTCTCTTCTGCTGCACACCTTATTCTTCCTGAAACAGCTGCAAATCCTATTGACTCCTTCCCACACCCCGCCATAGAATACTGCAAATGGTAAAAATTGTCATGGGTGCTAGGGAAGGTAGAAAGAGTTAACGGAAAAGAAATCCATACCAATTTGCTATGTACACAGAAAGCAACTTTGGCTGAGGAAGTCCTTGAGCTAAAAATTGTTAGAGGGCTGGAGAGTATCTTGGAAAAGACCACCCTATGGCCACATCTTATATTCTTCCCTAAGCACCTGCTTTGGACCCCATCTTGAAATAGGAGCCTGGGCTAGGTTGTCAGATCACTGATCTGATAAACTATAGCTGTCCTTATGTTTGGTATGACATACTATAGTTGCCTGTATGTTAACCTCCACTTGCATAACCAAATTATATGGTTATTTTCATTGCTATAGCACTTTGAAGCCATGGTAACAGACAAGAGCTTACTGGGCTAATGTTATAAGTATAATGTAGAAGGATAACTGGCAAATTCCTCTAATTCTGAGATCCAATATTTTCTGTTCTATTCCTCATCTCATTGGCACCATTCAGGCATATATACGCTTACAGAGACCTCACTTTACATAACCTCCAATCTCAGAGTGGTAAAGAGATAGCTAATCAACTGCATCAAACGGGCATCACCTTTACAATGCAGGTTGGAAAACAGCACAGCCCTATGACCTCTGCCTGTGTTTTTCACGCAGGCTGAACAAGAGGGCAAAGACAGCGAAGTTATTTGATGCCAGGCATGAATGGTAAGTGTCTGCTACTGGAATCCACAACATTTACCAGAAAAGCAAACGACAAAGTTCATCTGAAATAACTGCTTCCCTTCCTGTTTATGTCTGTTGCTGCAACAGCACTATTTCATGGTTCAAAGGCAGCTTGCTGATGAAACATAATTAGCATGGTCACCGGACTCTTACACCTCACTAGCAGCATGTTACTTATCAAAAGAACAGTATAGCCCTTATTTTACAGGCCCTCAAACCCTAAGATTTTCCACTGTACTATATTATACAGCAGATTTTATCCTGAAGTTGTTAACAAGAAATTGACAGAGATTTGTTCCCTAAAAAACTTACGAGGTTCCTTCTAATAAGCCCAGTCCTACACCCAGAGAACTGCATAGTGTTGTGAGGATAAATAAGCATATTTAAGCATTTTGTTATACTTATAACCTAGTGTCACTGTTATCCATCTTGTCATTTACCACCTTTCTCCCACTGAGGAACTGAACATAAAAAAGTGAAGAAAAAAAAAGCTTCAACCAAAGTTTTCTTCCTATCCCTAATAAGTACCTTAAGTCCTTTTACTCCTCCTTTGAAGGGATTAGTTCATCCACCCCCTAAAATATATCAATCTGCCAACAGAAACTTACCACAAGTTCAGAGAATCTGGCATTGAGCTCTTCTGCTGGTGGGATTGGGACAGAAAACTCAAGGAATTGGAGGGGGTTATTGTCCTTGAGGTTGATTTCAGGGAGGTCGCTACCCCCGAAACAACAAAGAAACCCCAACGCATGACGATTCCTCTTCCGGGGGGCCATGATCATGGTGTATGATGCTATCTTCTGATCATGTTCTGCAGGAAGGAAAAAAAACAAAACAAAACAAAACCAGAGATTAAATTATAAACAAGACTGTTGGATCTGTGCAGCTCTCTGCAGTTACAATGGTTATCACTGGTGTACAGCTGGAAGAGGACAGAAGGACCTGAGACACAAAAAAGCAAAATAAGCACTCAAGTTAGGCAAGGTAGCTAATATAGTATTAACATGTTCTTGTATGGCAGTGTAGAATCATTTCTCCCAAAGTTTCTGAAAAGGTTTCACAAACTCAGCGTGGGATTTCCCTGTAGGTAGATTTATCAGTAATGTTCAGTAGTCAAGGTTGGATGCTACCATGGAATGCCAGTATTGGCCTTTCTCTCACTACTACAGTAAAGGAACCAAAGTATCAGAAGCAAAAGGCATATACTGAAGAATTTACCTAGAATAAATGGAAGAATCCTCCAAAGGTATCCCATTTGGTCAAAATAAAAAGAACACTGAAGCAGAAATCAATTTTCCACCACTCTGGAGCCAGACCACCAAACACTCACTTACCCCATTGTGGCCAGGACTACCTCAGTAAGACCATTTTGTCTATCCTGTTTTCAAACACACGTAACTAGTTTGGGCTGCTTTAAATATCCAGGGGAGCTGGATGCATGCTTTCGGATTTACATCTGAGCTGCCAGATCCCATCTTGACAGGACCCAGGCTTGAGGGTCTTTGGTATCAGGAGTGTAAAGGGCGGCAAAAGGAGGCCTGAAGGAGGAGCTGGGAAGTGACTGATTTCACCACACAACACCGTTTGTGAGCGGCCCATCCAAACAGGAAGTCTCCTGCCAGCAGTTTGAAAGGAGGGATCTGTGCAGTCCAGAGAGAGCTGCATATTTTGCCCTTTTAAGGGACTTGTTGTTTGACAGCTCAGGGGCTTATTTGTGTTATATTTTTTAAGGACTTCACTTTTTCACTTAATCTGCAGAATAAGCCATATCCTTAGAAAGTAAATAAAGCCTGTTGTGAAGCCCAGCTCCCTGGGCACAGGGCAGGGGAGCAGGGAGGGAGGTGGCAGGTGAACCAAACCGCAGGATGCTGGACGCTGTGTCAGCGGCAACACAGCTAATCTTAGTCACCAGAGCAGCTGCTGCCCAAACCTGCCCCACAATGCTTTGGTCTGTTTGCTTGCCAGAACAAGGCTGCTCTGAGCTCTCACAGAGACTAAGTAGCTGTGTTAGGAAAAGCACCTTTAGGACAGCAGTTGCATAGTAGGACTTAATATACTGCACACAGCCAGAAGCTCTCCAGGGACTTTTTGTGTAGAAATTGGCATGCTCACTTAAAAAAAAAGAACAAGCAACAAACAACAACAACAAAAAAACCCAAACCACCCAAACCTCCATCCTTGTGGCACTATGTGCTTGGCAAGAATCACCTGCCCCAATTTGTGCTGGGATTAATTTATCTAGCACCTTCTCTTATGCCCTGGAGTGTCATTAGCTGCAACTCTCATGCAGCTGAAAGGAAAGTGAGCTGGTACCAAGCACTATCTTCTGGCATGCCCACTTTCCTTTGCTCTCCATGCCAAGTCTGCAAGGGGCAGTATGTCTCAGCAGGACTCGCTAGGGCAGGGTGATGCTGGCTTCAAAAGCACATTCAGAAGAACATTGTATTCTTACTAGGAGATGCCAAAGGTGAACTTAACCCTGGAACCAATCTCTGACAAGGGTTCAGTCAGCAAAACCAAAATGCCCTCTCAAATCTAGCACAATGATGTACATGGCAACTTCTGTTTCCTCTCAGCAGTGGAGACTTAAGAGATTCAGCTCTTAAAAGATTTCACAAGAGAGCCTCAGGAGAAGTTGAACTTGTCCACCACAGACCATCTTCTCAGGGACTGCTCTGAGTGCAATATCCTTTATGGTCATCTGGTCATGGATGAGGTTAGAACCCATTAGTTTGACAAAACTTTGTTTTGGAAGGAACTCAAATCAATGAGACAAAGCTCATTTAGATACAATATAAATACATTTACATCAATTCAGTTGTAACCAAGTTCTGGCCTGCTGTCTAGAGGCTTCCTTACCAACCATCAAAGACTAGAATTCTCTAGGGCATGGACAATGAATCCTCCTTGGAAAAACTGGCTGAGACATTGATTTAATAGGATCATAACATCTTCATTTATGAGCCCAGGTCAAGACTTTGGTAAGCATGCCTCCAAAAGAGGTACCTTACCAGGAAATGAGTAGTACGTGAATGGATGTGAAGGCCAGCATTTTCTACAGGGTGAGTACTGCCCTGGTCAGGGCACCACAGGTTGTTCTATACTGACGTTTCATCACTCAGCTTTCCTCTTAAGCAGGTTCACCTGAGGTGAATGATCAGTCTCGAGGCCTTCATCTATAATGCTGAGAAATACACATGCTAGTGCTTGCTCCTGTGGTGTTCTCACAAAATCAGCACCTGTTCCTTGGGATCCATACTTGAGAAACTCAGCAAAGCTATTCAGCTTTTACTACTCTGCAAAAGCACGCAGAGCTCACATGAAGAGTAACCTTGTATTGCCTCACTTTCACAAAGCATTATTCCATTGCACAACTAATACTCATAACACTGCCATTTTCCAGGTCCATCTGTAAGCAGCATGCAGGAAATTCATAATGACACAGAGGGGTAAAATAACACTTTTGTATTGCTGTAACATTGTAACTGTCGATAAGTGAGGTGTCTAGATGCTTTTAAAATAAGAACGATGGAGGACTGCTAGAAAGTAATCCAGCACAGGTATTTTAGAATTGAATCACTGAATGAATGAATGATATTTCTAAGTGGGAGCACTTTCTTTCTAAAGATTAAGCCTTCCAGTCACAGGATGCTGAGGGGCACTTACTTAAGTTGCACCATTTATGCTATTTAAGTACCAATTACAATTCCTTGATTTTCATTGGTGGACACAGTTTTAAACAAAATAAACCTTTACTAATAGCCTCCAAATTAATTATCTTTTTCCTTTTCTTTCTCTCTCTTTTGTCTTTTCTTTGTCAAGAACGAAATCTGGGGAAAATGTGCTTCCAAAGGACAGGGAGGGGGGAGGGAACATAAAAATGAAGAAAGGAACGTCTTTCATTTTTCTGAGTGGTAATTGATAACAAAGCTGCCGTAAAAATTTATGACAATAACAAAAGGTGGTTTTTTTTAATTCTAATAAAAGCTCTATTGCCTTTCAACTTCTTGCAAGGAAAGTGACTGTAAAAATGAAACGTGCAATTATCTATTTCTATATATACACCTCCAGTGAGAATCAATAGGAGATCTCTCTCTGGAGAGAATCCCATGATTATACATAACTCCCTTCCACAGCTTTTCTCAGTTGTACTGTTTTACCCTTTTGCACAACACAAACAAGTTGCCATCATTTCAACAGCTAACCACACACCCACTCTTCATAGTGATCCCCCTCCTGCTTCCCAGCCCCATCTGTGGTTCGGCTCAGGTCAGGAGTCAGAGTCTGGAACTTTACCCAAGGTCTAATTATAACAATGTCGTCCTCCTCTGACAGGGCGTACGTCTGCATTTCTAAACCATTTGGCCCAGTGACCAAACATAATTAAGCTAATGCATTTTTCCAAGTCTTATCAGAAGGTTTAGCCACATGGGATGGGATCCGTGCAAACTGCACACAAGGATCCTCTTTCAATTGCAGGCACTAAATTGTTTCTTCAGTCTCCTTTCTTCATTCTTATCTCAGTAATTATAATTTTCATGCAAACGTATCCTAAATAAGCAATGTTCCACAAACAGTAAGGCACCTGAAACAACTGCTACGCCAGCAGCTCTGCACACAGAGAGCTGCTTATCATAGTTTTTAACTCACTGTCCTGTCCTTCTCCACAGTGAACAGCCAGAGCACAACTGTAACTAAAATAGAGAAAATTACTTTTGTCTCGTCACCTTTGGAAAAAAACAGAAGAAAGAGAGAGAACTCTGGGTTAGCTAAACACACGCAGTCCTGCAAAACCAGTTTGCAACATAAGGAAGCATTAATGGAAAACACTGATACATTCACTTCCAGAGCTTAATCTCCGCTGATCATCAACAGACACACAATGTCGGTGGATATAGCCACTGGTCTCACCTGAGTGGGAAGCATGGGACTAAATGCATGATGCAGAATCACTGTTCACATTGGTTTATGTTAACAGGAGAGAAAAATAAACTAAATCACTTCCATTTCACTGTAAATCTGTATCCTTATGGCAGGATAAAACATATAAATGTGATCTATTACCACAGAAGTAGAAAGCAATCTGAATTTGGACTGTTTTGGACCATAAGCCAACTCACTCCCCACCCCTAAATTCAAGTTAAATCTCTGTTATTCAACTATTAAATAATAAACCACCAGAACTTCATGGTATTATAACAGCTACCTTCATCATCACTTACCAATGATGCAAGGGAGAAAATAAGCACCATGTTCAAAACTGTCAAAATATATACATTGGGTAAAGCTAAAGAGCTCCGTACTGATCCTATGCTCAGTTCCCTGGACAACGTTGCTTCTCCAGTACACAGATGGTGAAATTATGAGCTTCACAGCATGTTCCGATTACCATGGGAATTTTCCATGTGTGTCACACATAACGTGACAGATGTCAGATGCAATGTAAGGCAATTGCAGCATGGGCGATTGGGAAAGGGAGCAGGCAAGCAATCCATTTTTTTTATCTGCAGTAGTAACCCAGCTCCTGTGGTTTGAATTTGTCACCATACTAAGGAATTTCCTGGTCTCCAGGGCACAAAACAGCAACAAAATAGCCAACTATTTAAAATCCACAAAGTTAACATCCTTCCTGAAAGAAAGGTTTTATTCCTTCCTGAAGAGTGCACCTGCCTACTATGTTGGACGGGAAGGCATCAGACCCAAACAGACGAACAGATCACAGGAAAGAAAACCCTGGAAAACGAGTGGGGCCTTGGCATTGACAGCTGCTCAGTCCCAGCAAGCCATGGCCCACACTTAACAGGTCCATCACAGGAGAGAGCTCAGCTCAAAATGCAGTGTGCATTTTGAAGCCAGTTTATGGATTTTTCCCTCCCACAACACATCAAAACAAGGGTGCAGATCTCAAGGCAGTATAAGGACTTCACAAGCCAGATCAGGCACTCAGCTCTAGTCTGTTTTACATGCCATCCCATCAAAACTGAGATGGTTGAGAATTTCAAAGCATTCCACAGACTAAATATTGTGTCCTGCTATATACATACATACATATATATGTATAGTATTATATATTGTTAATAATTTATTTTTTAATTTTGGGGGTATTTTCACATATTGCCTAGGAAATATGTCCTGAGATAAGAGAAAAGGCAAGGGCTATTTGAAGACTGTCAGGTGTAACTATATCCATGAACCTACTTAATGCAATGGGTCTGTCAAAAATCTGTTTATTTTTAATACTTTAAGGATGCTCAGGATGTGCAGGATGACTAATGACCATAAAGGTTAGTCTGTCAATGCCCACAAATCCAATACCTCTCACGTGATACCAGCTTATCAACACAAAAAAGCTAAAGCACTGTAAGAGGCCTTTCCCTTCTGAAAGATTAATTTGCAACACTTTCTCTATCTTCACCAGGAATGAGGGGAAAAAAATACAAAAAACCCAAAAAAACTAAAAACTAAACAACAAAAGAAAACAGAAAAAAGATACTAGCATGTTCCTCATATTCCTCCCAATCCATTTATCTATCCAAATTGTATTAATAGAAAAACAATTTTAAAAGAACAGTCAAACCAAGATTCAAAATACAAAGTGGAAAAGAGCAACAAAGCAGTTAGAGTCAGTATCATAAATCTGGCTAGTAGTCATTTATTATTTCTTTACACCATTTTTTTTCCACCTTTTAATCAAGTACAGGTTTATAATATTCTATACCTGACTGAGCTGACCAAATAATCAATTCATTCTTTTACCTGTTAAGAAGTTACTTTATTTTCACAAATGTATTAGCTTACTATAACTCTGACTCCACACAAAAATTCGCAGGGACAAAACTAATCTGTCCTCCTAGACACCAAAACCTGAGTCTTAATTATAGTCTTGTTTCTTATTTAGATGCAAGTAAATCTGCACATCTTTAATATTTCTGAGTGGCAATGTGACTTCTGCAGCTTAAATTGCACAAAAAACGGGTAAAAATCACAGCTTAAGTGTTTTTTCCAGAATACATATGTCTCTCATCTCAGTATCTAAGCATACAAGATACTTGGCTAAGAGAGGAGGCAGAGATGTCCTACTAAACAGCAGCTTTGGAGGCAGGAATACATTTTGCTTAGTGCTTATTGTACCACAGGTTCCCATCCTAATTTATCAGTTCCACACTTAGGCAAGCTTGCCAACAATTCAAACCACCATAGTGGTGGATCCAATGAGATTGCATGGCCCCTAAATATAAGCAACCTTTCTGGTTTGAGTGCAGTACTCTGGAGTCCTATCTTTCTTTCTTTGCCCCCTCCCTGTTATTACTTCAAAGTTTTCTAGTGCTGCAGCACTGCAGTTTCAGTAACATCTACAGATACCCTCTACTTACTTCTCAATCAAAAAGTCTGGACTGTTACCAAGATCAATTTTCCTGTTTTCCTCACCATGAACCACATTTGTTCTATTCATATACCTCACTAAAGATTACCCCATTCCCTTCTATTAAAAAAAAAAAAAAAAAAAAAGTTCTCCTTCAGGCAGGGAAGAATTACAGTTTCCAGTTCCAACCTTAGTTCTCTCTTTCCTTCTTTTCTATCAGCTTCTTTTTTTTCTCTACTTTTTTTCACTGTTCCACTGCAATGTCCTCACTTTCTTTCATGACAACTCTTAGACTTGGAATGGTTTTTAGTGGCCACTTCCTACTCCTCAAACTGCAAAACTGCTTTCTTTGTTTAAGCAGATATTAAAGAGAAAAAAAAAAAATAATCTGAAGAGACACCTACGGCATGACACAAGCTGTAACGACTGCACCACACTGTGCATTTGTTTTATTATTGTTGTATTATACTCCATTTTCCTAGCTGTGGCACTGAGGTTGTAGGTTCTCAAGTGCAGGGTCTTAGTTACCTGCTTAAATCAGTTATTGTACAGCGCCAAATAGACTTACGGTACTATACAAATAGTAAAAACAGTAGGTCAGCAAAAAGTAACCTCCCAGCTGGAACCTGGCCAGGACATGATGGTTCACATGCCAGTAATGATGCTGCTGTAGAGTCAGCATTTAGCAGTGTCCAGAAACCCAGAATGGATAAATTTATGCTTTATGAAATAATGGAATTCATGCAATTATTTCCCCTACCACAGCATTAGTTTCATTAGGTGGGTTGGTTTGTTATGTCATTGTTGTTCTTTAAATCACTGAGATTGTAACAGCCTGTGGGAAATAACACTACATAAAAGCAAACATGGGGGAAAAAAAAAAAAAATCCCACAAACCCCACAGATGCCACCCCAGGACCCAATTATAACTGAGGATAAGACTATCCAGCATTAAGACTTTTCAAACACTCTCTACAATCCCCAGATTTTACTCTTGAAATAATTCAGTGCTAAAAATGTTATTTTTAGGACTTGCCAAGAATATACTGTAATCTCAGGACCATGAATTCAGGACAAGACTACAATCCAAGTTGTGTCTGTGCTACCCAACAGAGCAGCTCTGAACTGCCTTTTCTGCAAGCTACGGATCTAGACAGCCGAGCCCAGGTTAGACTCTTTACTTTCTTTTCTTGGTGGGTACAACGCTGTGATGCGATTTCATAGAAGAGTGACTTAGAAGCTGGGGTGTGAGATGAAGCCTTTATTCAGTACAAGAATTCATAGATTGAAATAAGAAATAGATCATGATGGCATCAGTCAAGCAGACATACACATTGACATCCAGAACCAGCACATTGCTCTTTCAGTTCCACTGCAGAAGACTGTTTTCCTCTACAGGAAGATGAAGTCCCATGCCTTTTACAGGTCTTATGGTATGAAATGCCTTTAATGTCATTGGTTTGAAAATGGCCCTAATCAGCAATGTGTCTCACTTCTATCCATAAGTCCAGCTCCCAAGGATGAGACATCCACAATCCAGAGCTAAGTCTTTGATCACCTCAAGAAAGAAGCCAAGTGATCTAGAGAACAAGCTGTTCCACTCAACCTTCTACACCAAAAGACCAGGAATACTGGTAGGCAGATTAGTACTAAAACTTGGTCTAGGGATTTGAAATCTCTGCAATATTTCTGTTGGGAAGAGTGGGGTTTAGTTACAAGAGATGTGAATCCAGAGTTTTCCAGTAGCACTAAGAACTGCCACATTCAGAAGAATGAACACACAAAACACCATTACCAAGAGCGTCCCTGTCTTTTTTGAGTCATTGTAATTTTTCCATTCTGTCATTGCCCAATTATTTCCAGACATGATGTAACTATTTTGCCAGGCAATTTGGGAGTCAAAATGTTGCTGCTGTTGTCATCATTATTCTGGATGCCTGAATTTTCCAGACAAAATAAGCAGCTGAGGGCATTAGAGTGCCTTTGCTGAGAGAGAAATAATCTGTAAGAACTGCCAGTGTGCTCCAAGAAAAACAAACAAATGGTAAAGGTCCAATTACATCTTCCCAAACTCCAGCTGATTTCCATGTGAAATGCTGTTTTCTTATTCAGACAATTAGTAGAAGAATGTTTCATCTGTAGTCCGATGTCATAGAATCATAGAATCATAGAATGGCTTGGGCTGGAAGGGACCATCAAAGGTCATCAAGTCCAACCCCCCCTGCAGTGAGCAGGGACACCTTCAACTAGATCAGGTTGCTCAGAGCCCCATCCAGCCTGGCCTTGAATGTTCCCAGGGATGGGGCATCTACCACCTCTCTGAGCAACCTGTTCCAGTGTCATCACAGTATACAAAAACTTATTTCCATTCTAACGCTGCATTCAGGGCCACTACAGGACATGACATTAAAGTTCAACTTGACTGGAAATATGCCTTGGTTATAACCTCTGAAAACTAGCCACAGATGTAGAAGTACAAGTGCTGTCTTCACTATTGACAGGCAAATCAATTACCTGCACTGGTAAAACTTTCCTGAAGTTCTCTCATTGGAAAAAGCAACTTGGTCTTTATAGTAAATGGGTATAACCGGGGAAAAACCCAACACAGACAACATTTTGACTTTTACATGTTTTTCATGGACGGCACCGAACCGCTTCAAAACTAGTGTTCATCAGTGCCATCTGGGAAAGCCACATTCTGGGCTGCAGATCTGCCACTTTCCTACTTAGTGCCCCAGCCAAAGTACAGTCTATTTCTACATGTCACGGCAAACCTGTAAATACTAAAGATTGTGGTACTCGGTTCAGTTCCATATACTGAAAAGCCACTGATGGGGATCATAGTTAAAAGGCTTCTTTAGTGATTCACTAAATGGAAGAAACAATCAGTAGATGCATCTCAAAGGGAACAGGTCTTGGGATTTTGATGCTTTTTCCATCTTGGAGATGGTTTCCGTAGGTCAAGGCACAGACAGGGTCAAAGCGTCATTGATTTTATATACCTTTTTTTTAAGCTACTCGGATTCCAGAGTTGTCAATTTGGCACCAAAAATAAATCCACTCTAGAAAATGAAGTTAAGAAAAGGTCATATACAGGATTTTATTCCAGCATTTTTATTTTTGTTCAACATTCTCACAAGGGATACTCTGGGTTCAATGCCCTGAAACCTCAACATTACGCAAGTAGGTTTGAACTCCAAGCCAGCAGCTTGGTGAAACTGTTGAACTTTTAACCTAACGTGTCTTCATGAAGAATGGATATTTGGAAAGAGTCCTGCTCAAGGATTTTGGGTTGTTTTCTGTGTGTATTTTTAAGTGGCATCCAGATAAAATATATTTTCTGGCTGCTGTAATATTTACAGGAGGAGACTTTACACCAACACTAAAAGCTGGTTTCAGAGCTGTGACTTACTGCTTTAGGTTTTGGGGTCATTTAGTGTTTCACGGCATTAGGGTGAATAAGGCCTCATCTGTATTTAGGTCAAATTCCGTAGAGGTGATGCTCTGAGTGACACAGGTAGTAATCAATTATGAGGGTCTGAAAAGAAAGCGCTATCTAAAACCAGTCACCTTCTTTGCATGGTCAGTGGGTGCTTTTGGCCAACAGCAGTATGTTGCAAAGAGTGCAGTAAAAGGAGGGACAGGGAGAACCCCCCTAAAACACCCAAATGTGAGGATCTTCTCTACAAAGTGATGCATACCTATGTGGTCTAGAGCATATGGTACATGAGGGTGTGGTGACTGTGCCAGTTGCTACCAACTCTATTCTACTGCCTTCTCCAGGCTGCCGATAGGTAGTTCTAGTCTCCTGGATTCTCATGGCAAGAGATCATGTCCATGTCCTTAAACTTTTCTTTAATCATGAATAGTAAAGTACTGACTTATATCTAGAGAAGATTTCCTAGAACTGTAATAGACCAACAGTGTTCTTCCCCAAGGATAGGTCATTTGCTTAAATGTATGCTTAGATAACCAAAGAAAACTGCATGCAGAGAAGCTACATACAGCGAATGTTTGGGTAATCACCTAAAGACTTCTAAGTATCTACAGCAAATCAATAGCCTGCCTGAAGATACAGCAAGTTCTTTCAGCTTCTGAGCCCAAGCTACCTGCATCTTTTTGACAAAGTTTTGAGCACACTCCACAGAGAACCAGACTGCAGTATAAAATTCCCCCAGCTCCCTGCCACAGCTGCACACTACAGGAAAAAAAACCCCACACACCAAAAAAACCAACCCTGCTTCCAAACAGCCATTTGATCTGGGTACATAGTCCTTAGACATGATTCAAAAAGAAGGCCCATTGTATACAGATAGAACAGAAGTTTACCCTCTATTAGAGAAGGAACATCATCTTTATCCCCTTAGGGCTACAAACATTACTATTATTATATCCGGCGATGTATGTCTTTGCGGAACAATTACCAATATCACTAATTCTTGTCTCTAGTTCTGTACAGCACTGATTTATTTGATAGATTGTACAGGGTTTTATCCAAATCATCATCTGCTGCAGTTTGTTCTGTCTCACGCTTCGGAAGTATATTTAAAACTTACTTAAATCATCAGTTTTTCTTGCATCTTATGTCTTAAATTTATGGATGGAATACATACAAATACATACATACAAATACAGTAAACAGTCATACATTGCCTCCTATGCAAGAATAGCTCCCACTGCAAGAAAGACTGAAATTGCTGTTATCCCCATTTTCTACTTGCTGTAGAGAAGACACAGCCAACTAGTACCAAAATCTTTCCAGTAACAAGAAGTAGCAGCAGTATTTGACCCTCTCCCTGCCCAGAAACCCATATGATCAAGGAAGCATTCTCAATTTTCATACATTTTGCACCTACCTCTCAGCAAAATAAGTTGGAACTGCAAAATGTTAGAAACTCTGAAACATCAAGACCAACTATGTATTTAAACTGGATGGCAAATCCAAGCAGAAGTACATTAATATGTAACCCAACAATTTGCATGCAAGCTGCCAGCCTGTCACTAATTTTTAACTACTGGCTGTTGGACCAGCAAATACAAGATGAAAATGGCACTAACACTACTGAATCCCCATGTATTACTTTTTTTTTCCCCCCATAGTCATTCATATTACAAGCAAAGAGTTCACCTCACTACAGTGGTGCCTGGTAATACTTAAAAGACAAAATTGTAGAGAGAAGTGGCTCCATCTCCAAATCTCTGAAAAGAGGATGAACTAGCAGATGTATAATGCAAACACTGAGCCCACACCACTGAGAGACTCTTCAGGGTGACCTCTTCCCTAGTGCTTGTTCTGTCCATAACCTAACATCAGTCAAACGCAGCCTGTAAGAAGCATGGCTACTGACCGGGAAATGTTCTTAGTGCTGGGTTTACAGTGTTATCAGCTATTAATCACAAAAAGCTCCACTGGGATAACCTCAGAATTAAATAAATTAAGCAAAGCAAGTCTAGAGAGGGGAGCTGGTGTGGGAAGTAGTTTTAAGGAACGTTATTTTGTTTCCAAGAAAAAAATGGTTCTTCAGACAAGAGAGAGTCCACAAGGTCTTCAAATATCCTGTTCATGCTGAGATTTCAAACACAGGCAAAATTTTCTACATTTTTAAGGTCATGCATGATAAGGAAACAAATCATTTCCTCCATGGCCTACTGATAGCAGCACTAACACTCCTTAATTCCCAAAGCATATTTCATATCCATATCAATATTGAAGGACAAGTTTCCTGGATACATCTACTGGAATACTTCTACAGTAAGAGTTTCTCTCCATTTAAATTGTAATAGCACGACTACATGGTGAACAGTTCTCAATCATCAAGTCCCAGCACGATGACCACCAAGTCACCTGTTTCCCAGAAAGCTGCTCATAATAGAAATGCCCTCCAAGAAAGTGATTTCCACAGTACCTCAGAAACCTCCGTGCAAAAAAGGATGAAATATAACATTGCTCAAATGAGAAAAAAAAAAAAAAAACCAACAAAAAACAAACCAAACCAAAGAACTTCAGTACTGAGACTGGACCCACATTGAGAAGCAGTTTTGTCTCATTCATTTAATAGAGAAAAACCAACACTGTCAATATCTTGAAAACGAGATCTCTCTGCACCTTCTAACTGACCACTCTGGACCAAAGAAAGCATTTCTCTAAGTTGGAAGGAGTGTCTCTAGGGATCAAAATTTGAGCTTGAGTTACTAAATAACTGAATAGAAGGAAAAGACTTATCATGAGAAACGGAGCAAAGAGCAAGAGGAAAGATCAGTTTTGGAAGGATGCTGTGCTCTGTGGGAGTACCATAGCAAGTCTCGTGCTGTGGAAGGACTTTGGTGTGGAGTTAGTGCCAGTGGGTCAACCAGTCAATAGTTCAGTCAAGAAAATAAATTTATGCCTTTGCATTCAGTTCTTCAAATATTTAGGCTGATGTCACTCCAGAGGAAATCTCTTTCTTATCAGATACTAAGGGTCTTATATTCTGTAAAGCAAATTATTTTAGACCTTTGCAAGGGAATCCCCCCCCCCCAATCATATTTATGTAGACAAAGTCAGCAGATAAGAAAGGGAAAAAAAAAACCAACACAACCCACAAAAGGAGAATTTTGTCCTTCTCTTCAGAAAGATACTGGAAGATATATTCAAAGTTCTGTTTGTCTTATCAAGGCAGTAATTTCAGGATGAACATACTATTGGAATTAGGCTATAAAGACTTTACAAGAACCTTTCTTTCCTCAGATGAGTGAACAACATACATTCCCTATATAGTTTCCTCTCCATGGTATAATAGATTTCTATTGATTCCAATAGAAACATGTAACCTTGTAGAACAAGAAACTGACTCTTCCAAACAGAACTCAGACTTAGTTCATTTCTGGTGAAATGTCCCTCAGTGGAATTGTGCCAGGCAGGCACTTGAGATTTTATTTTTTTTTAGTCCTCAAAATATTTCATTTTCTCCAAAAGCCTTTTGCACTGATTTTAGCAAAGTCAAAGTAGACCATCCAAATCATCCTTTCCTGACTCTTGGGAAATGTATTCCAAATTATATCCAAACTTCAGTAGGGGCCAGTATGAATGCCTCTTTTTAACTGCATTCGCTCATGCAATTTCTATCATTAAAAAATGGAAAGAAAAGCTGATAGTGCTAGGAACAGAGTTGACAGAGAAACTTTCTTCTTTTAATAACTGAGATATAAAATGAATGGTTAGAGTGAAGATAAAACACTTTTTCATTTGAGCTGTAAAACTGTTTTCTTCACTCCAAGAAGCGGGCAACACAGTAAAGCAGAAAGTTAAATCTAAATTGGAGGCAGTACCTCACACTGGAACAAGAAAGAGTACATGTACTCGGTTAGTGTTGCACAGACCTCTTGCCAGGCTGGATGTAGTCAGAAAAGGTTTAGTTTTCAAGCTTAATCCTAGCTCTGTGAAAGTGTCCGACTACAGATTCAGAAAAACAACAAACAAGATATGCCATATGTGAGTAGTAGTTTTATGCTTCAGCTACACTTCCATGCTTCCCCTTAAATCTTCATTGCCCAGGAATACTCTTCCATGCTGCTTATAACAGCTCAAACAGGTTGTCTCAAATTAGAAAGAAAGTGAGGGCAGAGTCATCATTGCTTCTGACATCACTAAGCAGAAGCTGCTCTCAAGCTGTGCAGAAAGTCAAAGCTTCCCTTTCTCTCTGGTCCCTGAGCAGAGCCTCTGCCCCTTTACCACCCAGTACCAAAGGGCAGAGTTGTGCATCATGGACTGCACTACAACAACCTTCAGCTCTCTCCATCCCACGCCCCCATGACCACTGCCAGCAAAGACTTAGATGTAGTTTGCTCACTGTTCCTCCTCACCCATAGATTTTCAATGCATCACAGAACAGCAGTAGATAAGCAGCACTCACTCTGGAGAGGGTAACTAACACAAGATGTACAGGGGAAAGTGACTTCAGATGCAGACTTTTTCCCCCACTGATTGAAGAACTTGTTGGGATATGCTAGTCTTCTGCATGTCTCTTAGTTGGTTGCAAAGGAACATTTTATGTTCTTTTCTTACTTCTATTTGCTGATTCTCTTCACCAGCTATAGCTTTGGAGCCCTTCAAACAAAATGCTTCTCACCTGCCTACCACTTCTGAGACAACCCCATGGAAATTCCACTGACATTCAGGAACTGCTCAACAACCACATAAGCTGTTCGGCATCAGCCATCCACAAATAACATACGTGCATTTGTAACCCAAGGCACTGTCAGACAGTTGGCGAATAGTAAAACAATGTCCTGTTCTGCTGGTCAATTAAGCACCCACAAGTAATTTGTGAATAAACATGTTAAAAAGCAGATAACAGGTTTGGCTGGTAGAACATATACTTTAAGCTCAACTATTGAAATATTAGTCAAAATCTAAGCTTCTTTCGCTGCTTTAGTCGTATATCCCTGGTTTTCAGTGTGAGGTGTTTCTACACAGCAAACATTTCCAGGCTCACAAAACCAAAAACACACCCTCCAATGAAGTTCTAAAAGAGAAAATGAGGCAACTTTCACGCAGGTCTTCCTTCCTTCCCTACCTGAAAATAATGAAACAGCCTCAGCCCAGACTTCTGCCCCCTCTTTCAGAATCCACTGACTGCCATCGTAGCTAATATTCCACCTTAGTTCAAGCTCTCCGTCTCCTCTAGATAAAGGAAGGATTTGCAACTCACCTCAGAAATAATCTGCTAGAAGGAATTCCCTTCCACTGGCTTTATTAGAACATTGAGAGAACAGGCTTTTGCAACACCTCTTTCCTGTCTTCTTCCAGCCAAGGAAACACTTCAGCAAGGAGATTAAAAGATAAAGGGCCTAAAACAAAGCTTTACTATGGTCCATATGATAGATATCTGTCTCATTTCCTTGTTCTCATTCCCACCACCAGACAGACCCAAAAGCCCATAATGTTTTGATAAACACTCCAAAAGTAGCTGGGGATGTAAGTATGAAAACACGTACAGCGCATTTATTTTATGCTGGTTTGTTTTATGGCTCTCCTCCAGCATTTTGGATGCACAGCCCCACTAGGGTCACAGTGCTAAAATTTTCCTTAAACAAGTCCTACTCAAAAGGTCCAGGCCTCTTTTTCTCCCTCCATACCACCTGCATCCCAACACTCCTGAAAGAAAACTGAATAACCAGTAT
This sequence comes from Sagittarius serpentarius, assembly GCA_034782735.1. Classification (NCBI taxonomy): domain Eukaryota; kingdom Metazoa; phylum Chordata; class Aves; order Accipitriformes; family Sagittariidae; genus Sagittarius; species Sagittarius serpentarius. Next base: position 1,503,368 of record JAVKLA010000054.1, on the reverse strand, counting down.
AACTGAATAACTGGATAACCAGTGCAAAGAAGAATAACAATATGTACGTACATCCCTCTGTACCAAGCCCTCTCCTAGCTTGGCTGTGCTACGCCACACCTTCCTTCATCAATGCAGTTTCCCAAGCGCTATGCGGGGACAAGACCTGTACAAAGCTGCAAAGGTGACTAAAGGCTTTGGCTCATCAGATCCAAAAGTTGGTGGGGATGCAAGTTGAGAGTTTTGAAACAAGGTCAGCAGAAGAGCTAGAGCATCTTGGTCCCCTCAAAGACCAAGTGAGATGAGACAAAGGTCAGGCTTCCCTCACGTATTACATCCCACAATGGCTTTACACACAGAAAGCCCCATCTCACAAGGCTCCAATGCCCCATTTTATGCTTCTATCCATATTTTACCATTAAGAGGACATTAGAATCTTAAACCACACATTTTATTCTGTCTATCTCTGAAAGGCAGGAAAAGTTACAAGCCCACACTATTCTACCAGACAGCAGAGGTTAATCTATATGAAATATATGGAATAAAAGGGGGGAAAAATAAGATGGTTGAAGGGAAGACAAAAAATGAAAACATTGCCTTCAGCCTCACTGAAGAAAATTTATGTCTTTCTCTAGGAACAATGCTTCTTTCATGCACTTATAAAGAGAGTTTTCTTCTTTGCAAGAGAGTTTTCTTTCTCTGCAAACACAGCAGTGAACAAACAATCCCTTGATTAACAAGAGAGATCTGACAGCTTTTCTTTAAGAGGCAGACCAAACAACTCTTGGAGCAGGTAGCTGTGGGGTGAGCCATGACTCACCTTTTATTCAGAAGTTGATAAACAAGTTCTGAGAAACTGGTAGAGTGAGGAAAAAAAAGAGAGAAAGAAAAGGAAAATGTGAAATGATGAGTAAAGCTATTCCCTTTAAGAAAAAGGTATAGTCTTGGTTTGCAAGGGAGATTAAAGAAGACATTTAGAAGCAAAGAATACTACCAAGAATCTTTTCCAGGGAAGGCCCAACTTCCTGACCCCAGAAGGCACAGGCCAAAAACTTTCACGTGGTCAAAAGACACACACCACACACCTTGTGGAGCTGAGGAAAGGGAAAGCGCTAGGAAGTGGTTTGCTGGCTGAATGTAACAGTAAATCCTCATGACTCCTGCTGCTGCTTTTGAGGTAAGGCTGGGCCAGGCAGGTAGCCAGCTCTTAGGAAAATGCTGTAATATCAATCTCTACAGTTGAGGTTGGAAGGGGCCTCTCAAAACTGTCTAGTCCACCCCGCCCCACTCAAGCAGTGTCAGCTAGGGCAAGTTGCCCAGGACTGCGTCAGTTTGGGCTTTAAGTATTTCCAAGGATGGAGTCACAACTTCTCTGGGCAACCTGTGCCAGTGTTCAGCCACCCTCAGTGAAAAAGTTTCTTGTGTTCAGATGAAATTCGCTGTGCTTCAATTTATGTTAATTGCCTCTTGTTCTTCCACTGGGCACCACTGAAAAGAGTGCACCTTTCTTACACAAAGAGTCAAATTTCTCAAAAGTCCTCTTAGCAGCAAAGCTCCCACTCTATGTAAGCATATAGGGGACTTACTTCTGTGTACAGATCTAGACTGGTTGCATGACGAGAGAATATTGCAGAAATTCTTTTAAGCCAATGTCTGCTAATGACAGACAAGAATAAGCTGCAGAACAAAGATCCATGCACTGAAGAGGTATGCTAGAAATAAAAACACCAGTACATTTTCCCATAAATCAAAGTCAATATAGGTTCTTACACCACAAAAATTCAGACAGGGTGTCAATCAGCCAAAAAAACACTCTTCATATTTGTAGAAGGTGAGTCTTCACAGATTGTTACTCCACTGCATTGGGCATCTGCTCCACCCTTTCTCAAAACCAAATATTAATGACAACACAATTTGGTCATTAACATTAAAATTGTGATTCCCCAGACAATTTAATACCAAGAGAAGCAGCCTTAAAGAAAAGCTCTTGACTGATAATGCTTATCAAACTTTGCTAATGATAAAACTGTCACCAACATTAAAAGCTGTGGTTTCCCAGGGAATTTAACAAATAGAGGCAGGCTTAAAGAAAAGCTCATGACTGGTAACCCTTATCAAACTACTGTTTCCCACTTCTAGTACCATCTGCAGCATAGACACTGTCCCTGCATCAACACAGGCAGTCACAGCGACAAACATGATAGACTTGCACGTCTACTGGTTCCCATGCCAGGTAAGGTAAGACCATTGCTATTGCACTGGCTTGCTCCAAGACATCCCCTAGACATGCTAGTCTACAGTGTCATTACTTCATTGTTTGGGAATAAGTCTTTGTAACTGGAGATGATCCAAACTAAAAAAAAAACCTTTGGGTTTGGATTGGAATTCTCCAGAAGTTTAGGGCTTTGCAGAATTGTTCCTTTGTATGCCTCAGCTGTTCACACTGAAGTCAGTGGATGTTTGACCACTGATTTCTGTGGGAACAGGATGGGATTTTAGCCACAGCAGGACTGCTAACCACTACCATCTAGTATTTGCCCTTCAGAAGCTTTTCAGGGCAAATGCTTCGAAAGTAGTGGAATTCAGTTTTTGTAAATAAAACCCCAGAAAAAAAAAAAAAAAACACAACTTTCGCAGAGGTCAAGCACTGCTTTCTGAGGCTTGGGTGCAAGCTTTCTGGCAGGACTTCTCCTTAGCCTGTTGTGTGGAAGATAAGGAATTTGAATGATTTCCTACTTAGCAGCATGTAACTCCCCAGACATCTGACAGTTATGTACTTGGGACTCTCTCCACAGAAACCTGGCTAGAGACACCATGATGCTGAAAATGACAGCTTTCCAGTAGCTGGCGGTTCATCTTCACTCCTTCACATTCTCCACCCTGTACTACTTTCTAACTTTACTCTCTTGCCTCTGGCTCTTCCAAAGCACACCAGGTACTATACACCTCCTCCCAACCAGCTCTGAAGGAAAGGTTATTAACTCCCACACCAATGCACCAGTGCTGCAGACAAAGCCACTTCCCATGGGATCCTGAAATCAAACACACTCTCCTGTTCACCAAAGCATCATGTGCCAAGTGAGTGTACACTTGGCCCTGACTTGCCACCCTCCTGCACTGCATACATTATCTATCAGATAAGCCTCCGATAGAGCCCTTGGGTAATGTCTTTTTCATAACCATTTCAAAATCATAAGGGCTTCCCCTCAAGACAGCTTGATTTTTATCTCTAAAGACATAAAAGACAGGGAAAAAAACAAAAGCAATTCTTGCATTTCAGGTTATCCTAAAATAGAGCTGCATGTACCCCCATGCCAAAAAAACAATGTAGTTCCCAAGGACTATGAGCCGGGTGTTCTCTCTCTTCAGGCAGTCCTTTACCATGCAGCTGCTTGGTCTCTTCAGGACACTCGCCTGCTAGACTACACCCAGGAGACACTGTGAGTAAGATTCCTTCCAGCAAAACTGCCCAGCCTCCCTTAGGGCCAGGTCTGTCACATGCAGTACTTGAGCTTATCCAGCCATTTCCAAGTTGTAGCCTCATGGAATTAGTCCCTGAAGAGTAAGAAGGATTTGATACAACACAGTTCTAAAGGCTTACCTGAAATGGTGCCTGCAAAGACAGCCAGCCTGACCTCTCCAAATTGTATGTGGCTCTTCAGGGCATTCATTCAAAACAGGGATTAATTGAAGAGAACATCTCAATTAGATGATGCTTTTTCCGTTCGACTGCATGCCATAAAAGGAACATTTTACTATTTAGAGGAAATGCAGGAAATCCTTTCTCTAAATGCACTGATCTTATCAGTCTGCCTTGCAGCCTAGCCTTCTTCACCACTGTCCTGCAAGAAGAGGATTACACATACAATCTGCACTTGCTATGGGTGTACAAGACACACTCAAATTTCAATAATTAGAATTTAATTTTAAAGAGAGTTTGGCCCTTGCCATCAAGACCAGATTTTCACAAAACTATTCAGCTTCCATTTCAGTGTAAAACAGGAGGCAAATTTCCAAAGAGAGCACAGTTTATTGAACAGAGCTAATCAAAAGGAGAAAGGACTTTCTTGAAGAAGAAAAAAAAATCATTTGGAAAAGAAGCAAGCTTTTTTAGTGTTGGGAATTTTATAGACGCTTTTTGAGTTTGTTTTTTTTTTTTTTAAAGGAAAAGAAAAAGCAAAGACATTTCCCCTTTCACCAATATCTTCCCCTTCTACTGAACTCAAAAGAAATAAACAGAACAAAGAAAAGAATTTAGAAAAATCTATCACCATTGATTTCATAGAATTCATCAGCATAAGAAAAACAGGAAGAAGGAAATAGTTACAAATAAATACATGTTTCTGTTGTGATTTATCACAAATTTTGAAATATCCAGCTCTCCTAAGAATGTGGAAACTTTTGGGAAACTCTGTGTTTTCTTCAAAATTTGGCAATTCTAAGAACAGACCTTTTCATGGGAAGATCTTAAAGGAAAAATTTGCATGAGACATACTGAGCTCTTTCGAAAGTCTAACCACCAGTGTCAGTAAGGGAGGGGAGCACTTACCAAGATCTAGTCTGTCTTCTCAGAATAGTCGCTCAAACAGCCAAGTGATTATCCTCTCCAACTTCAACACCTGTAGGCTATTACCAGCTGCAGTCCTTCAGCAACAGCAATAATTTAGCTGTTAGTTTGGTCAGGAATACGGAGTTCTACTTTACCTCTGAGCTGCCTCATACACTCTGAGCAGGTAGTATAGCACAACAGTAGGAGACAGAATAAACAAGACCCACTAGGCTACTTGCCTTGTGCCACAAAGTACAGAGGGAAAAGTAACAGTGGATCTCCATCTGACTTGCTGGACAAGTGTGTGAAGCATGGATAGCAACTCAACAGTCAAGGATCCCTTCTTTTGCTGAGCAATTTTGAATGGTACAATGCTTGGGGAAAAAAAATCATAAATACAAATACATATGAATGCCCTGTATCAACTGTTGTTAAAGGGACAGCAGAGCAGGAATGTCCAGCTATGTCCACAACCTGATATGCTGCCTTTTAGATCTGCTCAAACCTCACTTTTCAATTCCCACTTCAAAAAAAAATCAAAAAAAAAAAAGAAATATCCCACAATTTTAAAGCACATGTGGAAGCTACGGCAGATTGGAACATAGCAAGCTAAGTGGCACCATGCAGTAGTAAGAAGATAAAAGCAACACAGGAGGATATTCCCACATGTTAGCTGGACAAGTGAATACAGGCTGGAAGCATGAAGGATGTGAAAGACGGCGGTGTAAAATTCTGGCTTCATGTTTATTTGGCTTCCACTGGCCTCAGTGAGACTTACACTCAAAAATCTGATAGACAATCGTATGAACTATAAAGCTGAAAGGGTTGTACCAATCAGCTAGTCTGACCTCATGCATAGCGTAAGCCACAGGATTGCCATAAATTAATTCCTGCCTGAAGTAGAATATAACTTTTCAATAGGCATCTCATTTGATTTAAAGATTTCCAGCAGTAGAAAATCTACCACAACCCTCAGTAAACTGTCTCTCACTTTAGAAATTTGTGCTTCATCTGCCAAGTTTCAATTCCCAGAGCCTCAGCCCTGACTTACCCTTCCTAGACTGAAGAATGCTATCGCCAAGTGTTCTCTGTATAGCTAATTATAAATGGTGATCAACAACTCACCTTTTAAGCACCTCTATAAATAATTACAGGATAAGCTTTTGAGTCTCATCCATCAATACCTAGGATTAATCAACATTAAATTCTGTAACCTTCCATTTACTACCTTTGCAGCCATCTGTCACATGTACAATGGGGACTTGAAAAACAGCTAGCTCTTGGATTGAAAGAGTTATTCAAGTTTAAAACAGAAGAAATTATGTCTGGTGGCACCTGGCAAGACACAAGGATATCACAATACATGTATGAAGAGAATGATGGTCTGCTCAAGATCATACAGCAAGTAAGTGGTAGAGCCCAGAGTAATGCCAGTTAATTCTGATTTTAAATCCTGGCCCTTGTTCACAATGCCATCTTCCTGCACAACACAAGACAGAAGCTATTCTAAAAACAAAACAAAAAACCACATCCTAGAATCTCTCCAGATTTAGAGCAAAGTTTTTGAGCTGTTTGCATGCAACTGAAAGTAATACAGAAAAAAATCTTGGGATCTGCATAATAGTATCCTTCCTGATTATTTTGAAGCATAGAAAACATACCAAGCAAATGAAACTCTTAGGCCTGCACCCACAGTAGGCCCACTCACAGATTCTTGTTCTTTTGCAACTTCAGATGGGCTTGGCAAGACCAGTTTCAGCAGCCTACTGAGGCTTTACTATCGATTTGATTTCTAAGAACGAAATAGTCAACAAATTCTCTTAGTTCCAATTGTAAGTCTGTCTCACAAATTCCAGTTTGCTAATGTAAACACCATAAAAAAACCCCAAAACGTTAAAAACAAAATATTTGAAAATCAGTTTCCCTTCTTTACTAGCTGCCAAGAGCAGAGTTCAGGGCTCTGTGCTTCTCGAGTTGATGAAATCATTAACACCTACAGCAGCGTGAGGAATGTAACTCTGCCCTCAGGACTTGGTAAGTAATAAGAAACCGGTGTCAGTTTCACATTTAAAAACCAGTTCCAAGTAATAAATTTCCAATTCCAGATCCGGATGGAAACCCAGCCCAAGCAGCATAGCAGAGGCACAATTCAGAGCATTTTGTTCAAAAGGTATCAACACTGGCAACTGTGCCAGCATGATGCTCGCAAAAACAGTCAGAAGATGCCCACCATAAAATTATGCCTTACTGCAAAATGCACCCAGCAGAGTGTGTGGAGAGTTACTACAAAAAAAACAGTTCACAACACTCACAGCATAGAAAACTTGATTCATTTTCTCTTTAGCCAGTCATTTTCTTGCTACAGACGCCAGACCAAGACTTAGGGAGACCTTGTGTGGCAACATCAGGCGGCAGTCAGCCAGTCTGGAAGCTAGAAAGCCAGTGTGAATTACAGGGTCTGTATGCATTTAGCAACATCAATAAAGGACCCCCTTTATATTCATTACAACACAGTTCTGTCTTTGCTACTACAAGGGGTACTACAGAGGAGCCATTAGCAGCTGTTCCTTGGAAGAGTCAAGGTCTTCTAGTAGGATAAGAGTGAGGCGCAACCCTCTTTCTAACAATGTCAGTTTCAAATGTCCCACAGCATGTAGCAGTAGATTTGTTGTGGCTCATCTGCCTCTTCCCCAAACACAGCACAGCAGGCACCACCCCATGCAAGTTGTAGGTGGTCCTTTCTTTTTCAGGGGCAGGAAGCCATGACTGGAAATTTAATACTATCCTCATGCCATTAATTTCTTTAAGTCTGCCTAAGAGAAGCATAGCTATCTTTCTAGTGCATCAAACCACTTAAACCAACACTTCCCTGACTATGCTACCTCCCATCTATGCCCTCTGGGCTTTAGGGCTACAGCAAGAGATGCTGCGTGGCCCTGTCTCTGATACTTTCATGTTCCTCAGCTGAATTCACTCTTGCCTTATAAGGCACAGGGGAAAATAAACATCACAGTGATAAGCTGCCATTTATTCTGCATAAATTTCAAGCTCAAGGCAAACTCTCTCTATATCTTTCATCCCATTAGGATAGGATGCATAGAGCATCCTAGCCTGCCAAATGCCCTGCAAGTTGCTGTGTATATTAATGTGCTTCTTTTGACACTAGTGCTACGTTTTGTTCCTCCCCATAAACACGCGTTAGATACCCTTCCTGAAAACACCCCCTCTGACACGTGGTCCAGTGCACTGATGGTACCATATGCCAACCCCCCTGTAAAATTCGCTTTCTTGTGTCCTACCAATAGCCCAAGAGCCCAGGATTCTCAGTCATTTCTTGTCCCTTGGATTAGCATCCAACAACGTCCTGTTTACATTTCAGGGCTGTGGTGGAAATAAACACCATAATGTCAGGACATTCCATCAGCAGGATTCCAGCACAACCATGCTGGGCTGCAAGCAGGATGCTGAACCAAGTATGGCCTGACTTCTTACTTTATCTTCTTTCCTCTTCCTTATACTTCCATTACCTAATCAAAATATCAGAGGGTGCCTTCCAGTGGGTCAGTCCATGCAAGTAGTGAACACACTAGAAGGGTCTTCACAGTTGCGAAGTTACTAAATCAAGGGAATTAGCAAGTAAGCAAATAAACACAACAAGCAAGGAAGGGGTACTGGATCACAAAAAAGGATTTTATTTCTTTAGTAAACACAATTTCAAAGCAACATAATCCTCTCTTCATCCAGCAGATGAAGAAAATGAGACATGGACAAGGCAAAGACATTTCCTGGTTAGATGGTTGTAAGGACTAAATTCTGCTGTCAACTATGGTAGCAGTAAAACTAAAGATAAGTCAAAATTAATTAATTTCAATTACGCTTAATTATATTTCACCTACTTAAACAGCAACACTTGATAATCAGAGGAGTCATGACAAATGCATCTGCTATTAAATCTCAACCAAGAGAGACTTCTTTTTATTTAAGTAGGTTATAAAATTTCCAGACTAGAAAATAGCCTGTTAGCAAATAGGCTGTCCTGCAGTATGATTAAAAACTATTTCTCACCCCAGCAATGTACAAACAAATGTTGTCTTCTCCATTCCAATCAGAATATTAAATGTAAATATTATGAAGAAAGATCTCTCGAGACACACAAACTGGATGGCTACCAAGGACAGGCTGAATGCTCCGAAAGCGACATTTTCTACGATGCACTGGATTTCTCAGAACCAGAGAAAAAAAAGAAAAGAAAGGTATACCAACCCTATATACTCTATTTGTCCCAGTGCAAAAAAACACTGTGCTGGACAATATTTTATTGAGTGGTCAGTTCAATCTAGATTTCAAGTGTTGCCATTTCGTGCACAGTAGAGTTGCTGTACAGGTATTGATCCTTGAGGGAATATAACTGGAAAGCAGAAGATTGTGCTATTGGAATGAATGGTTGCTGTTAGGGATTGAATTGGCATGGAAACGGCTCCCTAGCACTTGCGTAAGATTCTCATCTCCAAGTTGCAACCCAGGCTAGAGTTCTCTTTTAAGACAGTTTTGTACAATGCTTTAGTCCCACAGGTATCTCATTTACTAAGAGTGATAACTCAGAAGACTATCTGGAAACTCCAGCAAGTGTAACGAGAGCTGCGATCTACCCCCTAAATAAAGCAAGGGATGAAAGTCCTGTGCCCCAGGCTTGCAGTGGTCTCTTTCCCCGCTTCTAGGTGTCAGTTATTAGCCACCATTTATCAGGTGGACTAGACCTGCCAGATGCCTCGATATGACAAGGACAGCTTTGAAAATCTGCCACAAAGCCACACAGAACATTTTCTGTTCTGTGAAATTTGTTCCAGCATAAAATGTATGGAAGCCTAAGCCTCACCACATGTAGACCATGATGCAAGACTCGCCTCTTTGTCCAAAGCATAGTGTCAACTGTAGACTCAGAACCCCCGGCACTTTTCCGTGAGCTGTATTTTTCTTTCTCCTTGTCTCCGAGCTTTACAAGCACATTGCTGGAGACAGGTAGGGAGTACTAGTGCTTTTGCTCCCCCTGTCTGGGAAGCCATGGATTTAAACCGTGTGCACACAGTGAAGTCTCAACAAGGATATTATAAATGCATGTAACGATGTGACAGCTGCTGGTGATCAATGGGAAAAAAAAAAAAGGGGGGAGGGAGGAGGAGTTTACTGGGTCTTGGGCCAGCTCCTAATGGACAAGCTTCCACATCACGAAACCAAACACAGCAGCTGCCACTAATAACATCGATCAGACATCTCCCCAGAACAGCCAAGAAGTGAATGGACAGACAGTGACTGAGTTGCTCTCTCCCAACACGCTTCTACAGGACTCTGGAGTGCACTAGCAAAACGGGGTGTGAGCAAATTTGATGTATTTTGCCCACACTTCAGCATCTTTAACAAATACTACACTAACTTTAAAAATAATCAGTAGGCCCAAGTTAAAAATAAAGTGGAAGTTGGCTACCATGAGAAAGTAACTGAGCCAATGCCTTTTATAGTAATTCAACGTGTCACTGAATAGCATCATTTTTATAAATACACTGAAAGCCGGACATGAAATAACTGGTTAACAGCTCCCTAATCACAAGGGCTTCCTCTGCTACACATTTTTCCTATTTATCCAATGGCTTCTGTTTTATATCTAGTTTGCTAATGGAAAAAGGGGAAGGGGGAGGGGGGAAATTGGCCTAAACTGATCCAGCAGATGCACAGCGCTGGGGCCTCAAACACTGACTTCTTTTCTACAGCCACCAAAGGGCGGTGGGGGAGAGACATTTCAGCAAAATTCTTTCTCTGCAGCAACTACCGCAGAAACACATTTCCCTCTGTTTGCAGCCACTCAAAATAACTGCAGCTCAAATGCCAGGAGAATATTTTGTGCTTCCTGTATTCATAAGGAGAAAGAGACGGGAAAATACTGAAGAAAATTCCTAGTATGGTGGTCTTAAAACAGCAGTAGAAGTCTTCAAAAAAAAGTACACTCTCATAAAGAAAGCAAAACACAACTAGCCCCAAAATATTTGTTCTTTAATGATCCCGAAGTGTTTTACAACCATGCATAGGAAATACATTATTTTATAAGACCACTCATCATCTAGGCCATGCAGACCATTCAGATTTTTAGAACAACTCTCTATACTCAATTTCTCACAACTGCCAGGAATCCCTTTGCAAGTGTGACTGCGTGCAGCACAAGCAGCTATCATTGTTTCTGCTTGCACTAAAATAAGTAAAAAAAACTTCCTCAAGTATGCCAACTTCTGTGTCTGCGCTACTTACAAGGTAGGATGCCAAAGCACTTTGGAGCCTGTGCACTTTCACCGTGGACATCCTGCCTTGTGTCACCGAAAGGAAGGGGGCAGAGGATGGGAAGAGATTCCACACTGCCACAGGACCATGAGGCCAGGAAAAAGATGAGGGATTAACCAGCTACTCAAAACTGCATCCACTTTTGCTCTCTCCACTTTAATTTGATTATTTAAATTTAAATAATCAATGTTTTTAATCTACAAAGGCTGAGGAGGCGGGCATTGTACACGCAAGCAGAATGTGATCGTGAGAGTTGTCCAAACACTCTCTAGTAGGAGAGGCAAGAAGCGAACAACTGCTTTGCATTCTTTGTCCACGAGGCCCTTAGCTCCAGTGAATAAAGTTTCAGTCTCCCCTATTTCTGTACCGCAGTCTTAGCCCCAGAAATAGGCATGTAAACCTCCTATGCTAACGAAGCTATAGGCATCTTCACATCAAAACTATGCCTATGTTACTGAGTCATCGTAGTCCACCATCAGTATCTAAATGGACAGAGTTTTCTGTGTTGTGATGACTTATACTCATTTCTCAGTCAACTGTCAAAAATTTGTCCAGAGGGAAGGAAAGAGACTGGTAACAAACGTGGGAGGGCTAGTGGCACTGAAATAATCTTACCTCTGTACTGACTGCAGTGTGAGCAGGTTCTAGCCTCCAACCTGTCCTTCTAACTGCTTAGAGTAGCCTGCTCTTAAAGCACCTCCAGGTCTCTGTCAAAGGCATTTCTCTTTGTGAATAGTATGAGTGAATTTGGGAAAAAGTTAAGAATGTACCAGAAGGAACTGGGTTTCGAAGATCACTTCAGACTTAAAAACCAACCACTCAACAAAAAAAATAACCCAAAAAAGCTTATTCACTTGGTAGCTTTGATCCACGTTATAAAGCAGGTCATAAATGACCAAGTTTTATATTTCCCCCATAAGGCATCCTGACATAATAAGAAGCAACCAAACTAGGTGCAGATTCAGTAATGACTGACTGCAGTGCGGGGCCTTTGCCACCAGTAGAGTAGGCAAAGGAGAAATAAAAGCAAGAAGCAATTTTCACTGGAACCACAGACATATGTGAGCCAGGAACACCATGAGTTCTGTTCCTTCCCTTCTTCCCCTTGGGTCTCTCTGTCTCCTTTCGCCACTTGCAGTCAGGGCATAGCGTTCACAGAAACAAGCCAGCAGTTTTTCTATAACAAATAATGCAGTACTTCAAAGAGTAGTTCCTCTCCTCTTGCTAAAGACTGAGGGGAAAAATGCTACCCAAAGTGGTTAGTATTGCTGGTACAAATGCAGATGTCTTTCCTTGTGCTGTATTAAGTCAGAGAAGATGATGGCCCAGCAGCAAATGCCTTGATGCGCTGAGTGGGATTACAAACCAAGGCCTGCACTTTGTATGAAAAAGCAGCGAGCAGACTGCCAAGACCCCTCTCTAAATACATTTCAAAGTAGGTTATTGTGAGGAGTGTGAGCACTATGATCTCAGCTGCCAACAAGTACTTCTGTGGGAAGCAGTTTCCAAGTAGGAACTCGTCCTCCCAACAATCCAGGCTTTGACCCATATTCGTGCTGTGCAGTTAATCTAAGTGGAATTAGTGCTGGTGAAAGGGGCCATATGGACAGCCCTTGAAACAGAAATCTTATTTACCCACAGAAATTCCCGTAGCCAGCAGCATTGTAAGATACATCTTACATGCATGTGCCAAAGCCACGTGCACTTCTCTCCAGCTCCCTAAACAACTAATCCTGGACTATCCAACCCCAACTTTCTGTAAGATTGCAGGGAAAGTGTTTACTATTCCTAGATTCATGCAAAGTAACTAGAAGAGTGACTCAAAAGCATTTTTATATAGCACACAGAACACCTATCAGTGTTTTCTGATTAGTGTCATGTTTGTTTGGGTCTGAAGAGAGGACATCCAAGAACACATCTATTGGTATTCTGGTCCAATTACAAAATAAACACATTGTGTTATAACCAAAATGTGTTTTACCATACTTGTTGGATACTATTTTCCACCCTCTCTTCTCAGGCTACAGCTCCTTTAGCTCTACCCCAGAATTGCTTAATAATGACAGACCAAAACTTCCAGTTCAGATCTCCTTTAGCTATTATGAGGATGAAAGCCACAAGAGGAACACAAGGCCAGCAAGGCAGAAGTTAAGCCTGCGCTTAGATCCTGCTTTTCCTGGAAACTGAGGCTTACAGCATAATTCCCCTGTGTCTTCACAAGGCACATGGACTGTGTCTACACAAACTTTGGAGGACTCCATGCATATTCCTTACATGCAAGATAGCAGCATATCACACAGCTGTCAGAGAAGCATCCCTTGTTAACATTCTTCAGCTCGTTTTATAAACTGAGAGTTTGCAAAGGAGAAAAACCAAATAGAATACGCTGTTCAAAACCAGCAATATATGATGGTACATGAGTAGAGACACAGGCAAAGATAGATGCACCAAAGGTCCATGCAATGACTGAGTAAATGAGAACATTTTTTCCTCTCGGTTAGATTATATGTGCTGGAACAACTACAGTAGCCCAGGACCCTTTTATCTCTGAAAATGCAATGGCAGATACAGTTAAGAAAACTGCAGTTGGATTCACTGTTGTTCAGCAAGTGTTAGCAGAAACATCTGGCTCCCTTGCTTGTATTTCTCTAAGTTTTCAAATGGATATATTCCTTATTTAACTACTTTCTAGCCATCCTACACAAGACATCTCACACACACTCCTCTGGTGGATTCTTCTACAGGAGTGCAGGTCAAAGTATTACAGCAGTTCATTGCCTTTCAGTATCATATGCTTTCATGCTAAGCACTGAAATTCTGGATTGACCACCACTGACAGGTACTAAGACAATTCAAAAACTCATTGCTGCAAACATCCTAAAACTATAAGGCAAGCACAGAGCAAGTACCTAATGTCACCAGCAGAACAGGTACAGCTTCAAAGACAAGCAGAAAGCCTCACCGCTTTCCTGTATCCTGTCATCCCTGATCACCATCTTTGCCTGATGAGAGGACATTAGACTTTCAAAAGAGCATGTGGAGAGAGAAGAGGCAACATTATATCTTGAGTCTATCCCTGCATGAAGGTATGCTTGTATTTGCATGCCATTGCCCTGTTGCACGTTCCAGAGCAGGACCACTCAGGCTTCATTTGTCCCTGGCTTCTACAGTCAGAGGGCTATATGTTTGAGGAGATCTGGTAGGGATTCATTTGTGACATGTCTGCCTTCAGCCCTGGGAAATGAGACTGGCATAATATTCACTTCCACCTTCCTGCTGAACTTAGGGGTAAATTGCAATTCAATACTGCATGAAAAACATTTTCCCCAGGAAACTGGAAGCCAACAATTGTTTACCTTGGAGCTAAATGTTCCATTCCACCAAAGCAGCGTGTTGGAACAGTTACGCACCAAGACAATCTTCTTAGCTAGCAAGTGCTTGGGGAACCCACAATAATGCCTTGCCCAGCCTGAAATCCCACCTGGACAAGGCTCATGACACACTAGACCTTTCTCCCTCCAAGCAGTAAAACAGTGTTAACATCTCTTGCATAAAAGACAACCCAAGTCCTTCTTTTGCTTCTTAAACTAGTACTGTTCCCACAAATTCTCCTGTATCAGATCCTCAGCTTGTTTATACTGAAAGTTCCTTGGATCAGTGGCAGCTGCTTCTTTTGCTCCTCATTGGAGCTTAGCTACAAAGAATAATAGTCAAATCTGCATTGGCAACATTTTCTATGGCCAGGCATCAAGCCCATAGAAAGCATCAGAAATTTTCTGACCTTAAATATATTCTCCTGTGCTTGCTCTGCATTCTCAGTTACAGCCATTGTTCACCTCAAAGGGATGAGTTTGCCTTTGAACCCATTGATTATGATCACATAGTCATAGCAACACCTCCCCAAAACACTGCTAATACTGGACCACCCAGAGCAGTATCACAGTGAACAAGTGGATAATGGGATGAACAAATTCGATTCATATTAATTACTAAGCACCAAGTTCACCAAACTAGATTAACACTGCTACTTATTGGTTACAGTATCTACACATGCAAGGGTTTATGCCACAACCTCCTCCATTCCAAGAATCTACACACTGTAATACAGATGGCAGAGAAAAAAGCCAGGCACAGGAAAATGGTTGTACTTCTTCCTGCATTAGATCCCCTTGCAAAAGCCCATTCTCCCTCCTCAAGTCTAGTCTAAAGGCCCCCTGCAAGTGTTGTTCTCACTAATGTTCAGGATATGATTTGATTCATACACTAACTCCTCTCTAAGCTTCATGCTTTATGGATAAATGCATAGCACACATTCTCCAGCACCTGATGGAAAGATACTCCTGTAAGACAAAGGTCAGAATGAACCATTAGGATCATCAAATCTGACCTCTTGCAGAGCACAAACTGCAGAATCTCACCTAATAACTTCCCATTCGCTATCTCTCATAGAGTTGGAAACAGAGCTGTCACTGCATGGTATAACTTTTTTTTTTCTGACTCCCATCTACAAAAGGCCAGGAGATGTCTCTTAACAGCCAAAGACACTTCATCAAATCATATTTGATAACCACTGAAATTCTGGATCAAGCTTTCCACTTGACCCTCAGTAAATGCTTTAGTAGAATCAGTGAATTTAGTCTCAGGTCATGGCTTAAAGAAGTTCTCTTTCCCCTATTTCACAGATAAAGAAACAGAATTAGCGATCAGAAAACTACAGATAAACAGAGTAGGATTTGTAGAGCTACAAACAGAACCTAAGTGTCCTACTTTCAAGACTAGCTCCAATTTTGTAACAGTTTCCTTTAAATTAACCAGGTAATGCAGAAAACTAATCTTTTTTTTTCCCCATTGTTTCATTGTTTTCCATAGAAGAGTCCAGAAGGGATAATAATAATCACATCCTGTGATATCCACTATACTAAAGAGCAGCAAAGAAAGTTTGTCCCACCACCACCCTCCAAGTGCATTCTCATGTCCTTCCCCAAAACCCAGAATTTGTCCATCACTGAAACAGGTTACAGAGTTTCACGCAGTAATATGTATAATGGTGTGGTAGGACTGCTCAGCCATAGAGAAAGTAGCAAGTCTTTTAGCAAGGGCCACTACAGTTTCTAAAAGTAAAAGAAGATACAAGATCCAAGCAGTCAAGTCAGGGTTGGTTTTTTGTTTTCTTTTTCTTTCAGATGCAGGGGATTGAGGTGAAACAGTGAGCTGAAAGAAAGAAAAAAAAAAAAAGAAAAACAAAAAAACACCACCAAATAAACAAAAAACCACACCAGACTACAACAAATTTCATTGTACTTGAGTGCTTCTAAAATGTCTCCTGCCTTTGCGCAAATGTAACACAACTTTGAATCTGCAGGATACAGGCTTCACCGCAAGACTTCTTTCTACAGCTTAGCAAACATCCACTGGTAGATCCAGTTCACTGGTAGATTACCAAATTGCAGTTGATCAGGTCTAGATAGCTGTGACTCTCAAATGTTGCAGAGAAAACATTTAGGAATCCTGCTCAAATTCAATTTTCTTACGAGTCTAGTAAGTATCTGTGATGGAGGCAACCAGAAAACATCTACACTACCACAAAGGTAAGAAATAGCTACAAGTTTGATGCCTCTGGTCAAATTCTTTGCTCAGTCATAGAAGAACAAACTTGTCTGCCTTCAGCAGGATTTTCTTACTATTTCAAAGTTTCCCTTGGCCTCCAATAGAATGCAAGATGTAAATGAGACAAGAACTTGACTCAGAATTGCCTACAGTCATTAAGATCCAACTACCAGGTATAATTCCCACTAATGTTTTATGATGCCATGATTTTGTTCCCATCAACACCACTTGAACCCAGTGGCTTTCCTTTTGACCTGTTCAGGTGATTCTTCCTATTTTCCAGGCTGATCATAAACCCTATTCAGTGTTCTGAGAAAGATAAAGTAGAGGAATAGACTGTGTTTTTGAACAAGTCTAAGCACTCTGGTACTATCCTTCTGAATACCATTAAGTTTCACTTAGTAATGATGTAGTTTCTTCTCCCAGAAACAGCAAATAGGCTCCTCCACTGTGCCTGGTACAAACTGTTTGTGATCTCCACCACAGATAAGTATTTCTAGGGCCAAAGAAATCCTGCATGCGCTACAGGTATACAGTAGAAAAGAATATCTAGAGGTGTGAGACAGACACTGTAACTAGCATAAAAGCCGATGAAAACCTGTATTTGTAACTTTCAGGATGTAAACTAACCTCTGACAGGAGTCAGGAAGAATATGTCCTCTCCACCACCTCTCTTAACTTGGGAGAAAAAGAAAAAAAAATAGTAAAAAAGGGAAATGTTTTCCTTAGACTGGAACTATGTTGAATGGCTCCAGAACACGGGACAAGAAATCCTCTCTCTACCAATAAGTATGAAATATGGGAATCTTAAACTCTGTGGTTTGTATAGGATGAAGAGGACGTAACACCGTGAAGTTTAGCTCATCCTTTCCTCAGCTTAATGCTTTTCTATTTTCCTGGCCAAAGTCATTATTCTTCAAGATGTAAGTTGATCAGAAGTTGAGAATAGGGACAGTTACCCTTGTAACTGGCAAGTTACTTGTGCAAGGAATGCAGGGGAGTATGCATTGGCTTCCATTAGAGATGAGATTCCAGCTGAAATGATTATTTGGTCCTTCTTGGCACAACAGTTATTAAACTGCTACACTTTGCTACTGTAACAGGACTTTTTAACCTTGCTGTTTCTGTACCAATTTAATATTGATTTCTGCTGAAGTTGCTGCCAATGCAAGGTCCTGAAATATGGGGCCCCACCACAGTCAGAAGGAAAAGAAGGTACAGTGGAACTAGGGAGGGGTTAAAGAAAACACAGAGAAGAACATTGTATTTGGCTGTACAAGTAACTTGTGAATATGTCTTGAGAAATGTCCTGGATTATCAACTGTAATAAAATCTGTCAATGAGGAAAACAGGGATGTCCTAGAGAACTAGGAGTTCTTGTTTTCTGTGTTCACTACATGCATGGTTTGAAAAGATTTCCTTTATAAAATTGTGAAGAAAAAAAAAAAAGGAAAAAGAAAAAAAATGTAGCCACAGAAAGCTCATTTTCCCAGGTAGATAGAGGTAGGTTTAAGCACTGCTCCTGTAAGGAGAAAGATAGCAAAATACCATTTGGGACACAGATGGGAGCGCAAGGATAGAGAAATAAAGAAGGTGTTTATTTAGTTCTTATTCACAGTCAGCTTTAAGTGGGAGACTAAGAGACCAACTGTTAGTTTGGGGGCAGCAGTTCCTCCATGGAGAATGTATTTGAAGAAACGAGGATGAAGTGGGCTTGAAATAATGAACAAAGAACAAAATGGTCTCCAAGTTACACAGGTGTATGCTTAAGGTGGGCAGCTGGTTGTCAGGCAAGAAGACTTTAGAAGCAGCAGTAAAGATCTCAGTTTTTTCCTCTCAAAGCTGGTATAGTATGATCCTCTCTGTGTCATCTGCTATGGAATAGTCCTTTTGCCTATCTTTACAGTAATATTGCTAAGATACAGGCCAGAAACAGCCTTCTGCACTATCACGGTACTAATTACTTCCCCTGAGTCTGTGGAAGGCTGTCAAGTTTCCACATAAGCTCCACATTTCCTATTGAAACATAATGGCTTAGCACATGAACATTTCTCTCCCTCCAGCACCTGGATTCGTCTGAGTAGGAAGAAGTAACTAGCCAAGTTACTCCTTTATCTAAAGCCATAGAAGCCTATAATTTTCATGTTGATATCCTAAGACCTCTGCATACCAGAAACACAGGACAAGTGCCTGCATGCACTTGGACAGAAGACTACTCGTTCGTTGGTTTGTTTGTTTGTTTTTTAAATTTGTTTTAGCCTTGTCTTGATACGGTTCAAAATTACTTCAGTCTCCAACTCCCTACCTGTTGAGGTTAGGCTGGTATGTTTGCTATTAATTTTTTTAACAATAGCCAAGACTGAAAAACTACTCTTTCTAAACAGGGGAGCTACCTCACAAAAAAATCTAATGGTCTATTGCAAATGCTAGTTAAGGGGCTAAGCTCTGCTTTATCTCTGGCATGCTTTTAAGGATGCCTCGACTACGTGCAGGGACAAAACACAATAAAATTTTTAAGAAAGGAGAAAGAGCAAGCAACAAACCTTATCTTCCCATCTTCATCATAAAAATGCAAAGCTACCCATATGGCCCACTGCAAAAGAATGCGTTTCCTGGAGGCACTGTGCTGTCTCACATACAAGATGTACTGTACAGATATCAAGTGGAGGTCACAAAATCCCACTGCTGACCAGAAAAAAAAAAAAAATCCTCATATTTCACAGTCAGGAGATTCTCACAGAGACACATTTCACAACACAGCAGCTGAGTAAGGATTTTTAAAAACAGCAAAAAAAATCAAAGTATGTTTAAAGTCCTAGATACATGATTTCTGCTCAAAATAAAAAGTCTGTTCCCATCATTTAGAAGAAGAGAGAGTTGGATGTGGTTGTGGGTTTGTACAATGACGTGCATGCACAGCATCATGCTAGGAAGCTTGCAGATCCATGATGAAGAGCATGAGCATGTGTTCATGTATCCCAGGACAAAAGTGTATGATTGCATGCCTATTTGCATACTCAGGCATACACATGTTGATCTGGCAGGATGAAGGCAGAAACACAAGTTGGCACACATGCAATTTTTTACCTCTTCTCTGTATGCAAAACACAGATTTAGAGCCTGAATGCAATAACTTGGCAGTCAGAAAAGAGTGATGGTTCTCATGTAGAAAATACCACCCAAGCTGCAAAAGCCATTTTTCTTGCTGCTCTTCCATTTCATGTGCATGTTGGCACCTCATGCCGACATGAAGTCATAGTATATTCCAGGAACAGCTCTAGCTTTTTTTCTTCCTTATTTTTTTTTTTTTTTAAAGAACAAAAAGTGGCAAGTTTATCAAAATTGGCTTAAACCATGAAGACTGAGACCCTGAAAGATATGTAGATGCTTTAATTGTGGGACAACCATCCTCCAAGAGAAATCTTGGGAATCTGTGTTCCTGTGAACACCAGCAGAGTCAAAACCACAGTGAGGTCATTTGATGACTGTGGAAGAAGACAGAGGCTTCTGCAGGCTCTTATCCAGTTTTCCTGCACTGTATTAATAACCTGGGACTTCTGACATTCATAATGCAATCCAGTCATTTCTGATAAAAACAGGGGAGGATTATGTACATTTCACTGTATATTACAGCACCAACTGAGGCTTTGAAGCAATGCTGTGGGTCTTGGATGATTTCTCTATGCTTTTAAGCCACTGGCTACTTCAGTTGGAACCCAAACAGTGCTCTTTCATGATGTGTCTTCCCTCACAGACATTAATTATTTTCTAGAGCATTCTAGACCATCTAATGAAACAAAGGATTGGGAACGCAAACAGCTACTCTGCCTGCTCAAAGCTGCTATCAATCTAAGATTTTCAATGACCCTAAACCCACAGAACTTATCTTCTCCAGTTTCCCAAAGCTGTGTCACAGGATCTATATCCTTTCCCTCCAACTTCTAACTCACCAACAGAATGACAGGAGCCTGAGGCATTAAAGCAGTGTTCAGCAGGCACCACCGGAATTCCAGGCAGAGAATTAGAAGCTGCTTTTTCTTTGTAGTGACAAGAAATTATTCCAGCTAACAAATGTTCTGCAGCAGGAAAAGACGACGACTTTGTCATGTCTATCAACTCTGAACAGGCAAGAAACTCCCAGCAGAAATCAAATATTACAGAACCCCACCACCAACAAATATTGATGTTTTAAGCCCTAGGCAGGCAACCCTAACATTAGACTGGCATGCCCTGAGGAAGCTGGTAAGAAAGGATTCTCTCAACCTACAACTCCTCATTGTCAAACCAGCTAAACGATGATAGTTATTCATCAATCAACACTGTTTCCAGCTACATAGTTTTGGTGGGGTTTTTGGGCTTAGACTGAAAGCAAAAAGAAACACGATGCATTGCTTCAAACACTGAGAAACAAAATGCACCAAATAAATACCTATGCCAGTCTTGCAGGTCTGCTATTGGAAACTCCTGCTTCATTATCAGGGTTAAAGTGCCACCAAAATGTTCAGATAAAAGTGCAAACTGATGACAGGTATTCTTTCCTAAATACATTTAACCACATGTACAGAGAGGAAAAGAACACATTAAGGGATTGAAAGCAACTCCAAATACAACAGTTTTATCAGAATTTCCAGCTTGCTGCATTGGTCTCAATTACACAAGTGGCACTTTCATTTGCTTTGTCCTCTAAGCAAAGCTCAGTTAAAAAGCACAACCCTGTTTTATTCTGAAGCCTGTGGACTGCAAGTAATCCAGACAATTTTTCAAGCTCACATGCCACAGGGGAAGGGGAATGATCCCTGGGTCATGCTATTTTTAATGCCTGTCTCCCTGTCATGTCATCACTTCCATGCCGCTTCTACAGAGGATGGCAGCTTTGGAACAGCTTCACTGAAGAAGATATGAAAGCCATATTTTAAAACAAACAAAAAACACAAAACATAATTAGTGTGTTCTTACTGTGAAAACTGTAAAGTTGCAGCCTTTTCTTAAGACATTTGTGTTTAGAGACACAATGTAAAGGTGATGGTCAAAATTTTCACTGTTACTGGTGAGTACTGCAAGAATCATGGACAAACAACATAACAAAACATCTGAGAATTTAAATTCCTTTATATAGGCGCCAGGTTTCAGGATCAAGGGAATATTTGCAGACCAGCCAGTTCCAAAAGTACCCTTCACTGTTTAGGGAAGAGAGACGTGCACTGCTGAAACTATTCCACTTTCACTCAGTTCAGTTATACGTTGCTGATGATCTTTGCTATCATGGGGGAAAGAGGGAAGGAGGAGGAAGAGAGAGAAGAGAAGGAAGTAAAAAAGAAAAAAATGCAGCTTCTCACCATCCAGGAGTTTGGTAAAGGTTTGAGGAATTTTTTGTCTTTTGAAGGATTTCTTAGTATGGGGAGATGACTAAAAAAAAATTCTGCACAGGAATAAAGATATTCAGAAGAAGAAAAGAATATGTCTAGAGACCCATTTGTAATCCCTAAAGTTTACCAGAATCAGACATTATACACAAACAAAAGACCTGGTCATCCTGATATGAGAAAGAATTTTTTTTACAATGAGAACAATCAATCACTGGAACTATATCCCCAAGGATGTGGCAGAGTCCCCATCAGTGGAGGTTTTCAAGATGTAGTTGGCCAGGGTGCTAGATAATCTCATCTAGGCTCCCTTACGCATAAAATGTTGGATCAGATGATTTTTCAAGGTCCCTTCCAACCTGGGCTGTTTCATGAGTCTATGACCACTCAGCTGAGGATTTGGTTAAAACAATTGAGGTTTAACATCCAGCTGAGTGCATCCTAGATTCTACTTCCTGAAGAACCACCTATGGACCAAGATTGCCAAAAAGATATGCAGTTGATTTTTTACCATTGTTAGGGTTTCAATGTGATATTTGTCCAGTAGTAACACCAAAGTTACTTCACAGTGACCATAGGAGTGTTTGGGCATTTACATCTGTGCTCATGTCAGTGCTCTTTCAGCTTTATCATTATTGATTTTGGTTTCTCTACTTGCAGGACAATAGTACCTGTATTACTATGATTTTTGATTGAACATCTGTAGCCAAACAAGCAGACTGGTTATTTCACGTTTGTCTTTCCAATTGCCAGTCTTTAAGTCTAGACCACTGAAGTTTACGCAGAACACCCCATTGTTCTGCCAGCCTCTAGTGACTTACTTCTAACCCTCTTCCATGCATTTCCTGCTATGTCAACAGAGAAGCTGAGGCAGATGGAGTCATTAGATGAAGGGGTCAGTGTTGGTGAATGCTAACTGGGCTAATGCAACGGAGTTATGCCACAGTTGACCGTAGCCCTTCATGTCTCTGAAGCTTCAAGGTACAAAGAGGTGCACAGATACAGGTACACAGAATAACAATAGACTCTTCATGCAGAGTAAAAGCAAGGAAATATTAAGACAGACATATGAAATATGTCCCACAAAAAGGACAGTGAGGTATTTTTAAACCCACTTGCTATATGAGAAATTATGGTTATTTCTAGCTTTAATGAAAGGTCTGATTGTGGCACATGAAGTCACGGCTTTCTAACTTTAATTTAGGTTTATTGGGTAAAACAGCACTGAGGGATCACAGCAGAGCCTTTTGTAGAAGCTATCTAAGCCTGCTTAGAAGTCAGGTTACTTACACAGGTGGCTAACATGTTCTCAAGTTCAAGACACTGCAGCTTTACTGTCACTGGTTTCTAAGCTCCCCAGACTAAAGTTAGCTCAGGTCTGTCTGTGTGCATCATGCGTTTCCTGTCCTAAACAGTGGTGCAGAAATACTACACTGGTAAGTTGCTCTTAACTTAATTTCACCATCAGCTAACACACATACTAATGGTTAGAGATGGAAGAAAAGGAGACTGTAAAGTATTCAGTACTGTACACATCATAGCACAGAATCAACTTGTATTGCCTCTGTACAGTGGCAGTAACATCATTTCACAGAGAAGTGCCGTGTCACCAGATTAATTGGTTGTTTGTAAAGTACTTCAGGATGAAAAGTTAATGGCCAAGAGTAAGATTACTGTTTACGTTATAGTGATGTTCACTAGAGCAAGCACCTGTGTAAACCATCAAGCTTTGTAAATTCATCCAGTCAAGTTAGGCTCTCAGAAGCATTTTGTTATTCAAACTCATTCTTGGTGGGACATCAAAGCAGTGATATATATCAGCTATTGTATCACACACTGCCTTAGACTGTCTCACACACTGCCTTAGACTGTCTCAAAAGGTGACATGGGAAGGGGTATTTTCTTCCTGTGGAAGAATGAACTCCTGGAAAATCTATAGTGTTCCTCTACACAGAAGGTTGAGATAGGAGGCCTGAATGCACAAACAGATAAGCATAAGCTGGAAAAAATGTCAAATGGGGAAGAAAAGGAAGAAAGGTGATAGTGGAAGACTAACCAGAGCCAAAAATTCTGGGAGGACAAATATTTCAAGAGGGCCCAATCAGAAGGTTAAATGTGGAAAAGCAAAAATCAGTAGCTATTCAAGTTCAGATGAAAGACAACCCCTGGAAAATAACACACAGCTGAAAGTAGAGAATGAGACCAAAGACAAACCATAAGGTAATGACAGGCAGAGTCAGTCAGGACCAGATAAATATGGAACTCAAGACATAACAGTCCAGAGGAAAAAAAAAAATGCATGAGATGGATATGAATTTAAAGGCTGTAAAATTCAGACAAACACAGTTGTCCTAGAAGGCTGTGGTACTGTTCAGAGGTAGAAGACCCAGAGGTCTCAAAGACCCTTCTCCCACTGCTTCGCAGGGAATCTGATGCCTGTGAAACTTCAGCAGAGGGTAGATCAAGACAAAAATGCCACAGAGGCAAGATGATGTCTATGACATGACAAGGGAAAAATCTACTTCAAGGTTTTTGGAATCAACAGAGAAGGTGAGGACACTTTAAATGAAACTTAAGTCCGTGGAAATGGGAATATATGAAGCCAATGGAGAAGTGAAAGTTCTGCCCAAGTCACTTCTCTGTACTCCGTGCACCAATTCCATCAACCTGACAGATGAAATATAAAAAAGTCAAGGAGGAAAAAGTAACACTGAGACACTGGGGTTTATGGAAACTTTTCTGATTTTTTTGTAAAAGATATCAAAAACCAAGGAGTATATTTTAAGCACCCTGAATGTTTCATTTTGGACAACTCAGCCACTTAAGTTCTAGCTAAAGTGGGCAGGGAAAGGTAGGAGAAACGCATTCCTGTACAGCATGATTTGAAGAGGTTAGGTAATTATACATGAACTATAAGGAGGGAGAGCTTGTGTATCTCTCTGTGTGTGTGCATATGTGCATGTGCACATGTGCATCCATCCAAGATAAAAGTGAGGATGAGGGAAAGTTTTCCATGGAACAATTTGAATCTCGTAACCTAAACACACAACCTTACCATCACAGAAAAGAATGTGAAAGGTGGATTTCATCCCTTTTAATTAGGAAGGGAGCTTTCAAACTCGTTCACCATTTCTATTGTTGTATTATATTTCTTTCATCCTAGGGACTCTGCATAATCCAATGGAATGAGTCCACTAGTTTAAGCCTGCCCACTCTTGCAAGGAGAGAAAGAGGAGACAGAGAAACAAATTTTAACGGACTGTCAAATTTTGGAAAATACCATGTGCATCTGTTACACGTAGGGTCAAAATGACTGACTGATAAAAATCTAGCCCCCAAAAACATGGTTACATAGAAATCAATCTCTATGACTGAGAAAGAATAGACTTTCAGAGAAGCCAAAATAAGGGTGCTGGCACCAACTCTGATGAGGTCTGGATCCCACTCAGAATAGTTAGGTGACTCACCAAAGTTAGGCAGCGAGTCAGTCTTCAGAATCACACACTGCTCTTCCATACCACACAGACAAGCACAGGGGATATATTTAATGAACCAGAAATCCACGTCACCTATTCTCTTCTCTAACTGGTAAACTATATTCCCTCCTACCCTACCCCAAAACCAAGAATACAGTCAGCAAGTCAACCTTCCCAAGTCCCTCTGCTATTCTCTTGAGGAATGACTAGAGTGCAGTAATACTTATTTTCTTCTGCAAGTTGCATTGGAAAGGTAAGACTGGAGGACCATCTGTTACTCATCATTATCTCTGTCTGCATAAGAGAACGTCTTCATAATTAAAATATAATTATGTTTGAAGTCAAAACAAGAGGGAAGGAAGAACTGCTGCTTTTGAGCTGTTCAAAGGAACTGCGATAAGACAGATTTTTTTTTTTCAGGTTGGGCTCAGAGATGCCACTTAGAGATATTTACTCATTTGTAAGGAAGGATAAAGTACTATCATTTTTCACTTCTTTAGTTACAGAACACACCCAGAACTGGACTATGTTCAGACAGGTTGGGCAGGGTATAGTTCATGTTGATAAAGAAAAGACCCGGTAAATATTGCCCAGAAAGTGGCACTGCAGCCTGCCTCAGAAAAGCTGAACTCCATTTAAAACCACTTAAAAAGGAAACTGTCTACAAATTAAGACTTGGTAAAGAGTAAAAAGAAAGATCAGAAGTAGAACTATATGCTGATTATGAGAGAACTTAATTAAGGAAATTGTACCCATCTACACAATGTTGAAATGGCAACACGTTCATTTCCAGAATTACCAATATTCCTACTCCACAAGAAAAATCAGAATAGTGCCCACGCTAAAGCCAGTTTCATAACCTAACAGTGCTGTCTATGTATATTCCGGATTTTTGTCTTATGTATTAAGCACGTACAGCAAGCTCAAGGTTTCTTGTAGAAATATTTTCAAGTAAAAGCAAGGTCTAAATGTCAGACTCATAATTGATCAAGCAGGTAATCATCTTGAAACAGCTAAACTTCAATCTTGCATAGCAAATAGTCAAAGCAAAGTCAGTGGCAAAGCTCTAAAGCATATCAGTAGAACCAGATTTTGGCCAGTTTTGTTTGAAAGCCAACTCTTTCCTTAGCCGCCATGAATAGATCCAGTCCATTTCCCACCTAACTGTGAAATTCAATTGTGTTTCAGAGGAGTAATCTTTATATACCACACATTAAATAAAGTTCTGCATAAGATCCACCAAGAGACTTTTCCTACTTCCACACCTGATAACAGCTGTGGCCATTCTAACTCCAGACTTGGCATTGACTGCTGTCAATAAGTCAAGGGCAATCCTGCCTTTTATATTGCAAACATTAAATGCCTTTGGTGTTGTTACTGGGAAGCAAGTCGGAAGTGACCAAGCAGTCAGCTGTGCACAAAGTTCCCATGAATACATCTCAAACACACAATGGGGAAATATTACAAGAAGGGCACGGACAAAAACATTTTAGCAAAAGGTCCTTATACAGAATGGAAAGATATCCCATTGAAGGGAAAGACAAAAATCACCTGTAAACTAAATCTCAGGTTCCCAACACCAAAGAGCCAAAAAAATCCTCAAACCCAACCCAGTCCAAAAACAGTGCTACTAAAAACATCTTTGTAACTGAAAACCTCTTTAACAATGAAACTTTCATAATACTATCTTTTGACTATTTAACTAGACTTTAAATGTAAAGCACTACATCTTGATTTGGTGAATGGAAATGCTGTTCTTTTAAAACAAACCATCAGGTTCTTGTTTAGGCTATGTGTCATGAGCTAGATGGTAAAAAAAAAAAACAACACCACCCCCCCCCCAAAAAAAAAAAAAAAACAAAACACCAAAACCCTGTGCTAATCTCAATTATAATGCAGGAAACACAAATGTTTGAAGAATTACCATCCTTTATATGCTAATAAATATTGAATGGCATATGTTTTCCAAACAGATAGATGATTAATTTGGCCCTAAGTTACAAAGAAATAATACAAGATACATGAATTTTTAAGGGAGACTATTACTTGAACGTAAGTAGAAGGGATATACAAATAACTTCTTATATTAAAGACATGTTGCACTACCTTTTTCTCATTCTGAGTAAAATTTACTCTGTGATTAGTCCTAAATAAAATGGGTATTGCAAACTGCAAAGGGCAACAATATCTGAACATTCGTGTGCTTAAATGTCAAGAAAAATTCCATGAGACGACATACATGCCCACATAGACAACACAAGATAGAAGACAATTCTCTGCTTACTTTTTAGCAACTGGTCAAACCCCATATATGTATAAAATTTTTACAGAATAAAGCTGTAGAAGCTGATGAGGCTTTTGAGTTGTGGGATAAAGTCTGTTTCAAGTGAAATGCTGTATTGTACAGGATGTAAATGCTGGTTCTGACTTTGTGCTGAATGAGGACTGTATTTCTGAATAATTACAGAAATAAGACAAAACAATTTCTGGAACTTCTGCAGTTTCAGGGTTAATACAATTTCTGAAAAAAAATGCAGCTATGTTACAGAAACCCTTCAAAGGGCTTGCAAAGTAGCCTTCTCGCTTTTTTTGGCCAAAAAAGCTACCTTCAGACCTTATGAAAAGAATTTTTCCTGAAGCTTTGGGCCAATCTTAGGCTAGGCAAATGGTGACACGGTTCTTTAAAAGCAACAGAAAATGGCACTAGTAGAGCAGCTTTCCCTACAACAACCCTCTGAAGCATATTTATTTTAAATAGTTTGTTCTGTAGTCTAGGTGGTTTTAGATAAATGCCACACCAATGCTCTTTGTAAATGCACGAATCTAGGTAAGTACTGTATTGTGCGAGGGGGCAAGGTTTACTTTTTGTAGTTCCACACATTGATTCTGATGAACATTTCATGCAAAAGGAGTTTCTGTAGTAGAACATTTCAGAATTCATGAATAGTAATTGAGCCCTTTAGTTCTGCACTAAACTTAAATCCATTATTCTCCATTTAAAGCAGACACATCATGTTGCTCTACAGAACACTGCTCTGTCAATTCAGTGCTTTTTTCAGTGAGCTGGGCTAGAATATTAAGCACTCTTTGCTCTCAGTATTCTTGCTGTGCTTGGCACATTTGGATTCCATTTGAAACAGGCAAATAGCAATTCTGTTGTTCATAATGAATAGCCTATATGTGTATATGCACCTTGCCTTTGAAAGGGGGAGCATATATTATTTGCCACATCTTGAATCTTTGGCAACCAGTTTGCTTCATTTCCTTTCTCTCTCTCTCTGTGCACATAAGCACTGAAATGTAAAATGTAATAAAATCCCAGACAGATTTCTGTCTTCTATACCAAACAAACTAGTCTGCTTCAGCATTCAAAGTGTATGTATTTTTTTCTGTCAGAGACAAAGTAAAGAAATATGTGTAAAAACAAAGAGTTAAGTAAGAAAGATGCAAGTTTCTAGAAGTGCCCTTCCATGCTGAACATTTTCAGGCGTTTGCTAGAATGTAGCTATTACTGTGCCTAGGTTTTAGTATGCTGATGCAGCCAGATGTCTGTCCCTGCCGTGCAAGCAGAGATACAATTCATTCTCTTCCCATATAATATTTTTGTTGCTGAAGTTCTATGAATACACAGCTTAAATCCTGCTAGCGTGTCCCGTTAAGTTTCTGCGCTAGAAGGATTTTATGTTCATCATAAGCAATAAATCAAGCAATTTTGCTTAAATGAATTATCTCGTTTGAGAACGGTGTGCTAAGCCATATTTTATGAAAGCGTGCCAAAATCTTAAGTTTCCAGCCTCTCAATTTTTTCCCTGTTAGATTTAGATCTCCATTTATAAGGTTTGCCTGCATAGGAGCTGGGGGGAGGAGGGAATTGAATGGAGCATCTGAAAAAAATGATCTATATCTTTTGCTTAACGCATCTCCTACACAGATTCCTATGACTAAGAGAAATAATACAAGGAAATCTCTCATTTCCATCCTTAGTGTTCAAGTAACACTAAGATCATGAGATTCTAAGGAGAAATTATGATGATGCTTATACGGCAAGCCACACAAAGCATGGTGTTTCTCTCTTCTCTACGGGCAAAGTTGAAATATAGTTGTATGGGGTAGTTCTCCGTTTCTCTCTGAGCCACTCTTTTGTGTATGGGGTTGAGATATAAAGCCTACTGTTTCTGTCTGCAGTGGCTGATGGTATTTTTATCTGTGCATCAGGTGGATGTTAGGGTAAAGGTGATCAGCAAAAAGCTGAAGCTGCCAACATTATGATGGTGGTTTAAAGCCTAAGGTTGTTTAAAATGGGTATCACAAGCCCTTACTAGCAGTCAGCAGAAGCTAGGCTGAAATGCCTCTGTGAAACAGTCTTTAGGGAAAGGGTGTACCCAGCAAGGGTTTCTTCAGCACAGCGCATGTGGGTTCCAGCTATCGCAGCGCCCGTTTGTACCTCTCTCGGCAGCGGAAGATGGCACTGACTAAGCTACGTGTTTTATCTGGTGTGGTAACACTACTGCAAAGGGAATCCCCCGTTTCCAGACTGTTAGCCGGACAAAGCAGCTTGAGAAGGCCTACAAACATATTCCGCTCTTCCCAGCTCAGGTGTTAATGAAGTGCTTTAAGATTACCAATTACAACTGTCTTGTTTGAACTGAAAGATGTGTGAGGAATGGTGATGCTAGTTTAGAAAATTGTTTAAAATGCAAATCGTTGTCTTGCCTCACAATCAATTTTTCAATAAAATAAGAAGGTAACACTTCAGAATCTAAAGACTTTAATTTGAATTTAATATTAATGCTTGGATGCTTGGATTGCAAAGGTAATTGACCCGGAGCCTCATGTAGTGTACAAAGTAGATGCTCACCCAGAAAAGCCAATTTTTTTTTTTTTTTTGGTCAGAAAATGGAGACATTCTGCTATGGGCTGGGTTTTGTTGCTTCCAGAGGTCAAACCAGTGTCTGTTTGAAAAATTCATGATCCAGAAAAGGTAATTTTTAATGAATATTTATGAGAGATGTCCTTTCTTATCAGAGCAGTGCAAGTTTTCAGAAGCTTGCCACTAAGACTGCCTTCTGATTTTTAGCAAAAAGCTTACGAGTTCGGTCTGAGGAAATAGTCAGGTTACATATTTGTCTAGCTTTTTCTGGTATGTATCTTTTTGCACAGTAAGAAATATCACTGTGATGTTTGTGTAATACACCATATACAGGCTGTTTGTTTTTTTTTTCTATAGGAGACTAGTACTTTAGGACGGTTATTGTTTTAAATTCATTTTGTTATTTCAGTGATAATCACTTTAAAAAAAATCATCATGAAAATAAACATGAGCTGATGGGCTTATATAATTCATTTCTGTAACAAACCGTGTGTAGCTAGAAATGCTGAAGATCAAGAACTAGAAGTCTTTGCTAGACTAGTTTGCTTTTTTGAGTCTCAGATCTTAACTGCAAAGCCTCAGAGTGCTGCTGAACAATAGGCAAAAAGAATATTTCTTTTTCAGTTGCTTTTGGTTTTAACATTATTGCAGCACCTAGAAAAAGAAGCTGAGATTGGTGCCTGGTCTTGTGTTTGTAATGGCTCTTAAGCACTGTGCATCTGAAGAGCTTGTTTTGTACATGGCAGAGAAAAAGGGATGTGGAGCCAGAAGTGCTCTGAGGTGCAGTGACTTGCCAAGGCCGTGTGGGAGAGAAAGGCTGAAGCATTACCACAGCCAACTTCCAGACCAAGTATTGTCTGTATTCCCCGGGCAATCTTGCCTTTAAGTAAGTCCATGCAAAATATTTCAAGAAAAAATATTGTTCCTAAGCCTGGATAGAGTCATAAAGAGTAATTGAAGTATTGGATTCTGATTTCCTCTCACAGTTATAAATTTTTTTACAATTACTGTGTGGAATTTGACTCACTTTCCTGCCCCCTCTCCCTTTTTTATACCTTTTGTGTGTTGAAAAGACTTTACATTTTTATGTTACTTTATTTCTCAGAAGTGAGTTTAGCTAATATGTCCTGTCCTCCTCACCTATTTTTTTAATCTTTTCTGTCTTATTTATTGAGTATTTTCTTGTACAATATAATGTAATTATACGTATGTTATTTTAAATCATGCATTTTAAAGCATGCAATTTGATCAGAGTGATGCATCTTTTGCATAATGCCACCTTGCTAGGTGCTTTACACCTTGTGACCGTCCTGGGGCCAGCATCAGAGAGGCAGATGATTAAGGTACGTTCAGTGAGGAAGGACTGTGATAAAGCCACTGCAGTCTGAATTTCTGCTGTGCCTCCTTAGGAGTTTCCTTTTATTTCTGGCCCTCTGGGCTGGGTCCCTCTGGAATTTGTTTCAGTGTTAATCCCATGCGGATGGGAATTATTCATGACTTAATTTAATATAGGAGTACAACTCTCAGCTGGTACATAAGCAGGCACAGAGGTAGTACATTGTCTTGGGGTTCTTTTTAATGCTGTAGCTGGTAAATGCCAACTTTGTAGAGAATATCGAAAGTAGTACTGCCTTTCAATGGCATCTGATACGGTCCTGGTGAAAAACAGTCACCTCACGATAAGGTCTTGAGTTTCTTTGGTCCTTTTGAAAGATTTTACTGTCAATTACGTGTATAAAATATACATTTACCTGAAAAATTAGGGAAATGTATATTAGTAGGAGAAACGTAATCTCATGTGAATGTCCAAAATCATAGTTGAGTGTTGTGACGGGTTGACCCTGGCTGGACGCCAGGTACCCACCAAAGCCGCTCTTTCACTCCCCCTCCTTAATTAAACAGGAGAGGGAGAATATAACGAAAGACTTGTGGGTCGAGATAAGGACAGGGAGAG